>JAUBNY010000407.1:2050103-2063828 GCA_032275445.1 Crypturellus soui | reverse complement strand
GGAAGTAGGCAGCAAAAGGCCCTTGCTTCTCGAGGCAAGGCAGGATGGTTAACGAGCTTGGCCATGGCCGGCACCTGGTTGCCCACAGAATCCTTCAGGGTGAGGATAGACAAGCAAGTGCTAGGAAGGTCAAAAGTACAAATAATGCTGCACAGGGATGGGAGTGAGAGCCAGGAGCCTTCTTCTTCAGGGACCTCCCACTTTCCACCCAGCGCTAGCAGGTGCTGGACCTTACAGCTGAAATGGTAAAGAAAATGAATCCCAAACTACTGATAGCTGAACAAGAAGAGAGCAGAGGGCTAGACTGACAAGGGCAGAAGACTTCCTTTTCACTGTGCCTGGATCTGACAAGCCATCATTGTTTCTACTCTCCTTCCCTCTCTTATTGCCCTTATGAAAAAAAAAAAAAAAAAAAAAGTTGAGCAAACTGATAAGCATTCATGACTTACTAGTGATGACAAGACTTTTACCACATTTTCAGGCAGCCGTTTCGGTCCTTTAGCACTAGGTTTTGTTGTTTTCTGCCTGTTTTCCTCCCTGCCATACCAAAGTCTTACACATGGAACTGAGCTGCTTAGTATAATGCTGGTAGCTGATAGATGAGAAAGGATTAGTGCTTCCACCAGGCTTCTGCCCAGACATCACAAAGAAATATATGTCATCAAATGTACTTTTTCCAGACAACAATATCTTTGTAACTTTCTAGGGACAGATAAAGCTTATTGCTTGCTGAATTTGTGACTAGATTCAGTTAAAAATCTGTCTTGCTTCTGGGCATTTGCAGGCCTAGCTGTACAGAAGCAAACTGTGCTTTCGGCACAAACCCAATGCTTTGTGATATCTTTGTCACATATGCATATTTTGGGAGCACAGAAATAGGGAAAACAGTCAAAACTTCTGTTTTATGAAGTGGTCTGTCTATGCGAGCCAAAATATCTGCATGAGATTTTTTTTGTTCTGTAGTCTTCTTGACCCTGTAAGTCTTCAAGTCAGCAAATTAAACGAACCATTGCAAAAGTAATTTGGATAATGATCTTTGCTGGGATTCAGACTTGTATCTTATCTCTTTTGAAATTCTAGGCAACTTAGTGCATCTGTAGAACTTGCAGATTTGGCCTGGAAATGCTTAAGAGCAGAAGTTCTACTCAAGTTAATTGTGATTAATGCCACTGACTTTTGTTTGTTTCTTTCTCTGTTTGTTTGTAGGAGAGGAAGTTTATTGGGGGTTCTGGTCAGATATCGGAGAAGATAAAGGAACGCCTCAAAGGCAGAGTCAAACTGGAGAGTCCTGTGGTCGGTATTGATCAGACAGGTGATAATGTCATTGTGGAGACTCTAAACCATGAGATATACGAGGTAATTTGATCAAAATAAAAGTAGAGTATGCATTTAGTGGGGGAATACATCTGCTGAAGCTGTTAGCCAGATGTAATCAGGGATGCCCATTTGTGTGTGTCTATTTCTCAAAGTATCCTGGCAGCCTGTGAAGCCTGCTTTATAGATTTGCATCTCAGTGTTTTCCTAGTTGGTTTCTATCATCTTGGCTGTTTCTGTGATTATGTAATTTTGCATTTTAGTTCCTCATCAAGGCCATTTGAAATACAGAAAAATAATGTTCCTGTTCTTATGCAAGATTGCAGTTTGCAGAAAAGAAAGGCAACACTTCAAATGCTGTTAGTAAGATTGCAAGGCCTAGTTGTCACAAGTTAGGATGGGCAAAAGTTCAGCCTCTTCTGTGGAGCTACATTGTGAAATAACTTTTCGGTACATGAGTACATGTTATATGCAGGACAGCACTTCCTTTCAGTATGCGAGACAGAGCCTGCTGCGGAGGAGTGTCAGGTTTGTGCAGGACAAGCGTGTCGGCTCCGTAAGAACCTGTTCGCTGACGGCAGCCTTGGGAAGACTTTTTGAGAAAGACAGTAGAAAGGGAAAGGGTTGTTCAAAAGACAAGCCAATTTAAGGATGTCCTAGGGGACTAGACTCCAGCCACCCCAAGAATTTTTGTGTCAGGAAGTTTCCCCTTCCATATTGCTGAGCAAAATAGAAGAGAGAGGCTTCCTGCTCTCTGCTGCTGTGCCTGACCCCACCAGCGTGACAGCAGCCAAAAGCACTGGGGTGTAGAGAGGTGCGGTGTCACCTTGATCTCCGAAGCACGGCATCCTGTGCCACTCCGGTCACATTCTCTATGCACCCCATAGGTCCTTTAAGAAAGCTGGAGTTGTCATAGGTGTTAGCTATCACATTGACGTTGTTTCCCGCAAACATAGAATCATAGAATACTTAGGGTGGGAAGAGACCTCTAGCATATTTTTGTTTTTTTTTTTTTAACAGCTTAATATCTGGATAGAACTGGGTCATATCTTCCTGATGATATTAAAATGCACTTTTGTCTCTGTGTTAAGATAGGTTTCCTTTCTCATTTCCCCCACCTGTCTCCAGACAAATTTCACCTCTGTTACTGTTGTGTCCAAAAGCTACCACGAATTATCACAAAACATATTTTTGTCCTGTCTTCTTTTAGAAAATGGTATTTTCTTTTGGTATCTGTGTATGAAAACCTCCACATGTGGGAAAGTTATGAATATCTAGAAAGAGAGTGTTTCAAATATGGCATGGTGAGCAACCTGAGTGAGAGGTAGCACCTTGTGTGTTTGTGTTTTACATTTCAGTGCAAGTATGTGATCAGTGCTATCCCCCCTATCCTGACAACGAAGATTCATTACAAACCAGAACTGCCACCAAAGAGAAATCAGTTAATTCAGCGTCTGCCTATGGGATCTGTCATAAAATGCATGATGTACTACAGAGAAGCCTTCTGGGAGAGGAAGGGTATGTGGGGAGATTGAAGGACTTGAGAGGACTTGGTGCTAAAGTAATTTTAAAGCTCTGTTGTCCATCAAGGAATAAAACCAAACAGGCTTAAATATGCAAACATCCAAAAGTAAACACACAGAAAAAAAGTAAAGATAAAGCTCCTCAGAAAAGAGAACTCTTTTTCTAAGCTCGAATATTCACCTTTTGCAAAGCAAAGCCCAGACACAGACGGGATCCTGAATCTCAGAGATGTTAGCTGAGGAAGTGTTCACTGCAGAAGGCTGCTAAATTACCTGTAATGCACAGAAACAGGGACCCTGAAGGAGCAAGGCACTTCTCCCTGCCAGGGAGACAGTTAGGGCAGCCAAGGAGAATTTGTAGCAGAATGCAAGGAGAGCTTAAAGTATAAGAAAGACCTTTCACTGTTTCTAATCCTCTGATCTACAGACTTGATGTCTCAGAGGACTGGAAAAAGTAGGTTAGCTTTTTGCTTAACTGGAGATATTTTTTTCCCATATACTGCAATGTCACTTGGCCCTAACTATTAAGGAATGATCAAAAAATAAGTTACCATTTCCAGAGGTATTTGTTGGAACAGGTTAGTTTCCCCTTCCTATGTCACATTGATAGCTACCTGGGGTAAGAAAAGTTTCTTTTTACTACAAAGACTATGAATCTGAATATTGCAGGGCTGAGTATTCCAGTCACTGACTGGAATTAGATAAAAAATGAGAAGGCTAATACATTGTAATGCATAGGGGGGTTTTTTTGCAAGTTCATCTGGAACATGTAAGTGGCATCAGTCAGGGATCTGATGCTAAATTAGATGGCCTGTGTTTCTGGTGCATTATTGTTACTGAAAACCATTTTTGTTAAGTCTTATCCTCTTCAAAATCAATACAGAGTTTAAATATGAGCCCACAGTGACCACAGGTAATTACATTGGGTTTTGCTGTTGCTTTTGTTGTTTTGTCTAAGCTACTCATGGAAAGAAGATGTCACAGTTCTTGCTAGATTCATTTATTTTTAATGCTTCTTGTACCCAGTAATAGAAAGCCAAATGGAATTGCAATAAGCCACATAAATTCCTTACTAAGCCAGAAAAGTCACATTTAAATGCCATTATAATGTCTGTGTGCAAAAATTTGTAGAGTCTGAGGGAAGAGTGAGGGTGAGGCACTGTTACAGGAACTTTTTAAAATAAAATTATACATATAACCAGTGACAAAGAAATTAACTTTGTCATATCCTAGTGATAATTTTCTCTGCTCACAGTAAGTGACAATGATCATCACCAAGTCTGTCTGACAATCACATTGTTTTCTTTTCTCCCAATAGGTTATTGTGCTGGCCTTTTCATTGAGGATGAAGAATCTCCAATTGGAATAACTCTAGATGACACTAAACATGATGGATCTTTTCCCGCCATTATGGGGTTAGGAGCCTCTATTCTGTACACATCTTACAGACGTGTTATCTCTCTGTGTATACAAGGTGCAAGAGGAAGAAGAGGGGAAATGGTCAAATCTTGTGGATGGTGCTGCTCCCATAGCATCCTCATACATTGAGGAGAATACTTGTAAAACCCTCGCTGTATCTTTCTAGTTCCTATAGATAAAGGTGAAGTTTCTGCCGCAAGTAGCCAGTATAAAGAAGATTATTAGGAAAGAATTGTTAATTTGAGCTTTAGTTATTTTTAAGCACTCAGCTACTGTTTTGCTGGGGAATATATTTTAAAATGAATCCCTTTCTTAGTTTTGTGAACCTGTGTTCTGGCTAGGTCAGACATTCTATTTTGGGTCTACACCTAAATGAAAATGTAGTTGTTTAAGAAGTCCTTGTTTCCTTTTTTCCCCATTGACCTGAAGAGAGACAAAGAATGTCAGCTTGTGGTTAAGAAATTAAGCTTAAGAAATGTCATAAACTGAGATCAACAAGCCTTCTCCAACTCTATGAATGGCTTGCTTTCTTCTTGTGGGCATATACAGCTTCCTAAAAGGGTGAAGGAATTCGTACCCATTCATACTATTTCATCCTATGGATGCTCCACTGAGGTGAAATGAACTAATTTGCAAATCTGTTTCCTTTACCCTGAATAAATATTAATCCAATTTCTTGGAAGACTGATCTATGACCCTGTGTAATGCCTGTTAGAGCTGTAGGCTCCCCATTGCACATTGCAGTGTCCCCATTGCACAGAAAATAAAACGTTGTGGACAGTGGTATGGCTAGCTGCTTGTGAGAATTCAATAAAATTCGGTGCTCCAGGAGCCTACATTCTCTCCTTGGTCATTTGAAAAAGACCTAGATGTGAACAGCGAGGCAGCACAGGATAGTTCATTGGCTGCCTAGTTTAAGTTCCTTTGCTCTCCTGAGTCAATGGGGAAGTAGAGCTCGTTCCAGTGACAGCAGAATGAGGTGAGGTCTGGCAGCCTTGAAAGCCCATGAGAGAGCTGTGGCTTTCACAGGTGCTCGCTGCCAGATGGCTCAGTGCCTGCTCCTTGCAAACAAATGCTCTTCCTTCAAGTCGGCTCTGCAGGGTGCCCCCCTTGGCCATTATTACGGTGCAGACCTTGTTCTGCAGTGTCTGTCCTGCACACCTGAATTGCAGTGATGTGCGTGTACAGAAACTCCTTGGGGAGCAGCAGGAAGACCTGTGGATATGGTATATCAACCTCTGTGGGTATGTGAAGGGGAGATGCATCTGGGACTGTGATTGCCTCAATGTCTTGGTACCAAATGCTCAAAAGATGATAGCTGCAAAGGGACATGTGGTTCAGTTGTGAACTCATGAGCTGTGGTTCATATAGTCTTTTTCATCCATGTGAAAAGTAGATTTAAATTACAAAGTATGATGAAAAAAAGTCAAGCTGGCTGTGTGCTGGTATGCCAGCACCTGGTGTGACCACCTTTTTTCAGAGTAATTCCAAGAAAGAGCTTGCAAGTCAGCTGGGGCTTTGGACTATGTGATGCTTATACGCTGTATTTTTCTCTTCAGTTTCATCCTTTCCAGAAAGGCTGTTAAATTGGCACATCTCAGTAAGGAAGAAAGGTAAGAGTTCACATCCCTCTCAGATGGAGGGGGCACTCACGTACATGGTTTGGGGTGTCCTTTGCATTCAGACTACGTGATAGAATTTAAACTTCCATGTTCACTACAGCATAGTTTCAACATTAATATGTGAAATTAATGAACACAGATTTCTAAATGCAATTTTGCCACACACCTAGGAGTTCTGTTTAGGAATGTGTGTAACACTCTCCAGCTCCCATTCTGTTTCCAGTTATAGGAAATCAGTAGGGCTTTTGGTGTTTTATATCTGTTCTCTTCGATCTTTCAATAGTGAACAAGAGAATGAAATGACTCCTTATCCGACAGCTATACAAGATTTATTTTTGGAGCTCATTGTCAACATTGGCCTTCATTTCCCATTTCCAGGGTCAATTTGGGATGTCACATTTAGGCATCAGCTTTTAAAAACATAGATTAAGATAATAACCTTAAATCATTAAAAAACAAATAAAATCCAACTTACTTTCCAGCATATTACAATGCATGTGTTTTTTTTTAAGATAAGAGCAATAGATGAGATTTATTTTCCACCTTATTTATTCTTGATTTTACTCTTATCTTCGCACAGGAAGAAGAAAATATGTGAGGCATATGCCAAGGCAATGGGAATGGAAGAGGCTTTACATGTGAGAAACGAATGCCTGTTTTCACCTATGCTGTGCAGTAATGTTGTCTTTTGTTCTGGTAGTACGAAGACACAATTTCCAGTGCCCAAAATAGATACCTAAAATTGTAGGTTGTACCTTGCAATCTCTGCTCCCAAGGGGAGGGAATTGCAGGGAGAGAAAAGCTAGCAGCCTCGCTCTGTACAAGAAAAGTGAAGGCTTAATGGTTTATTTTATCCTGTCATTTCCCCATGAGAAGGCAGTGCTCCTGTAAACATGCAAAGATTTGTTTTGCTTTGATAGATAGCACTAACCAGATGAGATGAGTCCTTTAATAAGTATCCTTACTCTAATTTTGCCCTCTTCCAGGGGAAAGCTTTTATTAGCTTTTTATTTTCTGTTTTTTTTTCTGCATCTCTTCACTCTTATGTTTGCTAATACTTGCAGCCAGTGCATTATGAAGAAAAGAACTGGAACTTGGAACAATATTCAGGAGGTTGTTACACAGCCTACTTCCCACCAGGCATAATGTACTCTTATGGAAGGTAAAACAGTGGATGCTTTCCTTTTTAGTTTACATTTCTTAGCCCGTATTACAATTATTTATGCAATGAGCTTACAGGATGTGTACCAGCTGGGAGAACTCCAGACCCTTTTTCCATTTTTCTAATCCCCAAATTAAGGATCTTGCTGTTGGCTTTAGTAAGAGCCCAGTTTCTCTTATGTTGGTGTTTTTTTTTTTTTTTTCTTTTTGGAAGCAAAGCACAGTCCCAAGAGGAAGTGCCTGCAATATGAAAATTTTCCCTCCTAGATTGCTTACGGTATTTGCTGCTGTGCAGTATTTACAGTAGATCTCTTCTTGCACTCTAAAGCCTTGAGTGCATACGTGTTAGACAGTGAAAGGATCTCCATTGACTTTACAGGTGCAGCACCATTGTCTGGAAAGCCCATTCTTTCGTATCACCAGGGGAATACATAAAAATGTTGTATGAAAACTTATTCTCTCCTCCCAAAGCCTCACATGCCCATGCAGAACTGCTGAGTTCTTAGGGAACGTGTTAGATAATGCAGATTAATACTAGATATATCACTCAAAAGCTGGGGAAGAGAACAATTTCCGAACCTATTGGGAACAACCAAATTGCATATCCACGACCAGCAATTAGACAGATCATGTATCACGTCAGTGATCACATTAGCATATCTTTCTCAAAGTGACTGTCCCTTGTGGAGTTTGAGCTGAGTCTGTGCCAAGGTTGCGCTTGAGGAGGAGCCTTCCCACACTATCTGTCTGAATGCTTGGGAAGCGATGGGTGAAGCCTGTGATCTGCAAAAACTGCTGTCAGGCAGAGAAGAAAACCCTCGTGTGGGGTTAGATGAGAGCCATGGGAGCAGGCATGTCCTGCTGTGGGAAAGGAGGCCCTTCGGCAATGGCTGGGTTGACTGGGTGCCTGTACAGCTTTGTACAGCTCATGATAGAGTCTTAATGGGAGAGGGCAACTCTCCATTTTGGATGCAGGGGCATTCAGCGGCTGTACCCCTTGGCGAGCAGCCAGACAAGTTGAATTCCCAAATAAAAGCTGGTGTTAGTGACCTGTCGCTGCAAAAACATCGTTCGCTTCTCATTGTAATGGCAGAATAACAGCAAAGTTGCCATACAGAGGACATAAATCTACCAGCTGCACGGCGTTTCTGGAGGCTTATCCCAACACTAAAATAAGACTTTGCATGAGAGCTGGGTGCACTGATTTCTGCCTTGGAATTTCTCTCTCTCAGATCTAATGCTGGAGTTTCGTGTATAAAAGCGAGTGGGTTATCCTGTGGAGACAGCATATTGTGCTTTGCTTCCTAGCACGGGTTTGCAGGAATTGCAGAGCAATTAAGTTAGGAGCACTATCATGCCAATGCATTGCTTTTAGAAGGATCATCGTCTTCCCACCCCTTGTCATCTGACATTCTCCGTTTGTTTTGAAGGATCATTCGCCAGCCCGTTGACAGGATCTACTTTGCTGGCACAGAGACAGCCACCCAGTGGAGCGGATACATGGAAGGGGCAGTACAGGCGGGAGAGAGAGCAGCTAGAGAGGTACAGACCTTTGATTTGCTTTGATCGTCTCTATTAAAATGCTATAGAAGACCGAGTGCAATTCATAGGGACCCAGAAGAATCCCCGGAAAGAGTGTGAACCAAAGTGCTTTTTCAAACAAACAAGCAAAAAAAAAACCCCTGCAAACTTAATTTAGTTTATTGTTTGTTAAAGTGAAGCCCAAAATATCACAAGGATCAGAACATTGTACAGTGTATTGCTGCACTAGAGATTTAATATGAAGTTCACACAGTGCACTTGCTGCCTATGGAGAAAGCCCTTCCACCTGACAGTGCCCTTAGACACTTTCACAACGTCTGTCAAATTAATCACAGTATGTTTAAAAGTAATTTAAGCAATTACACATGCTTGGCATTGCTTTCTGTGCAGCAGTGTGGAAATCTGAGCATTGTTCTTACTTTCTGTCTATCCCTTCTGTTTCTATCCTTTTACAAAAGAATGCAGCTAGCTAGGCATAACGGGCAACTCTGATGATGTCTAAATCTCCTCAGGATGACATATATTGGGCTAGATTCCCAGTCATAGTAAAATCCCTTTACAACAGTCTAGAGGGAGGGAAAAAAAAAACATTAAAGGAGATACATTATAGTTACAGCTTCTGTATGGAAGAGTCACCGAGTTGTTATTTAACTGAAAATCAGCCCTTTGCCCGAATGTCTTATCCCCCTTACAAGCATCATTACTCGTTCTGTTTCGTGTTACCTAATTTCTCTTTTCTCTGTGCCCACAAGTACTGCTTATAAAAATTCTTATCTGTCTCTTCTGGAGACATTAATCTGCCCCTCTATGACTGTTACAATCAGTTTATTGTCAAAAAAATCCTTGCTGAACCCGTGCTACTCAGACAGCCAAGAGAGAACTTCATAATCCTAACCTTTGGTGTTTCTCTCTTGTTCTCTTCTTAGTTTTGGTTCAGACAGTACCACTGCTAGTAAAATCTGCCACATGAGAGCATGGCAGTAACCTCACCTTAGAATCTCTCAGCCTGACACATGAAAAAGCATTTTTACTTCTACTAAGAAGTAGTTTAAAATAATCATCCAGAAAATCAGCAATTCATGTGAATTTCTGTGTGAAGTTCTACTTTTTACCAGCAGGTAATGACACTGGAATGACACTGGAGCTGTCCTTTTATCCTTAAAGCAGTGGTTAGGCCCATGATCAGTTGATGACCTGCTACTGAATTTTCACATAAACTGTCATAGCTACCTCCTTTCCTTCCTTTGTTGATAGGAATACAGAAATCTATATATTTACTAGTTTAGCAAACTTTCAGCCAAGTCATAGCTATGTTTTACTCAGTGTCACTCGTTCTGACTTGCTCTGTTTTTCCAGTGTGTTTTTTTTCTAATGTGTTTTTATTTTTTCTGCATGTGATAATTTTTATTTTAGATATTATACAGGATGGGGAAGATCTCAAAGAATGAAATTTGGATGCCTGAGCCAGAGTCAAAGGTAAGTTTTACTTTGGCATTGACATCAGAGCAATAATTGAACCCCCCAATCATGATTCAATCCCTATCCAAATGACTACTGCAACTTTTTAATTAGCTCGTACGCTGATGGCATTCACTTGCTCAGTTCCTCCATAGAATATTGTTATCCCTACCTAAAAGATGGATGACCAAATATGGGTACAATGATCCTGTAGCCTGGAGGACTGGAAAAAATTCAAGAAATTAGTCTAATTCTGCCCAGGCTTTTGTTTTAGGTCTAATATATTCAACTTCATAACCAGTCAGGGGTAGTTTCTGTTAGTGACTCTACCTTCTGTCTAATGTGGCCTCATGGCACAGCAGAAATTACACATTTTGTAACCTTCCCCCCACCTTATCTGTGATCAGTTAAATCTTGTGATCAGTGTAATACAGCGGGAGCCGCTTGCGCTCTTGCTTCACGCAGTGAGGGAGTCCCTGTGCTGATGAGAACTGACCTCTCTTCCAGGATGTCCCAGCCCGACCGTTTACTACTACCTTTTGGGAAAGAAACTTGCCATCTGCACCAGGACTGCTGTGTCTGATTGGATCTACTGCATTTTTCAGCTCAGTGGCTGCTGCAGGGCTGTTTGCCTACAAAAAGGGACTATTAATTCGAAACTAGGGTGCTCTGGCTGCCCACTTGAAGCTGCACACCCCTGTTCTTCCCTTTTACCAGATGAGTGTTATTCTGGGGGAGAAATGACATGGACAACTGGAAAAGACAAAAGTTGTTCTCATGGTGATTTTCTTTTTATTACCATAATTAATGCATTAAATCTACTGCAATTGCTACCAGCAAAACACAACAGATCAACTTGGAGGGGAGCATTTTTTTTTTTTGAAATTTGCCTTCTCTTTTTTTTTTTTTTTTGATTGAACATGATATTATCAATGGTATATTCTTAATACAGACAAGGGAAAATGCAGATCAGAGTTTTCTCCAAAAGACTAAAAGGCCTCGGATAATGCATTCATTGCAGCTTGTGATATATTTTTTATCACGCAAGTTAATAAATACTTTTACATACTCACTTCAGTTAGTGGCTCAGAATATTTGAGGTTTTTCTGTAATATCCCTACTGCACAGCAGAGAAAAACATGTCAATCAGATATAGAAATGGTAAATTAATTTTCAAATGCATTTGATTAATTATTAAGCTTCACAATGTGAAACATAATGATGAGCTGGATGAATAGAGATAATTAGCATGAATTAGATGACTAAACAGCAAGAGAAGAAACGTGAGTGGGCTTTATTCTACCTGCTACCGAACAAAGAACTACACTTATCTTTTGTGAAATGTCTGTATTTGAGGGAGTCTTATGCTTTGCAACATTTCAACAAAGTGGCTCTTGGTTATTTCCTGGCCCAAGAGAATTCAATCCAGCCTGGACATTTGCTATTAAAATGGGGTAAAATTCAGTACTAAAGGTAAAGCCCCTCTGACTTACAGCAGATGCCAGCTGTTATTTTCAGGATGCCATCGGTTTCCTGGCTCCCTATCAATTTGCTGTCCCTCATTTTGCTCATAATCTGTACTGTCTTCCTACAATAAGGGGAAATATATTTGGGGCTTGAATTACTGCCTTGTAAATTACAGTAATTGGATGCATTTTCCTGTTCTGCTCTTGTTATGTATATGGCACACTTGAAATAATCACTTTAGTATTAACCTAAGTTTATGTTTCAAAATGTACCATCATTATGCAGGGTTTCTTGCCATGAATATAAGCAGTGTATGGAATCATGTGTCCATGAACTGAATTGTCATTCAGTATCAGTTAAATGTGCCTTTAAATAGTCCTGAAACCTTGATAAGAGGATCTATTCAATAAACTTTTCTTCATATTCTTTCATCTGTGCCTTTTTTTTTAAGATTGCTGATGGATTTTTTCCAGACTTGTGTTAAATGTTGAAGCATACTATGTATAGCAGTAGCCCAAACCCTTGTTTTACTTTGTGTATTCAGTATTTACAAGCCCATGGAAATACCTACCTACCCTGCGATATGACTTCCTTCCTGACCTCCATGTCTAACACACTCATGTGTCCTCTCAGCTTCTAGTAGAAAAGCTTTGTAGTTGCTATAATTTAGTGTAGGGCAGTCTCAGCATAGGTGCTGATGGACTCAACTGTGGGACCTATTTCCAAAGCAAAAGGATGCTTCAGATGGAGACTTGCTGTCAGGCCCCTTTCAGAGCTGAGCAAGGTCATGGCATCAGTGTGAAGCACAGTGGGGTCAAAAGAAAGGTTGTAGTAAAGGTAAGTGCCTCCTGCACTAACTGTTTCATCATTAGCAGCTGTTTTGGGTAAGGTTCACTACCAGTTTCCGTGTTGGGGGAAAGCCAATAAGAGTATTAGAAAGACCTTCTACATCTTTAGATTAAACTTTATTGTCTACCTTGAACTTGCACAGGCACTTCAAATTACCTGTGCTGGAAAGGATAAAATAGTCTCATAAGGAAGCAACGATGCTGGATTTTGAATACACTAAGATATGGTATTAAATACTTATTTAAAGAGAACTTACATCAAAGGAATTTTTGACAGATCCTTTTAGAATCTACATTAGCAACCTTTGGGAGTGCTACTGCTGTTACGCATTTGTGTAACATTGTGTACACGTTTAAGGAATATTTTGTTGTCTGAAAAACACCACCCTTGCCTGTTCAAAAACATTCATGTTCATGTGTATTTATAGCGGTTGGAAACATTCATTTATGGTTTGATTTGAAATTTGACTTCTATTTCACAGAAGAAAAAAGAAAAGAGCTTCTGTGCACATGCAAGAGGAAATCCAGATAAATCAGAGTGCATGTGACTGACACTATCCAGGCTCTCTTGTCACTTACCCATGCACATTTATATTGCAATTTGTTTGGGTTTTGAAGTGCAACTGTAATTCAATTGAATTAGTCTCAGACTGTTTAACAAAGCCAGGCACAATGTTCCACACTTCACAAGGAAAAAGCCCTTCTCTCTGCTGTGGGAATGGTAACTGGCAAATGAAATGAAAGAGCCTGATTAAAATTGACATTTCTGAAACTCCTGCAGCTCCTGGGCACCATGCTGCTACAGAGAAAGGGCAGCGTTTGCGCCTGTCAGAGATTACAGACCTGCTTCCATTCTGCTTTAGTGGCCCTTTGACAATATCAGAGCAATTTTCCTGTTTAATCATTAAACATTTAGCTTAAATATTAAACAGTCAGCCAGCTTTCTCAAACCAGTTTTGAAAGAGAATGGGGCTGTCCTTATCACCGCCGACAACTCCCCAGGTGACCCACTGTAGGAGAGGAGAGGCTGGAGCACGTCCGTCCCCTGGGAGCTGAGCAGAGCCCGCTCCCAGGCCAGTGGTGGGACCTGGGAGAGCCCTTGAGCCCCCCTCTGGAGCAGGGGTGTTTCCTTGTTGTCCCTACCGTGGAGGCGGCGCTCGGGGCCTCCCCGGTGAGGGCGACGGGCACAAGCAAGAGAGGGACGGCCCTTACCAAGCCCCTCAGCGCTGCGGTGGTGCTGGATTTCATTTGTAGCTACGGGGAAAAGGAGGGAGTCGGCTGGAAAAGGCTGCTATTTGCTGCTTGTAAACAAGACCAGAGCAAGCAGGGGCTGCGGGAGCAACAGATGGAAAAGAGAGAGGAAAAAAAAAA
>JAUBNY010000407.1:1994964-2007796 GCA_032275445.1 Crypturellus soui | reverse complement strand
TTTGTAACACCAGTCTGATTCTATCTTGAGTCACAACATTCTTTGAAATGCCCTTTTAACTATAATATTTCCACAAAGTCATCACCGGAAAAGTCACGATCAGAAGTTGTGTCTCTGATAATTTTCTAAATGATACTCAATTCTCCTTCCGTCTAGTTATTATTACTCATGGCATATTTCTGTCACACTCTGGATGGCTAGATGATCAACATGCAACAGCAGACTGCAAGTCTAACAGGACTTTATTTCTTCCTCAAGCTAAAGCTGATCCCCTTGCAGTATACAAACGACAAGGTGGTAACACGGAGGGAACAGATGACGAAGGTACAATTCTAATCATTTTTAATGCATTCCTGCAGTTCCTGATCTGCCTTCTCTGTTTCATTCACTATTTTACCATGTCCCCCCATGATTATTGCCTCACTCGTCAGACACAAAATCTATTTTTGCTCATATATGCAATTATAAAAAATCACCTCCAACTGATGAGGTGGCGGGAGGCAGAGAGAGAGAACAGGAGGGAATGTAAATCTCTGCAGTACATTTACTAGTTTCCAAAATGGCTGTAAGATTTTTTTGTTTAATTTTATAAATGTAATAGTTCTTCTGTCAAAAGTAAAATTGTATGTGGAGTGGGAAGAAAGGCTGAAATCATATTTGTGCTCTATTTGTGCTTGAAAATTTGAAAAGCTTATTTTGCATTCTCACCTACAGGACTCGCATCTGGATTTTCTCGGATCCCTGAAATTAAATGGTATTTCCCTTCTCTCTCTCTTTCTTTCTTTTTTTCTGCCCTTTTTTGCTTTCAATCTCCTCCTCCATTTAATTTTCCTTTTCTTTCTTTAGTAATACAACTATACTTACAAAGTACTGGCCAGAGGAGTTCCAGGGAATTTTAATATTCATAGTAGGTGTCAGACACAGGCCCTGCCTACAAGCACTGGCTGTACACATAGATCAGAAATAGCCAACCACTCTAAGAGAATCACTCCTTAAATATTCTTCCATGATAGCCCAAATAAACTAAATTAGTACTGCTGGGGCTCTGTTCTTCTTTCGGCTAACAGTTAACCTTTACTGCCTTTAGCAGTGCACCTAATACTTTCTTACTGGGTCAAACCACAGTTTCACCTCAATTTCCTTTACTTAGCCCCTAATTCTACTATCAAAAATCAACGTCATGGATCTTACCAACTTCCAAAGAACATACAGCTGATTTTCATCCTCGAGCCTCCGCAACACGGACAGTCATATATGAACCACCTTCGTGCTAGCTTGGTCATTGCTGTCAGTATATCCCATGGTAAAATACATTTTAGCATTAGCTTTTTCCACCACTTTCACAGGGGTAGCAGTTGCTTTGCAATCAGTCCACCAGGAAGCTTGTTTAAAGCTCAAACATGTTCGAGCACGCAGAGGCTGTTCTAAAACACATGTTAAAAAAAGCACCATCCTGCTACATTCCTTAAGGATTTCTTCCTTGCTTTCAATCTCCACAGCCAAGTCTAAGCCACTGTCTGCAAACGTGTTAGACAACAGCTTCTCCTTTACTGGAATCTGCTGGCAAAGTAGCCATAAACAATAAAGAGAAAGATGGGGAGTTTGAGCCTGAGAATTTTAGGTGAGGTCCATGGCATTAAACAAAATTGCTATGGGGCTCAATATGAGGCTTTGTTTTAAAACGCACTTTGGAAATGGCATAGTACCTCAGTCTACTGAATGAGCGTAGTTTTCGGTACTAGGACTAATGAAGAAACTGTGCAACAGAACAGAATGTTTTACAAGATTAATGGCCAAACCAGGAAAACACTACCGTTGATGACGTCTCCTAGATATTGGTTGAGTTCAAAGCACTAAAGGACCTCGAGTATTTCCAAATATCAGTATCCAAAAATCATTAGTCAGACCACCTGTTACTTTAGAAACTTCAAGACTTTTATTGGTTTTCTTGATTTTGAGACTAAGTCAAGTCTCCCTTTGACCAGAGGCGCCAGATTATTTTTTTTCTCAATAAGAGCCACACAAAAATCCCAACAATTGAAGCAGGTGAAACATTAAGGAAGCAAAACAACAAAATTTGAAATGTACACAAAGTTACAGAGGTTGGCACCACTGCTATGGAACCACAACTTCTCTCACTATTAGATGTCATCATACAGTAACTATTTCCTCTCATATCTGACACTACAGTCCTCAAAAATACATACAAAATGTGCAAGGCAAATGAATGAGTTTGACCAAATTTCTGTACTGTACACAGTAAAAGAAAATATAGCTATTAACACTACAGAAGAACTTTCAAGAATAACCAGTTTAGGAGAATTGAATATTTGCTTGAAGGTAACCATAAGAAATTAAAATGAATATGCCCCAAGGAATTGAGGCAAATAGATGAGGAGGGAAGAAAAACACTTCCATGTATGTTCCCAATCTCTAAAAATTTATCAGTTAATGGAGAAAAAAACCTATTTGCTCTCACTTAGACCCAGATAGTCAAAACGTCAATTAAAAAGTGTTTCGTCTACATTCAGGGTTCTCTGATCTCCTTTTAAGACTTGCAACAAAAACACTCTGTAAGATGAGTGCCATTACTATAAGATAGTTTGCATAACACACTGATTCTGATAAAACAAGAGATGCAGGGCAGACACAGAGAAAAGACATGTTCTTGTCTGCAGCCTAAGCAGCTCTTTTGAACCACTGGGTTTTCTCTTTGAAATCTTCCATAGTTGCTTTATTGTATTACTGTGCTGGGAACTGGTATTTAATAGCATTGTTTTTGTTTGTGCTGGCTGCTTTAATGAACACAATCTGATTACTGCTCTGTCTTTGAGAGATTGGGCCTGGCACTGGTCACCTTTACATCTGTCACTCACCATTAGTCAGCTGAAATTTAATTGAAAGAATGGTTTGAAACAATAATGCCTGCAAGGCATTAGAGGTAAAGACCATAAACAAAACAAAAACGATACTGACCCAGCATCTGAATGAGGTCAGGTGATATAGGGATATAGACTTTATTAAAAAAAAAAAAAAGAGGATTTTTTCTCGCATTGTAGAAAGCTCAAGGGACTTTGCTCTTGCAAAGAATACTATCTTCAAGGGACATGCTCCGAATTATAATGGGAGCACTGCAATAGAGTAGCTGAGAGTATGCTGCCTGAAACTCAGTTCACATCAGAGTGGCAGAGGATAGCAAAAGTGGTGAACACACAAAAGAGAACTAATGGTGACTTATCCTGCTTCAGTGCTTTCCTGCCTTCTGCAGTATCCAGGCTACTCTGAGACTTATAGAGAATAACACCTCCAAAGAGCAACGGCTACAAGGATAACCAGACACTGCAATACAATATCTGCACTGTGCTTTTTATTAGCTTACTCCTCCACTTAAATCCATATTCTTTTAAGGTAAAAGTAACTTCTTCACACTCCAATTGCGCCACACCAACTTTTTGGTGCTGCAAGAGAAGTGGGTAAATACTTTCTCAAAAGCTGCATTGCTGTATAGTGATGAATGCTGTTTAAATGAATAGCATTTGTAGTAGTCATCAGTAGTTGTAGCTGTCATCTACAACATGAGAAAAATTGAAAGAAAAAAAAATAACAGTTGCATAAATCCCAAGGAATAAAGACATTATTAGTCCATCTGTTTAAAATGTGCGTTTACTTAAAATATTTGTACAGAGGACATAACATTTCTGCCTTGGATAGGGGAGCCTACAAGCAAATATCATTTATTTCTGTTAGGATTTCATTGTCTAGCTGAAGCAATGAGGTTTTCTACCTGAGCTGGTTGTGTAATCTGGCCATCGAAGTCAGTAAGAAGGTCTCTGTGAGTTAATATGGTTCTACATAAGCATAAATTCTGCTTCTGGTCATCAAGTTACTGAGGTCTTTTCTCTCTGACAAGAGAGCAACACTAACTAAACATAGTTCCCAAAACTACATTAAAATCATTCATTCTGAATGTGTTCCAAGCATAGCACCTGCTAAGTGACATACAGCCAGACAATTTTGAGTGAGAAAAGTGGTAGTTCTTAAGCCCAAATGCTGCACAAAGATAGTTGTGTTGGTTTTTGTTTTGTTTTTGCTTGTTTGCTTGGGGGTTTTGTTTGTTTGTTTGTTTGTTTTCTCTGTGTTTACTTGGAAACCTACTGCTATTGCTAGCTATATTGTAGTTTTCTCTCACAGCTTCAATCCTCCTTTGGCCTCACTCTGCTAGTTAACAGCCCAGGCTGCCTTCAAACATAACAAGCATATTAAAATAAACAGATAGAGAGAACAGCAGGATGAGGTATCCCTAAAATAAACATATTTACAGACCTTACGAGTTGCGGCTGAGGGAGCTGGGGTTAGTTTGGAGAAGAGAAGACTCAGGGGAGTCTAATTGCTCTCTGCAACTACCTGAAAGGAGACTGTAGTGAGGCGGTGAGTCTCTTCTCCAGAATAATTACGATAGGACAAGAGGAAATGGCCTCAAGTTGCAACAGGGAAGGTTCAGGTTTAGATGTCAGGAAAGATTACTACATGGAAGTAGTGGTGAAGCACTGCAACAGGCTGCCCAGGGAAGGGGTGAAGTCACCATCCCTGGCAGTGCTCATGAAATGTGTGCATGAGGCACTTACTTAGGGACATGGTTTAGCAGGAATGGTGTTGGAAGGGTTTATGGTTGGACCTGATGATCTTGAATGTCTTTTCCAACTATAATGATTCTATAATTCTATATCCTACAGCACATATCTTAGCACTGTGTGGACAGGTCCAGCTCAGCTCCTGTCGGGCTGAGGTGCTAGGACAGTAGTTTACTAAAAGCATCGTTTTAGGCACCACTGTTTTGACGAGATTCAAAAGCATATAAAGTGCCAGACAAACCGCCTGTCAGAGTCATGCGGAAAAAAATACTAAGCTAAACTGGGAGAATTTCACACAACTCTACAGCAGTTGCCTCAAAAGAGAAATGCTATGTTGCTCTGCTAACTCTTGCATGTTTTCAAGCAAAGAATTCCTCTTTGATGGTTTGTTTTCTCTCCCCTAAGGACAAAAGTAAATGCTCAAAACAGATGATCAGAGAAAAGATTTGAAAGTACAAAATAGAAACTGTCACTCTTGTATCTTGACATCAAAGAACAGTACCTGATCTCAGATTTCTCAGTAACTGGTGACTCACAGGCATATACCTGAGACACTTCTCAGGGAAGCTAGCAAAATCCCCAGCTAAGCAACCATGCCCCCATTCTTCAGCTATTCAATTAATATTTTTCTTCATTTTCATCTAGGTTCTTTTTTTTTTTCCACCCAGTTGTCATCTAACAACCACAGAGCAATGCATGATGACATAGTATGTCTTGGAGCCACTTCCAATACCCAGCAAACAGTGAACAGTGACTGTGTGATGCCCTTCATGTAATTAAACAACACGTGAAGGTAATTATACACACACAACACAGATTCTTGCAAGCTTTAGGAACCTATATTTGTGTTTTAACTATTAGAACAACTAGAATAATGAGAAGGAACCCTGCTACTTCTCTGCATAACTACTGTACATGCCAGGCAGCAATTTGCTTATATTCCAAGAAAGGATTTCCTTTCTTTAAAGGCCAACTCAGGATGAACTATTCCCCGGCCGAGATAAGTAATCAAGTGAGCTGGGATACCAAAGCTATCCAGACTCTGGATAAAAGCCACCCAGAAAAGCACAGAAGATAAACACTGAATAAAAAGATTTTCAAATAACATACATGAAAGAGTATATGAGCCAAACAGCCTATTTTACATCTGTTTTACATCTACAATACAATGTGTAAATAACCAAGGTGGAGAAAGGATAGGAGAAAGAACCACCTAAAGTATAAAATAAGTAAACCTATACCTTATCCTTTCCTCATTTATGCTCAGTATTTAGCATTGATATACAGCCTTAACTTAGCCTTTCAGTAAGTTAGCCTTATAAAAATGAATCCATATTGGAACAAAAGAGTTACCTTGCTTTAATATTTAATGCACTCCAAACATGGATCTCAAGTTACCAGTCTACATGCAAGCTTCCACGGTGATTAGGGTGTACAGTGTGAACTGGCTGTTTGATCAGCTGTTGCTGTGAGCAGTTAACCACACAGACTACACTCAGTGTTGCATCTTGATGGTCTAATTCATATACAAAGACCGGTTGCCTGGGAGGCAGGAGGTTAAAAAGGCATCTCTTTTGTCTCAGTTGAATTACATACTAATAACCAAACAACATGATGGATGAAGTTGAGTAGCATAGCCAGAAAGAAACATCTGCAAGATAGACAAGTTTCAAATTAATTAAAATTTCATGGAATTGTTTAACCACTTGAAACAAGAAATGTCAAGCAGCAGTCACAATTATAAGCTACTCATTTTAACAGCAAGGTGACAAGAGACTCTAATGAGCCCCAGACAGACTTTTCAGTTTACTGCCATGCACACGTACTGAGCAAAGCAGAGATTAGATGGTAAGGGCAAGCATGATCAAAGACAGCATATTATTAGCCTCAAAGTATAGTACATACAAACTATATATAAAATAAGGGTAACTTCAGCAAATGCAAAAGCAAATTAGTCATACCGATAGTCTTTTACCCAGGGACTCCTGAGTTCAGCAAACCCACTGCCTATTAGCCAGACCAGTCATTTTACACCATATATATGTCCCTGCTACATATATGTTTCTTTACCTATCTAATACTTAAGTGGCAAATTTCCTGTGGCAAAGAACATGCATTTAATCTCACATTTAGTCTGGGTGTTACCTTGTGCATTCCCGGTTCTTGCCTACAACAATACCCATAAACGATAAAAATCCCAAAATCAATCACTTCCCTTTTGTAATCTCTCTAGCATAACACGATTAGAAACACCAGTGTTAAAGATGAGCACTTCTATGATGCCTTTTGCCAAATCCCCCAGTTAATAAAAGTAACTCAGGAGATCCTGCATTTTCTAGATTGGGTTACCTTGTCTTCCTGGGATGATCAGCACTCTCTGTTCCCCAGCTCTATCCCTGGCCTTTCCCTATTCTATGCAAACACATAAGCAATGTTATCCCTGCTTCTTCAGCAATCGCGACACAGCTGTGGCTTGGCAGGCACGTCCCAGCTTCCCTTTGGGGATAACTTATCCAGAACTCAAGATATGAACAACCGAGATCTGATGCCTGCTGTTCATTTCCTCTTTCCTTACAGCACTGACCCCATGAACTGATCACAATAATGGCTTGCAGAGCAAACACAGTTTTTAAGGGGCTGGATGGTGACATGACTATCAAGCAAGGTGTCTGAGCTGACAGGATAGAAAGGGCTGTCCTGTCTTTGTGGACCTACCACAAACATTTACCAAATGCTGCTGCAGGAATGAGGTTTCAGTGTTTGTCCATCTTTGCAAGTGATGAACTGATGAAATGTCTTTATATGTGACTTGACTAAATCTGCTCCAATTTGCTGAGCAAATTCCCTAAAAAATGCTTTAAATTTTGACATAATAATTTCTGTGACCAATAAGAACGCAATGGCATTTAAAATAATAGATAGACATTTATGGTTTAAATCCCAAGGTACAATGCTACATTCCTGCTGATCACTGAAATTGGTGAAAAATGTCCCTTAATAAGGATTATGCCATCTTACAAAATTATAACCCTTAAACGCAACTCAACCTGTATGTAAATCAGTCTCGTTAAATAGATGAATGATTACACTCTAGCAAACCATCTCATACAGTAGCAATAACCTTAACATCTGACATAGGATGAAATACGCTATCAGTTCAGAAGAAAAATCATGTTACCTTCAGAAATGGCAATATAAAAATTAAATGATTGAACACATAATGAGATGAACGGAATGTCTTTTAGGAATTGAAGTCCAACCAAATTACGAACGATTTCAGAAGCAGGACAACTGAGTGCTTTGCAAGTGCATCAGGATATATTCTTTGTAAAGTAAAACAAAAATAAATAAATAATAAAAACAGTTCAACATATCATCACTTAGTAAACCTTTATAGACAAAATAAACTTCAACACTGTATCAATGCACTCTGTGAAACAGCTGCTACAGAAAGGAGACACAGCACCAAGGCAAACTACTCTAGCTGTGTGAATGGGCAGTGAAACTATAGTTCTGATACATAAAGATAAAAATCAGTATCTAACTGCTGCTGTCAGGTTCACTCCACAGAAGCAAACTGTGCTAGTGGGAAGTACACACCAAAATCACTCAGGTTGTTTATATACAAAACAGTATGAAGCAGATACAAAATGGTATGAAGTGTATACAAAACTTATGAAGTAGAAAAAACTTCTCATTTGACTAAACTATGTAAAATATTTAACTTGTTGCCATTAGCTTCTGGGAAAGATATGTAAACACAGAATAAGCTCTGCTGGCTGATGATACTGCGGCACTGCAAGTTTGTTTCTGAACTACCAGGACTATACAAATCTGCATTGCTCAGGTTCTGCATCTACGCGGGCATTGCAAACACGCCTGCTTGGCTTTTGCCACATTTTTGGTAAAACTCTCTCCACTCACCAGCTGCCCTTCAGACCTTGCTGAGTTCTGAGATCACGTTAGAGGGCTTGAACAAACCCCACATGGAGCCTGAGGGCTGCTCCTCACAGTCTCAAAAATGATGGGGACCACAACTTGACCTGCGGTTCTATCCCTATGAAGATTACCTTTAGATAGTTACTGGAGACTGAGACTCACTTGAAGGAAAACATGCTGGATTGCATGTCTATAAAATTACTTTTTGTCCTCCATGAAACCAAGAAGTAAAAATCGGTAAATCAGAATTCATAAGAACTTGACCTTTTGTCAATCCGTTGACATTAAAGAAAAAGGCAGAAAAAAATGAAACTAGTCAAGAAGAGGGAAAAGAACATAGAGGCTAGAGATCGAAGTACCTGTGTGGACAGCATGGTAAAGCAATGTACTGCATGTAGTGGCAGACAAGTACAAAATTCAGATGCTACTCTTCCATGTTACCGCCTGTGCTCTACAAAACTAAAAGTATCCCAAGAAAGAAAGTCTGCAGTGTCTCTGTCAGCAGTTCATACAGAACAAGAGGGTAAGGTCTGCAGAGCAAAATACCCAGCATCCATACTAGGTGCATAAAAGGGTGCATACATACTCGAGACTTTACTTTACTTGAGAATCTACTTCAGGCTCAGTCTTGCCTTGTCCTGAGCATCCCATCAGTAGCTGGGAACACAGAGAAATAAGTACATTCAGTCAGCAGATCTGCTTCAAGGTCCACATTTGATTTGAACTAAGAAATTAATGCAAATGAGGACATCTTGCCATTTCTGGGGCAATTAGATCCTAGTCTAGTGCTAAGATAGACTCTAAAAATCTACTGAATTAACAGTATTGTTGCAGATGGTGGCTCACGTAAGCAATGCACTGAACTTCCTTACAAAGAACTTTCATCCTCTTTTATGTCTAATCTTATTTGTCCTGAGTATGTAATTCAACACTGAAGATAAGAAACACTTGTGCACTTTGCAGTGCATGACATTAATAGCAACTACACACAGATCTGTGTCTTCCAGAAGTTATTGCCATAATAGCTATCTAAGAATCCCCTGCACAAAGTTTTGTTAAGCCAGCTTGCCTTCTTTTCCCCTTTCAAGGTGCTTTCACATTTTTTTCCTGAACTGACACAAAGGATTTCCCCCTATACTGCTGCTTCCTAATGAACAAACAAGTCTTGACAACCATTTGAAAAAAAAATATTAGGAGTCAAATGGCAGGCTTCACCTAATTACTTAAGGCGCCCTTGCAATTGCCATGAAAGTAGCTGAATACAAAAGGAAGAGCCCTCCGATGGTCGAGACAGAGAGAACAAAGCAAATGTGAACACAGAGATTCATTATATGAAATGACATTGGAAATGTCCTGGATTCTCTTTGGTGGATACTAGAGTAGAGACCATCAATCACACTGCATTAAGGTCACAGTCCTCTTGCAAATGGGTTCAATCCATCCATAGTTATTTCATTTTTGATGGTGTTTTTATCAAGTGGGTACTGCGTATAGGATTGGAATGCGTATTCCTAGATTGGAACCTTTCTGCAAAAATAGTGTCCCATTTAGCAAAGTGTGTCATTTTAAAAGAGGAATATTACAACACTAATTACTAAGTAGCAAACAGAAGAGACTGATAAGTAAACAGGAAGAGTTATTCAACCCGTTTTTACTTCTCTTGCAACATGAGTTAGCTGTGTTTGGAAAAAATCTGCCATCTGCTTCGGGCTTTTAAAACAGACTGAACATCTTCAGATAATAACAACCAAAACTACAAAGTAAATTGTAATTGGTTCACAGCAAGATAATGTAATTATACATATTAGTACTTCATTAAGAAAAAATAAAGAAGAGGGTACAGCACACTGGTATCTCAATAAGACTAGGACAGGTATGTGAATATTTTACAAATCTAGCATTTCAGTAGAAAAATTTTGCCTTAAAGTGGTTCTTGATTAGAGGAACATGGCAGATTACATGTTCACTGAAAAACACTAAATGTACTTGAGATAATATTTAACTCTTAAAAAAAAAGAAGGCTTACCCTTTCAGGAAAGAAAATCAGCTATCTGAATTTGATGACAAAATCTTTACACAAGTAATTTAAGCAAAATTTCTTAAATAGGACACTGACAACATATCAGCTTAAAATCTGATAATCTCTTTCAAAACAAATAAAGGAAAGAGGTCTCCATGGCAATAGCAGGGACAGGAAAACAGTTTTGAGAACACAGAGAGGAAGTTTTTAAAAGAAATGTCTAAACAGATTCCAAGATTTCATTTTCAGAAAATTCTTGTCACCAGCATCTCATAAATGAAGATATGCAAGTCCAGGTACCTACTCCATACCTTTCTCATTTTTTTTCCATCTCTGTGCAATTTTAACTATGCAAAACTATTCTACATTCTAATCTAAATGTTCTTTAGTACCAGACATACTATACATATAGCCTGCTACTAAGTGCTTTCAAATACGCATTTTTAATTTCAGAATTTTTCTTCTAAATTTTTTCTTAATCTACACCATTCACAATAATTTTAAGGACTTCAGCAGAAGTTCTACCCATAGGACAGAATCTACTTCTTAATAAATCTTCCTATTTCACAATTATTTTCACTGTTTTATTATCTACATTAAAAGATTGCCTGAAATCCTCATATGAGAAGCCACAGACTGTTTTTCAGACTTGGAAGAAACCACTGAAGATTAACTTTGAGCAGCTTTTCATTACACAACACATGAACTATCCAGCTCTGTAGTTTTATTCTTTGCTTTTTCCTTATTCCTTGCTTTTTAACAAACCTGCAACACAGGACTCTTAAAATGAATCAGTGAAAGATGTCTTAGGGTAGAATAGTCTTAACCTTCAAAGAAGAACTAATACAGGTTCAGAACCCCTCCATACTGCTCTTTTATCTGACTTTTTACTCTTTTAGATCCTATTAATTAAATTAAAAGGATAAAAGATGGACAGAAAAACTGACAAAGGTGTTTAGAGCATTGCAAACGTACAGTTGTATTCACCTAAACAAGTAGTAGAAAGAACTAAACTTCACCTCTGCAAGATGCCTATTCCCATCTCTACTTCAACAACTCTCTGTTTCTGCCATGTTCAGCTTCTTTGCCAATGTCTGTAAGAGCTAACTCCAGTAAACTTTGAAGATTATGAGAGCATTCTGCTGTTTTGCATCAGTGTGCCTAGTGATGCCATCCTCACCTGAAGGCAGTAACACTAAAATCCTATTCAGCTACTCTTGGGGCAGCTCAGAAACAATGAGTTTCTAAAGGAAGGAACATCAAATTTGGGGCAAATACAATGCTGGTCTCCAAGGACTGACCTGTTTTAAAACTCATGCTCATTTTTCCAATGAACAGATCTCACAGAAGAACAGACCAGTGTGGCTGACAGAGCACTCAGTAAGATCAAGATGACACAGAAACATAGTTTTATCATCCGACTTCAAGGCCAGTGGTTTACAAATAAGAGTAAAGATAGAAGACAAAAGTGAAACAGTGGTGGTGTACATCAGCTAAAGGGAAATGACTGGAGAGAGGAGTTAATGCACCAAAATATATATATATATACATTGATATCTTATTTTTCTAACCTCTATGTGAGGGCAGGAGTAAAGTTACCAAGCCATGAAAACAGAGTGCTTTGGAGATGAACTGATGTAAAAGAAAGTAAACAAAAAATTGGTTCTTTACAACCCCTTGCCACTTACTTCTGTCTGCAGGTAATAAAGAGCAAAGAAAGCCTCCTGACGAGTACCATGTAGTGCTGCTTTTCTGCTCCTGTTGTAAGTGCTCTTTCAGAGAAAACATATGGAGGCTGTGCAAGCATGGCATGAAAATACTCCCACAGCAACAGTGAAAAACAAGGATTTATTAAAAGCCGTTGCACTCAACCCTTTGACTCCCAACTAATCAAACAGATGGAACATGTAGCACTGCTGCTGTACAAAAACATGATACTGAGAACTTTTTCCCTTAGGAAGCAGGACTAGAAAATTGCTGTTGACTGATATTCTATAATCGATTTTCACTGTGAAACAAGGCGCAAGTTAAAAATTAGCCATATTATTGTGTTCAGCATAAACTGTTTTACAAAATAGCAATGATTAATTTTTACTAGAAGCTTAACATACTTGAAACACTTCATAATTAATAGCATGTACTCAGCAGTTTGCTATCAGGAAACACTGCCAGGGAGCTGCCTGTGGAAATCATCCTCTCTAAATCACCTAAGAAGAATTGGAAAAGGCCACTAAAACTAATA
>JAUBNY010000407.1:1944380-1954665 GCA_032275445.1 Crypturellus soui | reverse complement strand
TTGCCCTGTTGACATACAGCTGTGCTGAAGCTTATCCCCTTTGACATCAGCAAGGGTTTTATCACCTACTATACGGGTGGGTTTGAGCCCAGGCACCGGGTCGTGGGCCAGCACGTGCCCGGTGAGTGCTGGGGCACCCGACAGTGAGAGGCTGTTTCAGTTCCCACTGCGCTGTGCTGAGGGCGTGAAAGCAATTTGCGTCCTGCTGTGGTCCCCCTGGGCAGCTGACCCACCATGTGACACTGAACTGGGTCTGTCTGTGCTCCTCTTGCCTGCCCTGAAACCCACGCTCTTGCTCTCCGCCATGCCACGCCATTGCTCCGCAGCCCCTGCCATTGCTCACCAACCAGTCTGGAGGTGACCTGTCACCACCCCAAGGGCAGCGCTCTGCCTGCCCGGCTGGTTTTGGTCAGGGGAATTGCCCTGAGCAGCCCCAGCAGCAGCCGGGCAGCTGTCATGGGATGGGGTGACCACCCTCACATGAGTAAGCAGGGCCAAAGGGAAACCAGGACGTGAGCTTCTTCCACGCTGACCCACCACGTTGATTTTACACCCACAGCACGAAAGCAGTGTGAGGCTGCAAAGGGCAAGAGAAAACGACCAGGCAGCTCAGTCCAGGCCAGATTTGGTGATAACTTCTGGGCAACAGAACGGGGGAAGAGAATAGGCAGAGGAAAGGAAAAGAGACTCAAAGGAAAGGGCTTAGGCCTCTGAACATCCACAGAAAAGAAGCACATCTAGTCCCACCAAGCTCACAACTGCGGAGTGTTGCCCCTTAAAAACTAAGATGAGAAAATGGGCCCAGCCTCTGAGCAACCAGAAATGTCAGACATTCCTTTGTTCATTCAGAGAAACTCATGTGCATCATTTACTGCTCTGAGGTTTTTTAATGTTTTAATGCTTCAGGAGGTAAATATTTGAGCCTGCAAGCAGACTGAAAAAAAAAAAACCATGAAGACAGTGATATGAAAAGCAAAACAGAAACAGCAATTGCAGCAAATGTAATACAAGTCTCCACTGCTGACTGCAAGCTTGGGTGCAGGCATGAGACGAGCCTTGACTTTGACATGGTTGCTCATGTAAGATCATGAGTTTCACAAGACTGAGACCCACTGTGCAAAGTGGAACACATCAAACTGAACACTCCTGGCTGAGCTTCATTCTCCTTTTGAAGCTTTCAATAATATTTCCTGCCCTTCAGGTAGCAAAAAGAAGTGAGGGGGAAGTTAGTCATGTGGTTCTACTATGATGTAGGTGGAGCAGGCTGGCACTCTGCCAGCAGACGGGCACAAACAAAAATGGAGAAAAGATTTTAATGTGCTCACAAATAATAACTATTAGTGGACAAAAAAAGTTTGTATTTTTATTCTTTACTTTTCCTTTACTTTTTCCAGGAAACTTCAAATAGATCCATTAGAGGCATGTATAGTAGTACCCTGCTGAGGTGAAAGCAGGATCTGGTAGAGCTTTGTTATGAACCCTCAAGCCACTTAATGGAAAGATGATGCAAACATTGGAGTCTCTATTTTTGTGTTTTACTGAGTATCAGAGTAGTCCTAATTTGAATATGAGACAGAAATTGACAG
Source organism: Crypturellus soui (assembly GCA_032275445.1). Taxonomy (NCBI): domain Eukaryota; kingdom Metazoa; phylum Chordata; class Aves; order Tinamiformes; family Tinamidae; genus Crypturellus; species Crypturellus soui. The sequence continues at coordinate 1,953,079 of JAUBNY010000407.1, read as the reverse complement.
AAATACTGTTTTGCTTTTTTTTTTAATCCAAATTTGCTGGAAGGCATCAACTCTCAGTGAAGAATCATATGCAGAGTTGAGCATTTTAAGTAATGACGTTGACTCTCTCTCTCAGGTATTAAATCAACAACGTGGTAGCTGCTAGGCAAAGTGCAAATATTCCCAGGCAAGCATTAGCTGCAGGACTTGCTTCAGTAATTACCTCTACTTCAGTCTTATGACCCAGCATAGGATAAAACAACTCTTGGCCAAATTGCAAGTTGCTGAGCAGTCTAGGGCATTAGAGCATGTGTCCTGTACCACCCACTGGAGTGCCTTACAAATAGGTGGGCATTTTTCTTTCTCTGACTCGTACTAGATTGCGTGCCTTGCAGTTGGAAGTTGCTTTAATGCATTTCCTCGAGAACACAAGTAGCTGTAGTTATCATTAGCTGTAGGACTAGGTATGAGCCTCTTACTCTTAAGTATTAGCAGAGACTCCCACCTCCCTCCCACCAGTACCAGTGGAGAGTGCTGCACAGGCTGGCGAGAGCACATGACTTAAGGGGATGTTGCCTCTTTTCTGACCCAGGGGATGACATTCTCTCTTACTTTTTACACAGTCGAAATTCAGAGCAGTGTGCATACACTTCTGCCCCTGATAATTAGGGGCCTGAACGTTTGGCTCATGGTAGTAATTTGCTATCTTCTAAGAAGGGGAACAGTGCTCCCCTAGGTCTCACTCCCTTTGAGCTGTGCTGCTATGACAGTAATGCGATTGTCACTGCCATGGTATGCTTAACCTTTGCCAAACCAGAGCTGAGGCATTAACTCAGATCCTAAACGCACATGTCTTAAAGGGCAACATAACCTGCGCTGCCTCTTCACTGCCACACTGACCCAGTTTGCAGCTCAGTAGTAGTAAGCATGAAAATGTGACAAACATAAACCATAACAATGATTGATGCAAATCAAAACATAACAAAGAGTAGTTGGAAAATAACAATGCTGTGGAATTCCTCGGAGCTGTGTCTCCATGGCATCAGGAGCCAAATACTGTGATACCGGAAGAAAGACTACACTCGTCGGTGGTAGAAAGGATCTCTGCACGACACAGTGAAATTCCAGTAAATAGGACAAGCACTGATGGTGTCTCAAAGTGGTAGTGCCACTGCTACCCGGATAATAGTCTGAATTAGATTATGTGAAAAAAGAAGGAATATATAGACGGCCAGCTGCTCAAAGGCTTACTACAACCTTGCTTTTATTGTTCTGCTAAGTTAGAGGTGGGGCATCAGAGGGATTCCAAACATACCACTACTGAGAAATTTTAATATGTTCCACACTGACACATATAAAAAGGAAATAACAGCTGATCATAGTCAGCACAGACTACAGCATCCCTTCATACGCATGCACGAATCCATGGGCAACGTGGGGTGATCTTGGGCAAAGACCTTCTGTAAAACGAGCTAACTGACAGCGGCCACACTTTCCTCTTGACGTGGAGCTGAACTTTAATGAAAGGCCTGCTCAGTGGGCAGTAATGGAAGACAGCAGAGAAAAGGTGAACTGGACACCGCTTCTCCCCTCATGCTCCGATACCAGAACTTAGAGAAGGGCAGGGGAACGGAGAGGCTGCACATTTAGCACTGATGAGAAGAGACACGTGTTTACGCAACCGACCATGATGCAATGGAACAAGATATCATGAAGGCAAAAGTTGAGCGGGCTCAATGAGAGGACTGGCTACATATGTGAGGGTTTTAATAGTAAGGGGGGGTTATTTTTAAGAGTTTTTGGAAAGATTATAAACTCCAAAGACTCAGAGAGTAATTGATGGGGTTAGGGAAAAATCCTTCATGACAGCAAGGTCTCCCATAGCTTCCTACTACAGGGTTTGTCTACCTGGCTTTGAGGTGACCACTTCCAGTCACACGCAGACACAAGTTACTCAAATACATAGGCCTATGGCGTGTTTTTATGTAGCAAAACTTTTCTAAAGCTCATTGGGATAGATCTCTCCTGAGAGAGATTAGAGGCAGAAAAATTTGTGATATTTGTAATATGACAATCCATATAGTTGTAACATCTGAAACAACTGTAGAGTTTTTAAAAGTTTTTTTTTCTATTTATTTCAATTAAATAAACAATTCACCAGACTTTTTGCAAAAACAGACATCTTGGTGGCTTTATCCTGTCTCTGCACTGTAGGCAGTCAGCTCCTAGGTCCAAGAACAAACCAGGGCACTTACTAGCCCATCTGAGAGCAGACAAATTAGGGAAGAAATATGGTGAAACTCGGGGGAAAGAGGGAATGAAGCTGACTCACGAGTACTCCCCGTCTGGTGGTTCACTGAGGACACTGATGTGATGTATCGTGGTGGTGTCTCACTCCGCTCCCTTCAGGGCAAAAGATACTGCAATCTTGGCAACTAAAGCTGACAAGAATATTGCTTGGGAGCTCACTGGAGCTCTCCGGGCAAACAGGAGACAGGGCCAGGTGAACACGCTGCTCTGGAAGCAGGAATCTCCTACCTACCTAAGTCTGTGTAAAAACGGGTACTGCGCCAAAGCAGAGAATCCCCTTCAAGCTCAGTGATCTAAGCTTATACTTATAATAATCAGCTACATCCCCTAATTATCTCTATTAAATAAAGCAAATTACTCTTCTAAATTTGAAACAACGTTTTCTATTCCATCCTTATATTCTTTTAATGGGAAAATCTTAAAGCATCTTCGTATAATATTTGTATTGCAAATAAGATTTTATTATTCCAGCAAGAGTGTGCCAATGCATAAGAAGTCACTCTGGCAACCCCAGATTGAAGCTGGTAAGCAATTACTCACCAAATAGTTCTATTTAAGTCAAGGGAATTATTCATGTGTAGAACTGCACACAAATATGGGCAAGGTCTCACAGCCTGGACAAACATGAGCATCAAAAACTCCTAAAAAGTAGTCATTCTTCTGAAGAAGGACAAGTAACAGCACTGTGATTATTATACTGACATTTATTGACCCCACCCCATTTATTGACCCGAGGCATCTGGGCTGCTTCCATCAGGAAATCACTTTACAGTGCAGAATTGTTTTGAAAAGAATTTACACTCATTGCTGTTTTAAAAATAATCTTTTGATTGTTTTATTTCCAATATGCAATTTTCCCACCTCTTAGCCACTAGGACATCATTACAAAGACTTAGAAACTCTTACTAACACTTAGCACTTATAAAATACTTTTTCATCTTTCAAAAGTCACAGAAACCATAGCAAGTTGCTTGCCATACCATCTCTCTCAGGTACAAACCATTCAGACACGCTATAGGCAGACTGTAGGACAAGTTTAAATTAACTTGAAGGACAGATAATAAATCTGTCTGCCAGTGCCACCAGAGTCAGCCCTTGAAAGAATCAGTCCTCCGAATTCAGATTTGCCGCATTAAAATTACCCCTCAGCACCCATTCCGTGGGAGGCTGACACCAGACCATTTAATTAGCACAACGCAAACATAGCTAAGACCACTCTTGGCACAATTCATCTTGTTACTCTGATTCTTGCTACTCAACTCACCAGTTTAAACCTAGATAGGACAAATTTACTCACCTGGCTCTTGCTGCGGAGATGGGACTTTGCTCCTCATCTGTTTTTTCCCAGGGCTGCGTCCGTTCCAGTGAACTGCGTTTACACTGTGCTCTGATACGTTATCTCTTGCTTCGTAACAGAGAAACTCCTCTTAGTCCCGATGACACTCAGAATCGTTGCGCTCGTGCCTCTTACACTGATACGCAGGGAAAGGTCCTCCTGGCAAAGAAGGATTTAAGGACACCGAAAGGCTCCCTGTCTCCTTCAGCAGGCGATCTTGAGCAGCATCCCTCCGCGTAAGCTCCCAAATTCATACCCACGCTGCAGTATATGTAGCACAGGAGGGGTCCGCTACCTATAAATACACTCCTCAGCATTACAGGAAAGGCAAACACTGTGGCTTTCCTTTAAGTTTTTAACCAATCAAGGACATACATTAAATCTATGCTAATCTACTGTGCTGTCCAGTCCATAGAAAAGCTTCCCAGAAGTTTGGATAAATAATAATGTGCAAATTAAAAGTGCTTTTGTGAAGCATGACACACAAAGCTAGAAATAAATATTGCCTATTGTTTCAAATTATCCTAAGCACTCCAGCAGATGACTGGCAAGAAAACAGCATACATAAGTAGCAATAAAAGTAAACAGTTCAATTTTAAGCTAGCAGGCTTGCCTGTGTTCATAGAGCCCTATTGTAGTGGGACAAAGACAGTCCTGGAGACACTCACATTCTTTCTATGAATTCAGGACAGAATCCAGCACTTTCATTCACTCCAAAGTCACACAAATAGAATCAGCGCAAAGTTGCAAACACAAGCTCAGCATATTCGCAAGAAGAGGTGTTTAACCACGTTATTTAGAACTACACTGCACTACCTATTTTTTTTCCCACACACATTCCTCCGACAGAATACATAATGAAAGATACAAGCGTAAGAGGGAGACACAGGTACCAGAACGGGGTTTGATTCTACATTACCACATTTCAATATTAAAAAATAATACACAGAGAACATGTGTTTGTCAGATAAACAGACTACGTGCTCGGTTTAAGTCCATGTAATGCTCAAAATCTGGAGGAATCTCTGATTTATGCACTTACCTTTGGAAAACGCACTGCTCCTTCCTTCACTGAAACTCTTCAGAGAGCTAAAAAGAAGTCCTGTTACTTCCAAATGCTTTTGTTCTTCTGTCCTTCTGTCACATGGCTTGCCTTTTATATTTGCAACACACAAAAGTTAGGGCTGTTGTTTAAGAGGGAGAGAGGGAGCGGGAGAGAGAGGGAGAGAGAATGTCAAATGGAAAAGTGCCATTGCAGTCATATATCAATCAGGGCAGCGGCAGCAGCAGCTCGCTGGCAAATGGGAATTCCACAGAAATGTGAAGCTCTTGTTATCTGAGAAATCACAAAACGCCACCAGCCAAGCTCCCCTCCTGCGGGGACTTCTTATTATTGGCAAGCCGGGAAATAGAAGGAAATGTAGGCTTTTTTTGTTGTTGTTATTGTTTCAGATCTGGAGATAAATATGTTATGGCATATATAAGCCAGTGGAATACATGTCCTGAATAAAATTCCTTTCTAAATAAATGCACTGTGTGCAAGATAAAGCAATCCACTGGGAAGCAAGGTAATTAGAGTTAAGTGAATAATCTGAAAGTAATAATTTTTAAAATGTGATATATGTTTGGACTTGGAAAAAATCCATAGAGAAACTGACTTTTCCCTGGACTTACTTCTTAATCTATTTTTTCAGACAAGTTTTTCTTAGCATTTTTTTAAGTGTGATTGATCTTCGACATCCTAAATTCAAGCTGTGCTGCTTTATTGCAATTGGTCACCTGAATCACCTGATGTTCCCCAGCTCAGCAAGCGTTTTCCATACAAATACTTCTGTATGCAAATCTAAAAATCATTGCTCATTGCTCATATCCTCACAGAATCCAGGTTATTTGAGATTTCAAGTAAATATTACCTTTTTGCTTTTATCCAGCTTTCTCTGAAGAATGCTAAGTTTGAAAATGATTATCATTCAATCCTTTTATATAGATAATCTCTCTTTTATACAGAATGTAAATCACTGACAGGCTGAATACAGAGTCCATCCACTGGAGAAGAAAAAAAGAGGGGGGCAAAAATGTATAACAAGTGCATCTTGAATGTATTTGGTTATGCACAGTTCTGTATCCACAAATGTATTTTTTTCTCTTCCAGAATGGCAACATAGACTGCCCCCTAGTCGTCCTGCCGTGTTAAATGAGCACTCTGCCAGTAAGAGCAGACCTTATCTAGTTAATTAAAAAATAGGCTACATATCTGGTCATTCACAAGCTGGATCTGTTCACAAGCACTGGCCAGCAGATGGACGGAGTCCTGTGTCGATTGTGTTTGAACTCTGAAGGAAAGTTGGTATTTGATGGATGATGTTATTAGCTAAATGTCTTATGTGGTATAAGATCAAAGAACAGATGGAAATTATGCCTTAAAAATAGAATAATCTAAAAGGGGAACGGCTTGTAGATGACTAAGCATCATGGAAGCAATAAAGGAGACATTCTTTGGCTTGCTTCACTGTGGAGCCAGGTTTGTCTGGCGGGATAAACAAATCCTCCACTTAGGACCAAGATTCTCAGGATGTGAGTTTGCTGCACGTTTTTTCCTCATATTCAGTGTTTACATTGTTTTGCCTTTAAGTCAGCCTGGGGTTTCTCGCACCTATCCTGAACACACCAGTGTCACAGCAGTCCCCCGGGGTGGGTGACAGCCCAGCTCATGGGCACCTTTGCCTCACGCACCTTCTCTGTAGCCTTGGGCTCAAATGTCACTGATGCTCTGGCATTCACCTTAAATAAATAGAAAGGCCATACATATCTCCTGCTGTTTTGACCTGTATTTTTTTTTTAAGTTTAACTGAGAGCAGCTTTTAAAACTAAGAGTACCAGCACTTTTGCCACTGTGCTGGCATATAAGAGCACTGTTTTTCCATGGGAAAGAAGTGGCTTGCATGGTCTGGTTGCTTGCAGTAAGGACCTGCAATGTGAAAGACAAAAGACTGGCTAAGTAGCTGCTGGATGAAAGCCACCAGGAAACTGTGGATGTCCTGCTCACAGTCCTTTCTGAAAATGATGTTTCTTAAATTCCTTACTGCCGCAGCTTACCCCTGTGACCTTTGTGTTAGCTACAGGAGAGTATATCTATCCACATTAGCTGTTTGTTAGGTGCTAAGCATACTTTTAATACTGAACAATTAACAATATAGTCTCAAACAGTGATATCTTTTAGAAGCAGTGCTCAGTTATTTTCTGCCACAGCTATAAAATTCTGATATTAGATTTTTTTTTTGAAAAAAAGCAGAAGTATAAAATGTAGCCCCCTCTTTTAAAACCATGGCCCGTAGCATTTTCATATCTGTTCATAAATCATCATCTTTAAATACTGCAATTTAATCTCATCTGTAAAACCAGAAATTTTAAAGAAAGAAGTAAAAACAAAAGCACAGAAACGCAGAGCTAGGTTTTCAAATATGATTCGATATCTGCAGTGATGACTGATATTAGATAAAATTTCCAGATCTAAGGCATCCAGCTCTGAACAAATTTAATTTAAACTCCCCTTAGATGGTGCTTATTTGACCTAGCTGTAGTTCCTCAAAAACTAAGTTTAGGTTCCCACATAGCAAATGGAGATACATTCCACACTGAGTTAATTTCAATTCGAGCCAACCGGTAGGTATCATACAGTAGGTATCATAAAAAATATTCATCACTGTGACCAACCAAAGATACCTTCCATCATTTTGATTAAATACCTAATTTTTCATTACTTAAACTGAGTAAGATAATTTCCAACCTCAAGGACTCAAGTAGTAATTTTGAAGACATGGAAATCCAACTCTCCATGGAGTTCTACCAACCTCCCTGACTCCATGCCCATGGCATGCACCACAAACCTGCAGCAGTCCATGGTCTTCCACATTCCGTTGCTGTATGTCCTACAAAACTAGTGTTTCTCCTTAGCATTGTACTGCCATTAGCTGAGGTTCATAGGATCTAATTCTTTGCCCCATTGACATCATTAAGACTTATGTTGCTACTTCAGTGGAGCAGGATTTTACCTCTTCATCATGGATTTATGAAACACATTCAGAATTCTGCATCAAAAAAGACCTTTTGTTTTCATTTGAAGTAGTTTCCAGTGTTGTCATTTCATATTCTTACCCTAGAAAACTTTTGCTTTCTGAAACAGTGGATAGCAGACCTCCATATCAGCAAAACCTGTCAGAGGAAGCACTAGTTGGTATCTGTGCAGTTTGTCTCAGCCAAGACCATCAGCAGAATACATATGCAGAGACAATATATTCATGCACATCTATAAACTTTTGTACTATTACTGCAAGCATTTGGAGTGGATAGAAGAGATAGGGATGCAGCTTATGATAAGAAAAGGTCTTGTTCCTTTATTGATAATGGAAAATTAATAAAAGATGTCTTATATTAGGAGCTAGGCTTTATGTTTTGCATATTTTGGAATGTAGAAGGAACTGAAAGTCCGTACTTCCAGTGTGATGAGGAAGGGACTGTAGTAAAGGATGTCATCTGTATATGATGTATAAATACTTTGTACAGAAAAGCAATGCCCAGAATTCTTAGAGGAACTTCGAGGAACTATTTTTTGTCATTTTAATAATCTAGATGAATAATAAATAAATAAATAATCAATCTATATAAATAAAATCACACAGATACATCAATATTAGATAAGACAGCACAAATGTCTATTTAGGCAACTGATGCCTTTTATATCTTCTGTCAGTCAGTTGTGCACTCTCTTAGATTCATTTTGCAAGTACATTTAAATATCTAAATGCATTGAGCCTCTTCTTCTGCCCTGCCCTGTTTACCAAGGGTGGCTCTTTAGAGTCCCAGGCCCTAGAGACAAGAGAAGCCTAGAAAGAGGAACACTTGCCCTGGGTAGAGGAAGACTGGGTCTAAAGAAACTCGATACCCAAAAATCCATGGCCCCTGATGAGATGCACCCCGGAGTGCTGCGGGGTGCATCCCCACTCTCCATCATCTTTGAAAGATCCTGGAGAACGGGGGAGGTGCCGGAGGACTGGAAGAAGGCCAATGTCACGCC
>JAUBNY010000407.1:1902179-1914370 GCA_032275445.1 Crypturellus soui | reverse complement strand
GAGACTCCACAGCCTCTCTGGGCAGCCTGTGCCAGGGCTCTGTCACCCTCACAGGAAAGAAGTTCTTCCTCACATGTAGGTGGAACTGCCTGTGTTTCAATTTGCACCCATTACCCTTTGTCCTGTCACTGGCCACCACGGAGAAGAGTACATGTTGATAAGATCTCCTCTCAATCTTCTCTATGAAACTATGACACAATTGAGTTCTTCACTTTTTTAGTTAGTATTACCACCAGACAAAAATTTACCAATGTTAAAAACCCACCAAGCCCAAAGAAGAAGAAACTAGTGGTTTTGCTGGACAGAATGGATGCCTACAGTCCATAAGGAAGCTGAAGGTTTTGAAGGTTGTTGCTATGCCTTGTATTGCTTGGCAGATCAGAAAGGAGCTTGAACATAGAAATGCCCCATCAGAAGAATATTAACAAAAACTAAAAGGGAAAATCCTCCTTCTAAAAGGACAAGACAGTCTCTCACTGATATGTTTTTAGCCACAGCTATCCTCTAGGGCAAGTTCTTCCTTAATTCCCCAGTTTGAGGTCTCCTGTTACAAGATACCTACAGGATTTTTATGACCAGCTAATGTAATCCAGGATGGTAAATGCCCATATTCCTCTCTTTCCCACCATTTCATTTTTCTGTCCTAAAGAGTCAGAGCATGGACAAATCCCACTGACGTAAATGCTATGGGGTAGAAAGAATGTTTGCCACCAGGCCATGCTCTGGAATGACAAGTATGCAAGAATTAGCATCTATAACTCTCCATAAACATTGGGGTTAATCTCAAGGGTTTACAAGACTCTTTAAATGTGTTTTAATAGGACAATATGCTTTACACAGCACCCATCCAACACTTCACATATCAGCAAAGTTTATAAGAAGGTAAACTGAGCCGGGGTAATAGTTCAGATTTTCAGCCAGGGCTCTAATGAGAATGCCAAAGTCAAAGTAATAAATGGATTTGCAAGTATAATACCTTCCCAAATGGCAGAGGAACATTCCAGTAAGGCAGGATATTCAGAAAGGAAGAGCTGCCAGGATTGTATTGTTTTCTCTCAACCTCTAAAATCTGAAGAAATGGATAGAATTTCCACACAGTGTGAAGTGATGGTCCAGTTTAGGCATGTATTCTGCCAGCCTGACTCAGCCCAGAGAAGACCTCACTGCTCGGGCAGTCTTGCTGAAGGAGCTAGTGCTGCCCACCATGTTCAATGCTGCTGAGAACGAGTATGGGCAGCTAATCAAAAGTGGGCTGAAGCAGCTTAGCCTGCTGGTGGTGAAGCAGTCCTTCATTCACCAGACAATACAGCATTGTTTTCTAACATTCTTTGTGCCTGACATGGTAACTCTGGTCCCATTGACAAGAGCTTAGTAACAATAAAAATTATAGATAAACTTTTAAAGACATTGGAATAGCATCCTGGAAATCAACAGGATCATGGTGGCATATCACAGATATGATGAATGGGTACCCTTGCTCAACTGGTGTTTGAGATGGAAATTCAGACTGGGATTCATTCCACCTGGCCTTTGTCAGGCTCCACTGTCTGAGCTAGTCAGTTCAATTCTCTTCATAGTCGAGAAAGAAAAGCGGGCACTGGCAGGGCACAGCTAATCTGGCCTATTTGGACAACTGTTTTGAAAGAGAAGACTGAGGCCTTGCTCTCCAGTGATGAAAAAAACGGTGTGAATGCCTTGACGTGCACCCTCTAGTAACCTATACTTAGATGCGATGGGTTCTGCCCTACTTTTTTGCTTTTCTGGGGGACCACTCACTTTGGGTGGATTCCACCCCTGCCATCAGGGTAAGCCATCAGCCCCCAGTGCAGCCTCAAGTTTTATTTCAGAGAATGATTTATAGAATTGTTACCTTGACCTCATCATCTAATAAACACGTGCAACAAGCCTAATAGTCCTTGTGATCAGATGATGGTTTATTTCAAATTGACTTTCTATTTCTGTGCTTTTTCACTCAAAATCAAATACCAACAAGGAAACAAACATAGGAATATCAAGTTTTATTAAAGCAACAATGAAAGCCAGCCAGGCTACCCTGACAAGTCTAATGCAAGAATGAGATATTCATAATGAGAAAAAATGGCATCTTTACCCTCATCCTAATTATCACTGAACATCTGGAGAACCTAGATCCTCTTTCCATGCCTCTGTAAAGACCTGAGAGGGCCTTATGGAGGGAGAAACCCACTATTTTAGCTTCATTTGCTATCATCTGTGTATATCATTTGGCACAACTTCATTAGGGTACAGTAGATTGGCTGTAAAAGAATGATTGCTTCATTATGATAATTCAGTCATCTGCATTGAGACAGGCTGTCTCCTGCGCTACGTGACAAACAACTAGAAACTCTGTTTCATAAGCAAATTTTCCACTGACTATTTAAAATGCCAAGAGGATCTCTCATTAGCTTGTGGTTCGTCTGGCTCTGCTCTACAGTGAGGGGGGCTGCAGTGGCTGCAGAACCTCCATCTCAGGAGGGAACTGATCTTCCTGGGGCATGGTGGAACAAATTGATGACAAACAAGAGAAGACCTGATCATTCATTTAGCAAAACCTCAAAAGGTTCAGGAAAAAAAGAAATATTTATAATCCAAGGGAACAAGTTCTGTAATTGCTTCTACAGTGAGTTGAGAGAAATTTTTCTCCTGTGGAAAGAGCAAGGTTCCTTTAGAAGCTGTCCTGGGCAGTATCATTGAAATCTGACAGGAAGATTCTTAATCTTTATCGAGTATTTCAAAAGGATCAGTTGAACAAAAGCTAAGGAGGAATCTTACTCTTTGAGAAAATTGTTTTGGTCTGCTTCCACGTTATTAGCAGCTCAGAATGAATAATTTCACTTGATTATGGATTAGCATGCTCAGAAATTGGGTCTGGGATGGATAACATCAGCTCTACAGCCAACAGAGAAGAGTGAAGTTAATTCACTGCTCTATGTTGCATATGGACTAAAAACTGCATTATCATGGGTGCAGACTGCAGCTACACACCATAAAGTAAGTTTGGGTGTCTGATAAGATATAGGCCTTGGGGTCAAAGGTTTGCCCCCTGCTTGGTTTTTCTACAGGTTTTCTCTTTTGATATTTTGATAGTTAATAAGATGTGAATCTGTATTGAAAATTTTTATCCAGTGAAGACATTAGGAAATGAGTAAATTGAAGGTAACAAGCAAGAATTAAAGGCTGAATATTACCACATTACAGTAAGAAAAGGATACAAGTAGAAATCTGTGGTTAGTAAAAGTTTAAAAAGTAAGGTAAGTACAAATGAGATCATCACAAAAGTACCACATTGTTAATAAATGGAGATGCCAAGACTGCCAATAATAATTCCAATGAAGTAAAAATGTCAACTAAATATTCCCAAACCATATTTTGGAAAAAAAAAAGGCCAGGTAATGTATTGTATCTTATGGGAAAACACAATGAAACAAAGCATTTCCAACAATAATTTCTAAAGCTAGAAATCTTTAATTGGCAGTTCCTGGATAATTTGCACCCAAGAGAGAAAGATGTTCACTGAACCCCTGCTGCTGATTTCAGATGTCTTGGAACACTAGGAACATTAGCGATGTAAAGGAAAGATAAAGTTTTGCCAGCATTTAGAGAGAGTGACTAGGATGGCATAAATGAATATGAGCCTGCCAGCCTGACATTAGTATGGACAAAATAATAGAAAGTTTATTTGGGGACTCTATTAAGAATTATAGGAAAATAATATAATTAGATTCAAATCATCATAACCTTATTAAAACTAATCATATCCAAATATTGGAGCATTTATGTGTTTAACTGGTAAAGGTAATAATACTGATGTAAACAGTACTGCTGATCAAAAGCCTGTGACTTTGAATCATCCCAAGTTTATTCAAGCACACAAACAAACAAAAAAATTATTCAGACTTGAATGGCCCATTTGAAATGCATTTTAAAGGACTAACTAATAGGTCCTCAAATAAAAATGTCTTTGGGGAATCAGCAAATCTCATGAGACGGGTTCTTGGCCCTTCACTCTTTCGCATTCGTTCTCTGGCCTACTTGACAGAGTTGGTAGATAACAAACGGGAGAGCGGTGAACAACAAAGCCATAGCAGCTAATCTGAGAAACAGAGCTTGAGTGCTCCTTAATGTTCACACAGCACAAGTAAAAGGCAACAAAAGAGGCCAAACTGACCAAGCAAGGAGAGGGTAATTTCAGAGAGACCTCCACATCCTGGTTAACAGTCAGCTGTAGATGATCCCAACATGCAACTCTGCCTAAAGAGACCAACATCGCCTATGACTATGCAAGCCAAGGTGTGTGCAAGTCACTTGTTTTGGAAACAAGTATCCTTAGGAAAAGGATACTGGAAAAAATTAAAAAAAGAGAGAGGATTTAGAGGACATACAGCAAGGGATTACAGGGTAGAAAAGTGTGCCTTTCTGTGAGAGACTCAAGAGAATTAATTTAAACACAAAAGGAAAGCTTGAGAATGACTTGATCACAATATAATTGCACTCACAAAGCGAAACAGGAGCTTTCACAGACATGGGCCTCTTTGTTGGACAAATTTTCAAAATGGTCTGTTGGACAAATGCTTAATAGATCTGATTAGATGTTGAAATGAGATTCATTCTGACAATAATAAGACAATGCTTTTCAAAGAGGAGGATAATTAACTGCCAGATTTACTCACCAGTAGTTTCCTTGTTATTAATCAGTTTCAAATACTGTAAAGAATGGAGTTTTTCCAAAAAAAAAGTGCTGTAAAACTTTGCAAGCAGGAAGTTTTGGGTAGAGAGAATGAAAGGTAGATCACAAAGGCTGTGTTATGACGAAGGTCTGCCTAGAAGATTCCCTACTTTATTTTCATCTTAAATATCTGAGAAATAGATTGTCAACAATGATATTTAATTTCAATGATTCTTTTCTCCAGCAGTTCATTTTTCACTCTTAAGAAAACTCTTTTTACACAACAGAGAACTCAAGCATTCCCAGAGATACTGTTTGCTTGTACCAACTAGATAATTTTACAGACCTACAATAAAAGACCTCTTGCCTGGTCCAGTCACCGCTTTTAGTCACTGTCAGGTTTTTCTGCAGTTGTTCTTTCAACTCTCTTGAGCATATGGCAATCTCCCTGTCCTACTGGGAATGAGTGAATGTACAATAGCTACGAAGCTAGAGGTTCCAAACCATTTATCCCATTTCTGCACACTCCTCATATCCTTTTGTGACATGTAGAATTTCCTGCCCACTGATTTTATTTTGAAGCTTAATGTCTTTTCCTGCTTATCAGCTGATTGGACTGATATTTTTTGTGTGTGCAGCTTTCCTACATTTGATGGGAAAATTTTCATTTGCAGGGCTTGTTCTTTTGGTTCACATGGCCTTGCAGGCTATGATTTTGACCAAGTCCAAAAACTTAAATCCAAGCTTAAGCAAAATCAACATGATTTTCTTTTTTTTTTCCATTAAAAATTTGTGACACTACCAAGTTTTCCATGGCCTCTGCCCAAAACCACAACCTGCTTCAAATTCATTCAAAAGTAATTCCAAATTTATTCCTGATTAATAGCACTTTCAATTAGCATGGCCAAGTTTTGAGGTTCCACACATTAAAACTTGTGAAGTTTTAAGTCTCTTCATGAACATTTTGTTCTGCTCCAATCATGATCCCACAACAAACTATTATCATCAAACTAAAGCTATAGAAATCTACCTTCACATTTTGAAAATGCTATGCTTTGGCAGAGTTCAGATCCACAGTTTACTTTTGTCCTGTTGTGTAAAGATGGGAGGAACCACCTTCTACATCCAGAAGGGTTTCCAAATTACAGCCCTACCCAGACTGGGATATTTGGACCCACAAGCTTTTGTTTGGATATATCACTGTTTTTTGCTTAAAATGAAGGGTGTGCACAGATCATTTGCAAGTACTTCAAGTTAACATATTTTCATATGTTCTCTCCTTTCAGCTGAGAATCATTGCCCCTTAACTTAAGTGTAATACCTAGCCACAGTTCGCTGACATTGCAAAGCAAAACAGCTTTGCTGGCCCATCCTCACAGGTTGGAAGTTGATGAGGAAGATGAACACCTACAATCATGCTAACTAACTCAATTGTTTATGATCATATTAGAAACTCTTATAGTGTTCTGAGACTGGTTTGTTCCCCTGCCTTCTCCATTCTTTTCAATACATACAATATCTGAAGGCCGACACATGGACTGATGGTGGCTGAAAGCACGTTCTCTTCAACAGGATGATCCAGGCACTTTTGAGATCAAAATATTTTCTACAACTGGGAAAAAAAAAAGATTTATAGTTTTTAATGTCCTTGTAAGGTATGACTGTAGTGTGCTATAATATATATGACAGGAATTAATCCAGAATTTATTTAGTGTTTTCCCTTATTTCGTCTGTCAGAAGATTGTCATTTCAATTATTTATTAAGAAAGTGATGTTTTTCAAGGTAAATGCATTACTTTTGTTATCTGCTTTCAATTAGCTGGGAATTCACTATGTTCAGCCAAATGCACATTCATCAACAAATTCCAGATTCCTGGCAGTCTGAACAAATTCCTAATTTTCTTCTTTTATGGGTAAAATAAGTGAAGATATTCATCCATCATACTAAATTATGGCTGGGTTTAATCTAGTCTGAAGGGAAGGGAAAAAACTATGGAAGATCTTCAAATATATTAATTGATGTTTTGATAGAAAATAAATTTTTTAAAAGAGCAAAAAATATTTCACTGTCTTTTATTTTCAGGTGCTTCCAGTTATGTTAACTGAGTGCTCTCTGTCATGGGTAATTTACTGAACTGAGCTGGCCATCCTCCACAATGCATGTAACAGGCTGGTGGGCCAGTCTTTAGCTGCAGGCTCTGCCTTCTGCACAGAAATGCCGGAATAAAATTAAAGTTAACACAACTAGCCCTACATCACCACATCGTGTCCATCCCATGCAGTTAAGAAATTGCCTTTTCACCACGAGGCTGTGCAGAGTAGCTCCTGCGGTGCTGTGGACTGCCTCGCAGCCATGTGCATGCCATGGCTCACCAAGGGTGCAATGGGCACGGACAAGTGTGGTATTCAATCATGTGCTGTAGCAGAACAGGAGCCAGAGCAAGATCCAGGCCTCTACCTTTGAAGAAGTCCTACTCTTCCTCCCCTCAAGCTGGGCTGAGTAGCACAGGGCCAGCACCACGCTGACAGGGCAGTTTGGCTTTCAGCAGCCCGGTGGGTTTCTCAGCTCAGCATCATGCCATGACACACAGCTTGGTTTGCTGCAGCTGGCGAGAGCTGCTGTCTCCCCAGGCACATGAGAATGCCCCACACTCCAGAGAGGGAGCTGGGATACTTTGTATATTTGTCAACAGGCTGGCCAATCTGGTAAGGCCAGCTTTAAACTAGGAATGATGGGCAGAGGGAGAGGATGACCAATGATCCGGTGAGGACGTGGTGGACAGGCTGGGCAATCAAAGGATCTGGGGTGATGTGAATGGAAGTGACTTCTTAACTAACAAGTGTGGGCTGAAGTGCGATTGCCCCAATTCTATGCATATAAACAAGGAAATGCTCATTGGACAATTACGGGGATAGCGCTCATGCTCCTTTTAGGAAGTCTGCACATTGGGGTGCCTCTCTGAAGAGCTTGTACACTAATGCATGCAGCATTGGGAACATACAGGAGGAACAGCTCAGGCACCTGGAGTGCTGAAATGGATGGTACACACTCCAAAGGAAGGACAGGCTAGGACAGCAAGGAAGGGGAGGGGTCTTTTACATGAGAGAGCAACTGAAATACACGGAGTTTGGCCTGGGGGCAGTTCAGGGGCCAGCTGAGAGCATACGGTTCAGGATTAGTGGGTCAACAAGGGTGACGTTGTAGTCACCCTGCTACAGATTACCTAACTGGGAAGAAGTAGTAGATGAGAAAGGAGAAGTTTATTAACAGTGAGGGTGACAGAGCAGTGGAACCGGTTGCCAAGAGAGGTTGTGGAGTCTCCTTCTCTGGAGATCTTCAAAACCTGCTTGGACGCAATCCTGTGCCACATGCTCTAGGTGACTCTGCATCTGCAGGGGGGTTGGACTAGGTAATCTCTAAAGGTCCCTTCCAGCCTTAAGAATTCTCTGATTCTATGATTCTATGAGGCCCTCTCTAGAAAACTGGAAGAAGTATCCTATTAACAATTGCCCTGGGAAACATTAACCATCCTGATATTTTCTAGAGGGAACACAGCAGGAACAAGTAATTTAGAAGCTTTCTGGAGAGCATTGATGACAACTTCCTGATGCAGGTGACTGAAGGAGTCAGCAGGTGAAAGCACTCTGATGAACTTCCTCCTTAAAAAGTAGAAAAAGCTGGTCATGAATGTGAAAGTTGGGAGCAGTCTTGGTTGCTGCAACCAAAAGATGGTGAAGTTCAACATCCTTCATGTTAGGAAGGAGTGGAACAAAAAGCATGATCACAATGCTGAACTTCTGGAAAGAAGACTTTAACCTCTTCAGGACCTGCATGGAAGCAACTCATGGGATATGGCACTTGAGTGAAGACGAGTCCAAGGGTCACCTCTTCAAAACTCAAGAATGTTCCCTTCCAAAAAAAAAAAGTAAAGGGAAATCAAGTAAAGACAGCAGGAGGTCTGAACGGATGAACAATGAGCTCCAGACTGAGCTGAAGCATAAAATGGAAGTGTATAATAGATGGAAATAGGAAAATGTGGGGCCATTGCTAAAGGCTGGGACCCTAGTGGTCAAAGACACAGAAAAGGCAGAGAGGTAATGACTGTCTTTCTCAGTAAGACTGATTCTCATGAATCCCAGATCCCTGGGACAGGGGTGCCTGGAGAAAGGAAGATGTAACCTGCATAGAGGAGGGTAAGGTTAGGGAGCACTTAAACAAACTGGATATATGTGAGTTCATGAGATGCAATGGGATGCAGCCATGAGTGCTTATTGACATGGTCCATGTCAATAAGTAACACTCTTGATTATTGTGATGATTGGGTGAGGTTCCTGAGGACTAGAACAAAGCAAAAGTCACTCTGGTCTTCCAGAAGAGCAGGAAGGAGGATCCAAGATGCTACTGTCTAGCTGAAGCTTATAGTACTTGGCCTCACCTTGATCGCTGGATAGGTGACAGAGCAACTAATTCTGGATGCTGCTTCCAGACACATAAAGCACAGGAACATGGTCAGGAGTAGTCAGCAAAGATTTACTAAGGAGAAATCATATTTAACCAACCTGATAGCCTTCTATGATGAGGTGACTGGCTTGGTGGGGGACAGAGAGATGTGGATGTTGCTTACCTTGTCTTTGGCAAAACTTTTGCTCCCATAACAGGCTCAGAAACAAGATGGCGAAGTGCAGGCTAGATAAATGAATGGTGGAGTGGAATGGAAACTGGTTGAACTGTCTCAGAGGGCCATGATCAGTGGCACAAAGCTCAACTGGAAGTCAGTAACTAGTGTTGTACTGGCACTACTGTTGTTTAACTTTTTCATTAATGACATGGATGTTTGGACCAAATACAGCCGCAGCCAGCTTGCAGATGATGGAAAACCGGGGGAAATGGCTAATATACTGAATGATTGTGCTGCCATTCAGGGGGACCTCAATAGGCTGGAGAAGCGGGCAGAGAGGAACCTCATGAAGCTCAGTAAAGGGAAGTGCAGAGTCCTGTGTCTGGAGGTGAATAACCTCATGCACTAGTACATGCGAGTCTCCAGAAACTGCAGAGCAGCTTTGCAGAGAAGGACCTGGGAGTTGTTGATGCTTTCCAGGATCTCAATGTTTTCCTTCCAAAGTAGTGCAGGTTTTCACTTTCTCCATCTCTCATGTCACTTTATCCATTCATTTTATCTCCTTCCTCTGTTAATGAAAATTCTCAGCTGGCCCCAGGTATTGTCCAAGTTTTTTTGTTCAGACTGTTCCTTTTGCCAATCCGCTTCTGTGCCGCCCACTTGCTTCTCAGCTTAACTTTAACTGAGCTTGATTACATTTGCCTGGTCACCTCTTCCATCCTCTTTTTCACTCATACTGGCTACTTACTGCTTCTTCTGCCAGTAATGCTTTCCTTTTGCTGCAGAGCAGGACTCTTTAGGCTTTCTGGTCATATCCAGATGTCCGCACTTCTCTCTGTCTCTCTGTTCATGCTCTGAATTGAGTTCTTTCATGCTCTGTGTAGCTCAATATCTGACTAAAGAAATCAAGTCATCACTTGCATGGGAAAATAGTAATCCTCACATGGGCTGACACTTCCCAAACTAGGAGCAGCAGAGGCAGAAAGATTTTCCCTTCCACCATTCATGTGCATCTCAGCCAGACATTGCTCTCAGCAATGATTAGACTGAGGTTTTGGGCAAAATCAACATTGCCTTCACTCCTCAGCGACACTCAGTGGTGACAGAGCCTGGGGCTCAGCAGCTTTGGCAGTGGTGCCTGCTGTGGGAAGGGCTCCTCGACCAGACAAAACCATCACCATCTTGCCAACATCTGTCTAATGTCCTATAGCACAGGCAATTGTGAATTCATGTGTTTATTTTACTAGTAGAATACACCTGCAACTTAAATATTGTATGATAGCAGATGTTTTGCTTCTATAAATTGAACTGTGCACAAGGATTTATAGACCCCAGAGATTCAGATCTGATGAGTGAGAGCCAAGGTCTCAAGCGGACCTTCAGATTCCATAAATCTTGACTTTATTGGAGTATTGGAGGAGGGGAGGGGAACATCATTATAGATATATAACAATTCTAAAAGTAGGCCAGTAATGATCTGTGAAGCAGATGTAAGTCAAGCTGATTTTGATATGTTAAACTGACCCTGCTAGGCAGGAGAAGGAATAACTCAAGATGTGGTTTGGAGTCACATATGGAATATAGGAATGGAACTGGTGATAATAAGCTCCTGTTCGTATGAGGAGAGGAAAAAAAATGGAAAGAGAAAAGCTCCGTTAAAGAGCTTTTATGTTAACAAATGTTTTGTTCTCATGATATATTAAGGATGCTGTTGATATTGGTCAATGCGGTATTTATTCCAACTGAGGTATTTTAAATGGTATAACTCTGCAGTTCTCTTCTTTCATATGATGCACTACCACAGGTTTAGCAACAGAGAAACCAATGTCCTGTGTGGGCAGAGCAGACACCAGCTGCACCGTACTGGGGCTCTCCAGCCCATAGGGCTGAATCCAGCTACACTGGGCAGAGTAGAGAACCTAGCAAAGAGATGAGGCATTGAAACTAACTCATTCTCTAATGTCCTTTCAGCCACTGGCCTTCTTGCTGGAACAGCAAGACAGAAAGAGAGGAATGAAGGTGAGGAAATGTGGCCATCTTGTGCCAGTGTCATCACTCAGAAAAGAGGGCTGGAAATCCACAACGGAGGAGGTGGGGAAAGTAAGACAAAGGGAGCACCTGGGCACTGAAACTTCCTGCCATGGCTTTCTTTAGGCAACTTCATACGGCCCACTGAGCAGCTATTGCCTTGTGAGACCTGCAATAATATAGTGCTGTGGGTGTGAGCAGAAGGGGATAAAATCTCAAGTACACGAGCAGCCTGCACCTGGCTGTGTCGGGTCAGAGCTCAACTCTGTGACGCCCTCCAGAGAAATAACATAATTTAGTCTCCTCCAAACCATACTGAGGGGTTCCCAAGCTAATTTAAAATGAACTTACATCCATCTACACAACATCAGGGTCGGGGTAGGTGGATGTGTCCTAAGCTGCTGCTGTGTGAAGTGGTTGTATCATAGAATCATTAAGGTTGGAAGCGACCTTTGAAGATCATCTAGTCCAAACCCCCTGCACATGCAGAGCCACCTAGAGCACGTGGCACAGGATTGCGTCCAAGTGGATTTTGAAGATCTCCAGAGAAGGAGACTCCACAACCTCTCTTGACAACCTGTTACAGTGCTCTGTCACCCTCACTGTCAAAAAAAAAAAAATCCCTTAAGTTCCTGTGGAACTTTTGGTGCTTCAGTTTGTGTCATTTCTTCTAGTCCTATCAGTGGCCACCACTGAAAAGAGGCCGGCCCCATCCCCCTCACTGCCTCCCTAGAGAGGAGTGCCCTCCTGTGATATTCACTGACACTGTGATAGACGCTGATCAGATCCCCTCTCAGCCTTCTCTTCTCCAGGCTGAACAGGCCCAGCTCCCTCAGCCTCTCCTCGTAGGGCACATG
>JAUBNY010000407.1:1872810-1902079 GCA_032275445.1 Crypturellus soui | reverse complement strand
CCTCCCAGCTTCGTATCATCTGCAAACTTGCTGAGGGAGCACTCTGTGCCTTCATCCAGGTCGTTGATGAATAAATTAATCTGGACCAGACCAAGGACTGACCGCTGTGGGGACACCGCTCACCACAGGCCTCCAGCTGGACTCTGCACTCTGATCACCATCCTCTGAGCTCTGCCATCCAGCCACCTCCCAATCCACCTCAGCGTCCATTCATCTAACCCACACTTCGGGAACTTGCCCAGGAGGGTGCTGTGAGGGACGGTGTCAAAAGCCTTGGTGAAGTCAAGATAGATGACATCCCCCACTCTCTCCACCTGGTCATTCCATCACAGAAGGCTATCAAGTTGGTTAAGCCTGATTTCCCCTTACTACTCCAGAGCACCTTCTTGTCCTCCACATGCTTAGAGAGAACAGCCAGGATGAGCTGCTCCATCAGCTTTCCAGGGATCGAGGTGAGGCTGACAGGCCTGTAGTTGCCTGAGTCCAGCCTGCGTGTGACAAGCTGCTCCTGATCCAACTTATCCTTGGGAACAGCTGATGCAAATCCACACCTGCAGTTTTGCAATCACCCTCCTTGTTTGAAACAAACAGCACAAATGGCCCCTTGAGCAATTTGCAGTTACAACAACAACAAACACGCAAAGGAAGGTTATGATGGCCTCCAAAAAACAATTATAAATTACCTTGGTATTTCTGACTCTGTGTTTAGAGTAATTCATAGTCATTTATAAGAATCAGCTAACTAGCAATTTTTAGGGACTTCCAAAACATGTAGATCGGCCAAACAGCAAATCAGAAAGAAAGGAAAAAAAAAAAAGCTACCATAAGAAATTTCCCAGTTACTGAATAATAACTACTATAATAACTACTCTTAAAATACCCATTACATTACAAGATGGAAGTGGATTCACACAGATGAGAATGAGCATGAAAATATTGTAATGACTTTTTTTCTCACTGAGGTAAATAACCATGTGTGCATCTCTCAGACTCACACGTCTGAAAGCAGAGCCCTCTGAAGCATCAGCAAGAAAGATACAGGGTTTGATGGCTTCTACAGCAACCAACATGGAAATTTTGATGCCTAAGTGGAGTTATTCTTTGTGCTCAGATACAACCTGTGCAAATGGAAGAACTCATAGATAGGACTGAGATGCACTTTGATTGAAGGCTATAATGCAGATAAATAATCATATTACTGCAAAAGTACGGCAGGATGAAGTACTAGTTCAGTATTTTCAAAGTGCTTGCACAAGGTTTTTACAAATGTCCAGGCACAGAGGCCTGCACTGGTGGCTCAGACCTTCCAGAAGGAACCCAAGTGGGAAAAGCTCCTAGAAGTCAGGCAGGGGAAGCTGGGATCCAGACCACTGTTCTCTCTCCCCTTACTCTAGCCCCAGTTTTTCACCTCCAAAGACCTTATTTTGCCCCGCACGTTGATGTATGCAGGATACAGACATCTCTTGCTTTGGAGAATGCAATTAATTTTCCAGTATTACATGCTTGGAAAAGGCTGCTGCAACAACCTGATTTACGACAAGCCTTCAGTGAGCTGTTCTTTCATGACAGACTGTGTGTTTTCTGTGTGGTCTGCTGCTTTTTCCACCTCCCAGGTTACCCCAGAGATGCACAGGGAGCAACTCCATCCCCTAGGGCCACCCAGCAGACGCAGCCTGGGAACCCCCTGCAGTCATTCCAGTCACCAGATTCCCGCACTTGGAGATTTTCCACTCTGACCACAGGGTCCAGGGTCATACAAGAAAGGTTTCTCCATTGCTCCTTGTGCAATGAAAATCCTACACAACCAGGACAACCAGAAAGTGTTTATTCTAGCTGGTCTAGTGTCTTTAAACATTTTCTCCAAAACATTTCTGATTTCCATACCAAATAAGCACATTGTGCTTCTTTACTGTTGAGGCGCAGATAGTGAATTTCCCTACTCTGAAAGTAGCAAAAAGATGCTCTGGTTATCAGCATCATCTTTTAAGGGAGTCCCTATCCTCCTTAAAGAAAATTTCATTTAGGGTAAAACAATATTCTGCTTTGTTGCTACCTTGCATCCAACAGCTACAGGTGAAAGTGAGTCTAGCATTTCCTATTTATTCCTAGCCAAATATTAACCCCATTTCCCACTGCTGAAAAAAAAAAAGACATTAAAAATCAGAGTAATCTTTCGCTCAAAGGAAGACATTGCAAACAGCTGTTTCCTTCAAAGGCTTTAGCCTTTGCTTTCCCTTTACCATCTCCCTAGGTAGCCCTGAGGGACACGCTGTTATGTGGGATGCCAACTGCTCACTATTCATCACGGCCTATTCTCCAAGGGCCCATTGACTTTGAATCATTTATCACTTGACGTTTTGTGTGTAGCTGCAGAAATAAATCAAAATCGGGAGCACCAGATGCTCCTGCATCCCATCGTTCTGTGTTAATTTATTAAAGAGGGAGTTTCTCAGCACAGTCAGGAGGTACAGGAATCTCCTCAGCAAGGAGCAATGAGGACCGGGATTTAGGTCCACAGGGCCAAGTGCAAAGAACATTGAGTGAGAAACTCAAATGTGGAAACACACGAGCTCGGAAACCCTCACAGGGTTCACAGGCAGTTGGCTTTCCAAGCAGAGCTAGTGGTAAGAGCCCTCCAAGAAAAACACATTTAGTCCTTAAGCGTGTAGCTTTTGTTCTGGGCTCACAGTATTTTTTTGTTTCTTGGACTAGGTCTCACACCCGGATACAGCAAGTAAATATCAAGTTATAAATCACCAGTTTGATGCTTGCTTTTCTTTCTTCAAGGTTGTATAAAATAATGAAGATTAAGAAAATGCAAAGCTGTTTTAGGCTGCAGATGCACAGAGTGCAAAAGGCCCTGGGTCTCTTCCAATGACCCTTCAAAGATGATAGGCCTCCTGCTAACATGAAAATATATTTTTCTGAGGCATCACACCAATCCTTGCGTGGACTGAAGGGTTTCTCCTGTTCTTGTTTTCTTTAGTGCTTTTGTGATGTAATTAATTTTACCTATAATGACTCTTCTTTCAAGCTTTCTCCACATGTATATAATGGTGGTCTCATCAGATGTGCCTCTGGCAGAACAGGAAACTCAGATTTCTAGTGTCCCCTTGAGACTCGTGAATGCGTGTCAACAGCTCTCGGGGTCTTTTCACCCTTGGTCATTTCTCATCCTCTGTTTAGAGCCCCTGAGCTGGTGCTGGTAACACATAATTTTACCTCTACCATTACTGCTGGAGCACCTGAAGGAGGGCAGGGATCTGGGAAACCTTAAAGGCTGTACACACAACCTGTATTTCCTGTCATCTTGGACATGCCCAAAGTCACGGTACTGGTGCTCTTATAGAAACAGTTGCTAATTACTCACAAATAGAAAAACCAAAAGAAGAGTATATGGTTCACCCTAACTCTCACAGTGTGATTCAGGATAGTTCCTCTAGTCTAGGATCATGCCCACTGTACAGGACGTGTAAGAAGGAACGAGCGCTGCCAGTACTGCTGATGCTCTGCAGAAGAAGCAGTTGGCAGCATCTCTCTGCTAATCTGTGAGCATTTACAAACAGGACTGTAGTGTAATCATGTAACTTAACCAACAGATGCAAGGGAACATGCTTTCTTCACGGCAGTTCCCTCGCCTTTCAGAGGGCAGCAAATTTTAAGGGAATGAGTTGAGGTGAGTTTTAATACTCCATTTCTCTCTTCTCCTCTTGGAAATGTCCATTTGCAGTGAAATTTTCCCAAATTTGTAAGCTAGCAAAAGATTTCCTATGTGCATAATTCTAGTCCAAACGGCTAAAATTTGCCAATGTTATAAGAAAGCATAAGAACAGCTTATTATAAGTGTTAGGCAATCCTGTCTTTACTAAAGGCTAAACTCCCCACTGAGATTGCCACTAAGATTAGTTCCAGATTTTCTTAGATTTGTGACATTCACATGGCCTATACGAGTAGCTGCTGAGCACTATCAAGGCTCTATGAGATCTCTCAGCCATAATATCAAGGGCACTTTTTTTTGAAGGAGATTTTCCCCAAAATCTTCATGAGAAAACATTGGGTAATCTTGATTAATTTGTGAGACTTTTGTTTATCCTCCTGGTAGAACACAGTTTCCACTAACTTAGAGCCATTCTTTTCTAAAGATAAGCAATTGTTAACAAAATTACTGTAAATTGTGAGATTAGTGGTTAAGGTTGAGGCAAAATAGATTTTGCACCCTAACGCTGTTCTCTCTCATTACAGCCTTCTTTAGATGTCTTCTTTGGAACTGAAAACATTTGTCTCAACCTAAATATGAACTTTTGGTGGGGGAGTCAGAATAAAACCCCTACAGCTGTTTGAATTATCCAGGAGGAAAAAAATGCACATTTCCCAGCATAAACATTATCTCGGTTTTGTTTTTGTTTTTATTTTTCTTTAGTACAACAGGAACATTCAGTTTATTTAGAGTTGGACTATTTTATTTTATTTTGTTAGGATGTCAGCACAGCACATCTGTAGTACTCAGTGAGGCGGGGGAACGCAAGAACTGCTCCACTAGGTCAGTTCATGTAACCCCATATCCTGCCTCTGACGATGGCCAGTAGCAAATGCTTAGAGCAAGGAACAGAAAAAAACGGAGCCAGTGCCAAGAAGCCTTTCCCTGCTTCACCTCCTTGGCTCCAGCACTCAATAGTTTAAGGGCTTCCCGAGCTGAGGGCTGCACCTGGACCACTGTGTTTGATGGTGACCTCCCTGAGCTCGTGCAGTTCCCATCGAGCCCACTGGTCCTTGTGGCCTTCACAGCTCCCCGCGGCCAAGAGCTCCTCAGTGGAGCTTTGCTCTGCGTGAAGTAAAACCCTGTGCTTGTTTTAAACCCGATAACCTTACTGGGAGGCTCTCCCTAGAGACAACTGAAAGCTAGCGAATTTCTTTATTTATCATGAGAAACACCGAAAAGTCTTTCCCTAGTTCTCAGGCACTGATGGTGTTTATACCTTTTTTCCATCTGTTTCATCACTCCTCTTGTATAAGGCTTGTCATTCTTGATTTTCCATCTCTCAGTATCTCTGGCTCTCTTGTATCCATTGCTGGAGAGGTGGAGTATGACATGCTTTGGGTCTATGTCATTTGTACAATGACTTCTGTTCCCAGTAGTATCCAATATTTGATTTGGCCTTCTTGTTTCCTGGACATTGTTGAGCAGCAGACCAATATTGCCAGAGATTTTTCCATATATCATTCAAAACCTCTTTCTAAAGATTAGAAAGAGATAGCAATATCTTGCTGAGATCCACTTGTTATGTAAGCTTTCATAATACTGTTACCTCTGCCTGTGTTTCATTACTTTGCACTTAACAGCTCTAATTTTCTCCTGTCACTTTGTATTCCAGTCATGCAGTAGCGTGGGATCCTCCTGCAACTATTTGCTCTCAGCTATTGTGAATAATTCTGCAGCATTTGCAAACCTAGATTACCTAACCATTTATCCCCCCTCTTACAAGTCTTTGATGAATATTTAGATTTATAACATTTATGTCTACACTGGTTTCTCCATGGAAGCTCCATGAAAGGGCTTGGGACCTTTCTGTCAACAGACTGGCTTTCCAATGAGACTGGTGTGAAGTAGCATTTCAGGAAATCCAGGTGTGCTTTCCCAATAATGCCATGCTTAGCCACATATTTATTTACTTCTGCAAAGACTCCTGACAGATTTGTGAAGGATGACTTCCTGCTATAGAATAACATTTCTTTTCTCCTGTTATGGCACACTTATGGGATTCATCCATGTCTATCAATTCTAATCTTCAATATAATTTTTAATAGCTGCTTGGTACAGACAGCAGACACATTACTTTGTAGTTCTCATGTTTGCATTTGAATTATTTATAAATAATTCAAGTCATTTTATGCAGAATAAATGTTTTTTATTAGATATAATTAATAATCAAAATGACAACCAAATTCACTGTGGATAAGCTCAACTGACCTCACTAGCTTTCCTGTTAAAAGTATAGCTTCTCCCATACACTAAGTGCAAGTATGACAACAGTTAAAATATCTATAATGTACTTTTCCAGGTTTTTCATGTTCCCTAAATAAAATAATGCTTTTAAAAAAATATTTTTGCATTGCAAAATGCATTGGCATTTTTTTTTCCCTGTGAACTCAAGTTTTGTATCCATAGTTTTGCTCCTAAACTCTACTGTGGGTCAAATATAATAGAATGTATCAACTGAATTTTCAGAGGTTATTGGACAGATTGGAATCTGTAATTAAGTTGCAGCCACAATTAATTACAGCCTTCCTACACTGGCAAATATACCAGTATTAGTTGACCTATATAATTTCAGTCATATTGGTACAGCTGTCTTGTTTAGACTCTTTTTAAAGAATAATTGTGCATTTTTTTTGTTTTAGCATATTTTCATTCAGTATGATTACCCTTTGCTTTACAAAGTAATAATCTGCATATCAAACGCCAAACCCTTTTAAAATATACAATGTATTTAAAATATACAATGTATACATTGTATACAATATAAAATGTACAGTATAGGGTGACTGTGCAAGTTTATATTTAACTAACAATTGACCTGTTTTATGCATATGTGTATGTGTACGTGCATATGCACACATAAAATAAAAGCATATTCATACAGATAGCAGACAAGGAAGGTAAACACATAAACAAAGGTATGTGTACAGGAATTGCCTTTTATTTCAAAAAATACTGAATTAAAAAAGAAGCATAAATTACTTATAGCAAAGAAGGGATTACATGAAGTATTTAATTGCGAGCATAATTATAAGCATGAAAGTACTATCTGTGAAATTAATGCAGCCTTTCAGGTACTTTAAAAATAGGCTCACGCTCCAACATTCAGCCTGCCCAGGGCTTCAACGAGTATCATCACGGTAGCGATGGCAGGATAACAGCACGATAAACCAATGCAGAGTAACGGAGCGGGTATCGGCACCATCCGCTCTCGCTCGGAACCAGCAGCAGCGCTCGCCGCGCTCCCGCGTCGCGCTGCACCGGGGCGCGCAGCCCTGCAGAGCCACAGGGCTGCCGCTGCCTCTGGCTAATGTTAACGCTGGGCCTTGCAGTTCGGGACCGCTCACCTTCGCTCCGCAGTTCTCTCAGCTGCAGTCTGTCACTCACGAGCCGATACCCTCAGCCCACAGGGAGGTATCCCAAGTGGCACTTACTTGCTAATTTATAAATGAGGATGCTATCTACGTGCGCTACATTTCAGTGAGGAAAAACAAACCTTATGGACTCTCTTAAAGATGTGATAAATTAGAATGTGCACGGTACAAATATTTATCTTGCACCCTTATTACGAGTATTTCCTTTTCACCGTTTAATTTAATTAAGAGGTTTCCCTTTGGGTTAAAACTTTGCAAAATGGCTATATTTTTTCCCAAGACATAATTCATTCTGAATGAAGAGGCTAAAGCTCATGCCTCCTTAACTTATTAATAAAGAAACAAATTAAAATACATTCCTTGCTTCCTTGAACACTTACACATGTTAGGGGAGGCAACAGGGATTATTTTTGTTTTCGTGAGAAGGACCTGATCCCAGCAATACCGTCACACACACACAGTGAGGAGTTAGTCACACTGATTTCTTTGGCAAGGGGGAAAGAAGCAGAAACAAAAACAACACGAACCCAACTTTCTGTCAAGGGCGGCGGGGAGGGGGAGCAAGGAAGCCAGTGTGGGATCATTCCTCTCTCCTGACGCCCCCGGCCCCATCCCACGCCAGGGAAGTCTCCCTACCCTCGGCAACCAGTGACTTCCACGGGGACCGAGGACACGGCAGAGGGGAGCTGCCAAGCCAGCCGCCCACGGCCCAGACGGCCGCCCTCCTGTGGCGGGGACCCACGGCCGTCGGAGGGGCCCGGGGCACCCGCAGCCCTGAGTGTGGGGGCTGCTCCGACCGCCCCTCTGCGCGGCGCAAACCGACCCCCAGCGCGGCGTGCCAGGCCCCACGGCAAAGGCGCCAGCCTTAAAGCAGCAGGAGGCGAAGTCCGCCCCGTCCCGCCCTCGTGTTTGCACACAAGGCCTTGAGCTAGGGCAGCCAGTCCTCGAAGAAGGCAAACGGGCCATATACAGGGAAAAAAAAAAAAAAAAAAAACGAGAGAAAAGGAAGCCCACAGAGCCACTGGAGAGGGTGCTATTTAGGGATTCAGAAAGGCCGGATTATAGACTTAGATCTGCTGTGTTAATCAAGATGGATCCCTTCTAGCTTTATGTCTCCGGATGCCTTCCCAGCATTTTTTTCTGATTCACTTTGATGCAGTAGCTCTAGGTCATAAACCGGCTCCTGGTCTATGTCCGGACCGTGAGACAACGAGGCTTCACTCAAAACTCTGCTGGTGCACAGGCATTACAGGGAGGTGATGAATAGGCTGTGACTAAATATCTGCTCTTCTCTGCTCCCAAGTGATTCCTCAAATTGCCCATTAGGCCTCAGCTCAGCCCACGAAGAGGAGTGAGTGACTTTGTGCCTGACAGTAGCTCTGTCTGCAGGAGACGTTTGAGTGTCCCTGCTTGGTAAGCACACCTGTTTTGGGATGCCTCTTCTTCCATGAGCGTTTACAACTTTCAGCATTGCTTCTGTTGCAAGCTGACGAGGGATGAGATTAATAATCTTCAAGGTCGAATGATAAAATTCTTGTTTAGGTGAGAATTTTCTTATCAGTTGTGAACATTGTGTCAGTAACTTCTCTCACATTCAATTTCTTTACCGAGCCTATTAATACACTGCTATCATCAGACTCGTTGACAAAACAAGGGGTGTCACTATAGGCAGAAAAGGTTACTCAGATGTAAAGGAAAAGAAGTCTAGCAAAAATGTAAAGGAAAAGACTAGCAAGGCACCTGAAGCATGTAAGACTGAACAGGAATCATTGATGCAGGTATAACCGAGGGAATTTCTTAACATGTTATTCAAATTCATATGATGCTTTTTTATATTCACAGCCCTAGCACCTGCAGAAACCTCTCTGCTGGCCTCAAGACCTTTCACAAGATTCAAGCCGGAGCGTTTGATCGATGCCAGCTCTTACATCAGTGACTGGCCTCTCTTCAGGGCTCACACGTCCCACTTCTAAGAGAACAATTGCGGCCATGCTGTGAGTTGAATGACAAAACTCAAAGGAAATTGAACTTGAAGATGTTTCCACGGCAACTGTACGCAACAGCGTTCCCTTCGGTCCAACGTTGCGGCACCACGTCCTGAATCCAAGAAAGTTCCGATCAAAATCTCTACAACTTAAAGACGCAGCCCTCCTCGAACACGTAGGTACCTAACGGGTAATGTCAGCTTTCACCTCGTTTGGAAGAACCCAGTTCTGTGGGAATTCTGGGTGAAAAATCATATAGGCCATGAATGGAGGATATCAATCACAGGGGCTGACCCTGAAAATAAATAAAAATAAAAAGATAGAAAAGTTTGAGTTCAAGTATCATTAAAAGAAAAGAAATGTTGATCTTCTCTCCTCCCCCTCTCCTTTATTTTGATGTTTGGAAAGCTGGAAAAAAAAATATTGTCCTTTTTTCCTGGTCTTTTTCCCTACAGCACTAATATCATTCATGCATGCGCTGTATAATTAATTCCTTCAGGCATCTGACATACATTGGCTTTCTTGAAACAAAAGTCGTAAAGTTCCCAGTGGATACAGGGAGGTTTTACTCACACGAATGTAACCATCTGTGTGTGGCAGATGATAGATCTTTCCCTGTCCGTCTTGCTTGTCACCCCTAAGATGGCCTGACTCTCAGAAACGATGCAGCCCGATGCGGCCCATCCCAGGCCACATGCAATGAGTGATCGTAAGAGGCTGAGGCGAGGGGCTACGGTCCCGTTACTACCTCATGACCTGAACTGTCCTATATTTACATTATCACCATTTTTAATTGATGTCTGAGCTCCTGAACACGGCCAACTTCTTTTGCTGCATCCTGCATTATCATCTACCACAACAACAACAACCATCCCCACCAAGAATGCATTGCGGTTTGTTTTAAGCATTTCTACTTCTATTTCATTTCTTAGTTAGATGGTTGCACTCTTATGTTTGAAAACAGCTCCCTACTGTAGTATTATCACAGTTAAAAAAATATTCTAGTTTGGATACTGGCATGCAGAAGAAAGGTTGCCATGACATCTTAGTGTAAATCTATATGTTCTGACATTTTATTTGATTTATTAGCTGTTCCAATAAGATAAAAGCAACAGCATACCACATCACTCATGAATAATTTCCACTAACCTCCATGTTGCAAACTCCCTGTTGTACAAACTTAGGTACCACCTTTTGAATCTGAAACTATTCTGAAACTGCTCCCCAGAGATGGCCAACTGATTACTTTCCTTAGGTGATGCATACTCAGTGGATAAAATTAGCAATATTAAATCCAAGAAATTATTTCTCGCCCTGTGATTTATGGTTTACCTCCTGCAATATGAGAGGCTTTTGGCACAGTGAGGCAGAGATACCTCAAATGCCACCTATGGGACATTTTTATAAAAAGAATGCGAGAGGAGGGAAGCCTTCGGCAGCAGCTACATGTGAGCTGTGCAGCTCTTCCTCCTGTTTGTTGGGTGTTAATATTCACACCATTCGTTCTTTCGGTAACTCTCCACATACCGCCAATAATAAAAACCTCAGGCGGAGTGCCTTCCACAGCAGGGCTAAACTATCTGCGAGTATCTGAAAGGCTTGGACGACAAAGCACCAGGGAGAGGATGTAAGTGCCCTGATCCACGGGAAAGGGGCTATTGCTTCTCACCAGGAGAAAGCTGCAGTTCTCTGCAACCACAGGGAGGTGAAGAACCTCCAAAAAGCTCTGCCCTCTCCTCACCACGGAGCCCTCCCTGCCGGGGGACACAACCTTCACCTCCCACCATTGCCCCCTGAGCTGCAGCCAGGGACGTGCGCAGCCCACAGGACCCACCGCAGACCCCGAATGAAGAGTTTCTGACCCGGGAGAAGGGTCTGGTCGCACTCTCTCCAAATCCACAGGAATCTCTGGAGGCAGAACTATGCAGAACTAATAGGCCAAGCTGACATGTTACATGACTATTTTCTCAATGCAGAATCTCAAATTCTGTCCCACTCATTAACATATTTATGTGGCAATTAGATATGCTACCTCATAACTAGGAACTATCGCTTCTCGTATCCCTGTGCAGTCTTTCTAGAAGAACTTGTAAAACCTTCCTCCAGAACCACAATCCACCTTTCTCATTGCAGGCAGTTTCCAACCAGCCTCTTTCCTTGCTAGGACACAGGGCACAACAACCGCCTTCCTATCCCTACAGGAGCAGCCACAGAAGAAGAAGACCAACTGCCCTACAAAACTACAAAACTCATTTTGAGCTGCCAGGATCTAATCCAACCTTAGGATCTGGAGGCTGAAGCTGAGGCATGTGAAGATTTTGTGTTCAGGGAAGCAGCAAAACCATTTCCCTCTCCCATAAAGAAAATACAAACCCCATTCTCCCAGAAATCAATAGTAAAATGGTCCTAACCTCCGAGCTGCTGTTTCAGGTCCTTCATGATTCTCTGCTTCTTACAAGGAATTTTGCTTTAAGATGCTGATTCTTTCTAAGTAGAATATTTGATTTGCTTCAGATTTTGGGTTGTCTTAGTAATGTGCTTGCCTACAGGGAATCAAACGGGGCTTCTCGAAACCTACTGAGAAGCCACAAAACATTACTGAGTGTTTAATGTGGGTAGAATTGAAATGCACAGGCATGTTCCTGGAGGGTGCATCCCTGTTGGATACAATTGCTATTGAAATTTAAAACTTCAGAATAAACCAGGAAGGCCAGTCAAATGCAAACAGCAGGAAGCCAACAGAGGCTGTATTTGCTCACTGCTCATCACACTTCTGCAGAACAAAATGTCTGAGATTTTCCCTTTTGTGAGGATGAGCTCTCCTGAGGTCCTAGAGGCCAAACTCCTTCGCAGGCGTAAAGGTCATGAATTCAACAGTGCAGAGGTGAAAGACATGAATCTCAATAGCCACTCAAGATGCTTACTCTGGAAACAAACTCTCACACAAAAGTGACAAAACAGAAGGCAGGATGCAACAGTGAAACATTTCATCTTTAGTAGAGCTACTGAGTGGGAAAGGGAACGAAGGGGCTTGCTCTATAGCACACTTATCACATAAGTTTGAACACTGAGGACAAAACTCTTTATGTATTTTGATCAATTCAAGCAACATGGTGCTAAGAAAAAAAGGAAGAATCATCCTCCAGCAAAATGATAAGTGAGAAGAAAAATAAGCGGTGAGGTGATTCACTGTGCAACACACAGGTGCCCTACCACACTGCAAATAAAGTAGAATGCGTTTGCAATTTTAGACCAAGAGAAAGGTTGATTTTTTGTTGCAAATGGCTTAATTAATCATTTTGCTCAGCTTCAAATGGAAAGAGACTTGAGTTACAAAAGCTCTGCTTGTATTAACCTCCAGGCACACAGACGCTCTTCCCTAGAATTCATTTAGCTGTCAAACTGGAAGAAATGACAGCAGCAAAGAGCTAGAATTGTGAAGTCCAGGCACACTGATGATGCTTTTTCTTTAAAAAATAATAACCATAGAAAAGCATCCTGAATTCTAACTCTGGAGGAGGTTTTGTTCCCATCTCTCTAGAAGGGAGAGGTAGGGAGAGGACACCATTAGTGCTTTTATACGCTACGCTTTCATGTAAATTATTTCAAATAGGAGACTTTTTTCTCTTGCCGACAGACAAAAGCAGAATGCATCGCTGCTGCCAGACCACCTGGGACATGGGGAGGATAGGAAATTTCCAGATGGATTTTAAGACAATTCATTTATACTTATATAGCCAGAATAAATGTTTTTCCTGAGATAGCATTTCCCTTTGCTCTATCTAGACCACCAAGAAAAGAGGGAGGCACAGCAATTCTATTGCATTAATAGTCTTGGTGTTTACGGTTTTGGTTTTTATTAACTTGTGGGAGCTGTTTATTGAGTCATAAACTCTACTAATGGGGATATTATCTCTAAATTATGTAAGTACTACAGTATTTGGATTAGTTAAAAGAAAGGTTTAAAACACTTACATACTTACAGTTTATCTATCTCAATTACCAACATGATCCCATAATGGGAATTTAATTGCTAATTGCTAGCTTATATTGCAAAAGAACTACATTAACAACACACAATATATAGCCAGTGTAAACATGTCTGAACAATTCTATATTGCCTTCTTTCACTGCTACCTTCTCATATGGTGGGTTTTTATTACCATACTTGCTAGATTTATGAATATAAATGCCTCAGATTAGGAATGCCTCTTTTCAGAAAGCATTTCAACCTGTGCTTCGATTCACTGATTTTAGCAAGCCTTTTGCACACTCTTGAATGGTTTTGCATAAAACAGACAGACTTATGTATATGCTTAAATGCTTCCCTAAATTAGACTCTTGAAGAGCCTTAACAGGGGAAAAAAAAACGCTTCCATTGAAATCAACACGAGTTTTCCCTCTTACATAACCGGAGCCAGCTTTGACTCAGGGGCGCTGGCCAGGGCCTGAGTCAAGCTCGCTGGAGACAGCAAGGTTGGTCTGCTAAGCACTGGCCCTAGGACTGCAGCGTGAAACCGTGCTAGCCCAAGCACCAGAACATCCCTGGCAGGGAGAAAGGCTGCCTGCACATCCAACACGTTAGCACGGCCACCGGCTCCCCTCCGTGTGCTCCGGCCAGCTCAGCCACACCAATGCCCAAAGTGCCCGCTCTTGTCTTTCAGAACAAGGGCATCCTTTTGGTAGATTTGCTTTTGGAAGAAGGAGCTTTCCAAAACGCCCTTAGGTGATATAATAAATTCACTCTGTACCATCCTACCATGTTTGAAGTTTAATAAAATAAATTTATGATGTTACCAATCATCCATCCAGTTGATGCTTGCCAGTGACCAGCATCAGTTTTCAGAGATGTTCATGTTCCTTTAATTTTCTTTGTTCGTAGGTCTTAATATGAAACTATTCTAATGAAAGAGGAGAGCAAAGAGGACAGATGGTTAGGTTGAAGGGCAGACGAGGATAGCTAGTTTATTTATGTGTAACACATACCAGAAAAAACTTCCAAATGATTCAGAAATGCCCAGCTGTGCAGAGGAAGAGTTTATATAATCTATAATCTTAATATTTTTACCTATGTTAATTTACTTCCTCTTCCTGGTTATGTTCCCTCACTGCTTTTAAACTTAGCATCCGGAACTAGTAGGGGCCTGGACTTTCCCTCACACCCTCATCTCACTGTTTGAACACTGTCTGAATCGGACTGGGTCACCTACCTGAACAAACAACAAAAAAAATAATTCAGAGCAAATAGTAATTTAAAATAAAAATCTTTCAAGATGGTTCTCTCTCAGATGTTATCTATATTATTTCCTAAAACTTAAAAATATTTTTTAAATCTGACTGAGATCAGATTATGGTATATTATTTTTCTTCCTATTACAATTTCTCCACAAACATGATAAAATGACACCATTTTGTCTCCTTCTCCCCTTCCCCTTTCCTGTCAAAATATTTTGCTTGTCCTAACTGTACACTTGGTCTGGCCAGAAAAGGAGGGTTAAGCTACCTCTAAAGAGGAAGAAATGAGCTGTAAGTGAATAGATATGTAACAGATAAGTTACTGAGAGTGCAGGACATTACTGGTTAAAGAATTAATACTACTCTCCATGTCATTGAATGATATATGTACTATTGATATAGGTACTGTAATTGTGGTATGAAGATCCCTTGAGTTTTCTGATGAAAAATTTGCTTTTTGGGAGCAGAACTGCTTCCTGGGCTAAGAGGACAAGACAAGAAGGCAGACTTGAGAGTCGAGCGAGCCCAGTGTTTTTCTATGAGAAGCCTTCCTGACACGTAGTGCGACCAGCTCTTATCAACACATAACATAAAAATACTGAAGGATTTCAACATCTTTTCATCTATGTAGGTGAGAAAGAGCCGATCAGACATTGCCCCTGTGTGGGGAATACAGTAAGCAGTGGTATGCTGGGCAGGATGCAGACCCGTCTGCCGTGACCGGGGCAGACCCTCTCGCTTGGCCAGAGCTGAAGGCGATGCAGGTCTGAGCTAAACAGTGCACTACCTGCACACAAGGACAGGTCCCCTCTGCTGCCCGTAGCCTCTCGTTAGCTCGCATAGGCTGCTATTCCAGAGAACATTAAGCCTCTTATTCTCAAATTCCAAGCTGTGGAAGTAAAAATTAACATCGAACACACAGCAGACCCTGGCAGAACGATGGGGGCCAGTAATGTAACGCGAATCTCTTTGCGCTTGCCATGGAGAGTGCAGATACTTGTGGAAAGAAGATATCTTTGGCTCCCCTACAGAGATCGAGAGCTGAGATTAATGGCAACTGTGAAGGCTGCCTTCTCCTTTTTACGGCGCATGCCTTGAAGCTGTGGCCTCCTGCCATCTTGAAACACAATCTTGTGGTATTGTCTTTGTCCAGGCCCCTCATCGGCAACGCGAAAAGAGAGAAGAAGCTGGTGGCAGGATTAGAGGAGAGGTTGAAATATTCTGGGCAGCATACGCTTTAAGTCACATTATACAAAGCGTATTGTGGGACTGCTGGTTGGCTACAGCTTTTCCTTTTGGAAGCACTGCTGCTTGTAAAAAAGCCTGGTGAAAAGTGTTTATAACTCATCACATCACATGTATGACATATTATGAGCACTGTGACAAGCACTGAAAATATGTGTTAGATCCTGCCTGCCCTGTTCTTACGAGATCCTTTTGTGTTCATTGGAGTTATGTGAGATACATGGAAAAACAGGATAAAGACAGAAAATTAAGAAGAAAAACACAGAGGATACCAATAAAAATGCACAGATGGTAATTAAGAAGTACTCAAGCATCAGAAATCTGGTAATTCCAAACACTTCTTTTAAGAAAGAAAACAAAACAAAATGAAACAAGCCTCATTCCATGGACTCAAAGACCAAAAGGAATCTTTTGACACCGGATACAGTCCTCACTATTACAGGCATCATCACATCCTATAATTAATCTCCGATCAGACAACATATCTGAATCCTAAAACTAACTGGGTACTTTGCTCTTGAAAGGCTGTTAAAAGAACCTCATTGCTTTAGGATTTAGACACTTTTTTAGATGCCAAGATTAAATATTTGTGACAATTTATATCCATTTGTTCTCAGGCCACCAACACCCTTAACTGAATGTCCTCAACTGGCAGATATATCCACAATACATTTACATTGAGCACTCAATCTTCATTTCATTAAATAAACTAATTTATTTCTTCCAGTCTCTTTTCACATCTCCATTCTCCTGATCCCATTTGCAGTTCTTCTCAGCCCTGGTTTTTTGTTTGAAATCACCTTTCTTGACGACAATAGGTCAAATTTGTACATAGTGTTCTGCAAAAAAATGCTGTTCTATATCCTACTGAAAAGAGGCTCTTTTGTGTTCTGTGCACACAACAGAAAAAAGTATTTTTTGCCTCTTAAAGCTACTCGGGAATGCCCTAAATGCTCACACTCAACATTCCTTGGAATCCTTCAGACATATAAAATTTTCATTAATGAAACATCCTTCTAAAATCTAAGAATATTAAACATTTACAGGGGCAACTGCATCCACTTAAAGCACTGACCTCAGTTTTTGCAGCACGTCTGAAAAATCTTCAGCTTGCTGGTTTCAAACACCAGTTGCTTTTTTTATTTGGTTCTCAATACTATCCCCATGGTCAGATTTTCTTGTCATGATGGAAGAAATTATTTTCCTCTTTGGGATTAAAAAGCGGGATATGCTCTTGTCTTCAACCTTGAGTGCTTTAACAAGTTTTCACAGCTTTCTTTTTGACCTTCTGGACAGATCATCACTTACCATTTTATTGCAAACATCTTCCTAAGTAGTAACACACATGATTATGCCCTGCCTCTGTACTCTTTTGCTGACAGAAAAAGGTAAAAAGCTGACTAAAAAGTTGATATATTGAGTGAAAGGTATTTCTTCTTAGAAGCTGACAGCCTAGATGGATGACATATAATCAAAATCTTACTTTACAGTATCACACAGCATAGTTTCTAAAATTAAATAATAAATCTAAAATTGATCTCCAACTTTTAGAAAAATACATATTTGTTGAATTAAATTATTTTCTGAACTCCTGTCTCTCAATTTGAGTATTTAAATATATTGAATTCTCCTTCTAAATCAAACACATTATCACTGAACTATAATTTCAGACTAAAGGAACTCCAGGAGTCTCATTCGAATGAATCTGTGGGTTTCCCTGCAAGAGCCAGAGGTAGAGACCTTTCTCACAGATCGAGCCCTTCACCTACACAGCCATTGTGGGTAAGTCAGCTCCCTCAGCTCTTAACTACTCTAACCCATGATACTTCTAGCACAAGGGCATGAAGTAAATTCAGATCTAACCATGGCTTTGAGCTGGCATGCTTTGAGCTGGCATGCTTAAGAAGATATAAAAATGCTAACAGAAGCTCTTCTTTGTCATCACCATCTTGATCAAAGAGAAAGACATCAATTCATTTGCAAAGGCAAGCACAATGTTACAGAAATAAAACTGGTCACTAAAACTGTATTGAAATAGCATTTTTTTTATACATGTCTGACTCAAGTAAATTTTGGTGACACCTAATCTCGTTCATATTTAATGTAAAAAGCATGCCTGGAACATTTATTTCTGTATTGGTAGGCTACAATTATCTCTGATATAAAGCAATTTTATACTGTGCTAAAATCCTGCTATTATTTCCTCTGCAAAATAACAAGCTTTGATATAAACAGTGCATAAGTATCAGCATAGGGGTATGGCAGAAATACAGATGTAAACTAAAAAGCCAGAGAGAAAACTATAACAGAACTACCTTACTGTGCTAATACAGTCTTGACTTTTAAAACTGTAAGAGGTCATCAAACAATGTTTTTTGTCCATGGAACCAAGTAGTGTCAGTCAGGTTTTGCTGTGTTTGACTTAAAAGATTTCTTAATACTTGTACATTCTTCATATGACCAAACACCAAGAGTGGAAGCTATAGTTTTAATTTTGTATGTATGAAACAATACTGTGAAGGTTTTACATGAGTGCTACATCTATGCTGGAATAAGAAATTCAGTTCAATAAAATGTACATCTTTCGTTGATTTTTTATTTTCCAAAAAATCTTTTCAGTATTCACCAAGCAAGTTTTGGAGCTGAAGCACTAGTCCAAAAGTAGTGACTTGCATAGATGAGATTACTCTTCCTTGCCAAACAGATCCTCCAGAAGAGTTAAGTATTTGATCCTTTTCACAGGAAGGGATGGTAGCTGTCCACTCCAGTCATCTTCATACTGAAATTAGTAGCACAAATACTAACTTAAGCCATAATGTTGAAACAGCAATAATTAAAACTACACAATGGTGATCTGCCTTCTTTCCACACGAAAATCTTCTGTGAAAGAGTTGACCTCGATTATCTGCAATAAAGCATATCTTCTTAAAAGATTACTGCATACACATTCTTATCAATCCAGCAGAATATTTACTAAGAAACACTATCACTAGCACTTTTGCAAAAATGTTCAAATCAAATAATGTATTGTTTTTGTCAAGGCACATATACATGTAAGTCTTGTAAGCTACCTATGACTCAACATCAAAAGCACACAAAATAATGAGACAGGAAGAAAGAAGAAGAAAAGTCTGTTGAACAAGCACAACTGCTGCTGAAATCTGTCTGTCAAATTGTATCCAAAATTATCACTAGTAATTCATGGCAGGTCATGAACAGAATGGCAATTGGATTCTAAAGTTCAAAGATTCAACAGTATTCAACTCTCCTCCTTTCTCCATTTCTTGTTGAGGCCTTCATTAAAATATTCTTGTGTGGCAGCAAGGATCTAGTCTAGGTTTTACAGCTAACTAACAAAACAATAAAGGGAATAAAACTGAATAAACAATACTGCTACCAATTAGGGCACAGTTTATCAAAAAACATCACTATATGTCCATTTTTATATATATATACACACACACACACATATATAAAGCAGTATAATAGCAATGCTTTGGAGCCAATGAGGAACTGATTATCTCAGCTTGCAGATGAATAAATACATTTCCTAATGCCCTTTCCTCCTTCTTGACTTCAGCTGTGACCTTCCTCACATCAATCCCATGTGCTGTCTTCACCTCAGGCTCTCAGGCAACAGGCACTTTTTTAAAATCTATTCACAAGCAAAGATAGTGTTTCCTTCCTACTGAGGCACAACCTCATCTCTTATGCTGATCAGAACATACATTGCACCAAGAATGTCAGCTCTGACCTCCTGCTTCTTTCACAAGCACTTTTCCCTCCATGCTTCCAACCTGGAAATGCTGTCCCTTTGTTCCACAACCACTTGCTCGCCAACTTCATCTGGCGGGAGCCTCCTTCCCTCCCCTGCCAGAAATCAAGTCACACTCGATGGCTAGACAAGCCATGCAGCTGAAGAGCCAAACATATTAAACAGCAAATAAATCTGTGTTCTTTCATGCCAACTTGTTGCTGTGGAGCTCTGCACCGTGTCCAGGGCAAAACTGCTCAGGGCAGAGGCTCTGACTTTCTTTCTCTTTGTCCTATATCAAAGCCCATGCGGTCCTGTATCCCGAAAGAATCTCCCGAGAGCAGGAGGCTGTAGCTTAAGCACAGAGTCTGTCTGTAAAAATAAAGCACACCCATGGAACAAAACATAACTAATATCCAAGGCTACTGGTTTAGACACATGGAAGGGCTTTCATTTTATCTCTATAAGAAGGAAAAATTCTGCTCCACTACAAAGTGAAAAGAAACCACTATGTAAAGCAAACCAGCAGATAGGACCTTCACTAGACACTATAGTTTGAGATGTTACAGAAGAAACAGTTCATAAACTAAGTAAGAGAATAGTCAGGTGAATATCAAAGAACTTGCAGATTGCTATTTGAAATATGCTACTGCTGAACCTGTATTTAAGGGAATACTTTCTCTTCTACACTGACTGAATACAGTGAAAAAATATTCTGTACAACCATAGCAACAACTTGATTAGGCCAAAATAGCAAAAATACATGTAGGCTGAAGAGTTCTGAATGCATCTGAGATTTTTAAAAATCAGCATAACTGCCCCATACAAAATCTGTTTTAAAATGTTCCATCCAGAACAAGATGGCAAGATTAGCTTAATATCTGAAATCTGTTAGAAAAGCATTTTTATTTACCCTGGTAGCAGGCTGATGGAGATATATGAAGCTGATCTCTCAGTGTTACTCCTGCTGTACACCTACCAGGCTTGTGGTGTGTAATGTAAAGGTTTTCATGGAGTTTCAAAAACATATAGTCAATCTGCTGCATGTGGTCAATGGAGTTTAAAGAATATCCTGGCTACCCCAACAACTGAACAGATCATTTCTGTGACAACAAGATTTGTAGGAGGAGTAGTATTCACAGTCATTGTTTGTGGAAAAATATACCTGTTTCCCCGCCCCTTCTTTTATTCTTCTAAAAAAAAAGATGCAGATATGTGGCACCTACAACACACAGATGAGTTAAAGGACTCCCTTGTGTCACTTCTCTGCTCTGCTTCATTCTAAACCTCTCAGAAAAAAAAAAAAAAACAACTAAAAAAACTACTTGAAGAAAACAGGCACAAACCTGCAAAGAGCAAAAAAAAGTTTTAACTTCTGTTGGACAAATCACTCATGTTACTATATTTGGCCAAATTACATCCATATCCCAGGGGCCTGGATATTCTGTTCCTTTTGTTCAAAAACATTGGCTTTACCTTGAGTGGAACCTTTATTGTCTGGAAAGCAGGGATTTGATTCTCTCTCCAGTTCAGCCCATCCACAAGCTTCTTATACTCCACTTTCTCATGACCATCTTCAAACCTAAGCAGGATTTCCACATGATAGTACAAATTTAAATGGAATTTTATTACAGAGTTGTATCATCTTCTCTTAATACATACTAATATATCACTTTTTGGATAATAATTTTTATATCTATAGAAACAAATACTGACAAGAGTAAAAAGGGAAATGCTGCAAAACTGACAGAACTTAAGTATTACACATTACATATCCATATAAATACTGCTCACTGTT
Source organism: Crypturellus soui (assembly GCA_032275445.1). Classification (NCBI taxonomy): domain Eukaryota; kingdom Metazoa; phylum Chordata; class Aves; order Tinamiformes; family Tinamidae; genus Crypturellus; species Crypturellus soui. Next base: position 1,880,931 of record JAUBNY010000407.1, on the reverse strand, counting down.
GTATCTTGTACTAAAATTCCATTTATTTAAGAAACATATTAGATTTCAACTAATTTCATTTTACTTTTCAATCATAGCCCAACTTTTCCTAACACTGGAATCTCCCAATTGGTGAAAAATCTACAGAGTTGGGGATGCTCAATGTAAAAGTCCTCTGTTTAGAAAGAAACTGGCTGAAGGATTTGAGAGAGCTACATGGCAACACAATTAACCTGGTATATTTAGCTTCTACAACCATTTCTTAAAAATAAGCAATCCTTCAAAAATGCTGCTTGGACAAACCTTGAGATCAGTTTTCATTTAACAAGTATACAGTTCTCTATTATTTAAGACAGACTTAAAAATCACCCCTTTATCATTTGGTCTTTGTTTTATAGTATTGTTTGGTATTTCCATGGACTAAATAAATAGGTTTGAATCAATTATGAGGATCCCCTGGAAGTATCTGATTCTCTGGGGTGTCTACGGATAACTATTTAGATTCAATAAAGACTTTTTCGGGGCAAACAATTCTATTCTATATTCTGGTGAGAAAATACTATTTCACATATAGAAGGAAGATCCGCTACACACTGTTGCCTTCAGGGAACTGGTGTTTTAGAAAATTATTTTATGCCATTCTAAAAGAAATAACATTGCACAGAACATACACCTTGAAACTGATATGTTCACTGAGGTTTCTGGTAAAAATTAGGCATAAAGATACTATAAGGGACAGTTTATAAAACAAACTGGCATGACAATACCGGAGAAAAAGATAAATAAATCTAGAGACAAAATAAACTGCAATAAACTGCAACTCAGCCTGTCTCTTATTCCATCACACCTTTCATTTATTCATGGAGTCATCAGGAGAGCTATAACAAAATACACTGAGAGCAATAAACAGGGATGCTAGTGATAAACATAACTGTGAAGTACAGTGAGTTATGCTGAAGACGAGACTAAAGTCAGATCAAGATCAGACCAAGAATGCTACTGCTACTAGGATTAAGTGGGAGTCCAAAACATTGCCAGGAGAAGCCTGCCTATGACAGCTTTCAACTTCTTAATACCTCATATGCATTTAACATTTTCATAAGAGACAGGCTTTTGTGGAATACATCCAACACACACAAAAATTACCATTCCCACTTCAAAGTCTTTTTCATTCATTTACTTTTTGTTTCTGTTTTTTTTTGTTGTTTTGTTCTTTGCAGAAGGCACGTGCAGACAGAGTTTTTCATTGGAAGTAGCTAGACAATGAAAAAGATGATACCTTTTGGAAGCAAGTTGTGGCACACGTATTTAGTATCTCAGAATTGACTTTTTTGTGATACTTCACACATGATAGAATTCAAATCTTTAGAAAAATGTTAGTGTCTGACATTTTGTTTATATTTATGCTTTCATTAAATAGGATGTTTTAAAACTGTTATGTTCATAGAATATAATTTATCTTTCACTAGTTTTGAAAGGACAAAAGAAAGTCCACTGCTGAGATATACAGCTATAAGGAGGATTTTTATAATAAGAAATAAGTGAAGGCAAGTAATTATTTAAACATAATTGCTTTATGTTGAAGCAATGAAGACAAAGTAAGCCAGGCTACTGCTTTCAGTAAACATTAACATGTAGCAAAGTCCCTTGATGTGATAGCACCAGCAAACTGAAACAACATAAACATGAAATAGTATCATTAACTAAAATGAAAGCTTTCCATGCGGGCACCAGAACTGGACTCCTACATCCCATATTTAAATACCTACAGATAGTATCTTAAAATATTATTCTATGACAATCCAGACAAAGATTACTATTACTTAGATCTCTTTGCTACTATCACTTATTGTACTAACCTACTAAGTGTGCATACTTCTAATATGGCCCAGAGCACTGGATAAAATGAGGAGATGTTATCAATTTCTGCATTAGGGCAGAGATATTATATATTTCAAGGCTGGAGTTAATATGACTGAAAATGACAGCATTCACTGTTCACTAAAGGAAATTAGATTGGTCTTATCAAGAAGACGCCAACAAAGACCTCTTGAAACGATGGCTCTCTCCAGTTTTGCCCTCTGACCTCACCAGTGAATGTGATACTGGACTATGAAAAACAAACCCCATCCAGGTTGCAGAGCTTTCTTTTCTCTTTAACATTACAGAAATAATACATTTCTGCTTCTTAAAATATAACCACAATACTCCAGATTTGAAAAATCTGCTTAAGTCACCTTGTGACCATTCCTGAGGATGCTTTGCTGAGTAAATCCTGTTTTTAAATACTTTTTCATTCCATTCAAGAACGCCAAAAAGCATCAAATGTAGGCAACATGGTAAAAAACATTCAGGAACATCCAGCCACAAACAGGGGAAAAGCTGAGCAGATGGAAATGGCTTGGCGTGACCTAGCAGTAACATGAGAAATAGGAAGAACCTGTAGCAGGCCCGCTGTTAGAGGGCACTTGCAGCTGAGATGGCCACGATCACCTTTTCAGGGCTTCTCCCTCACAGACTGGTCCCACGGCTCCAAAATTACAAGTCCTTCCCTAGAGCTTAATGGTCACTCTTCAGTACAGTGGAGCTGAGAGGCATTTCTTATAGCAATTAAAAGACATATTTGAAAAATAGAGATGGATACTTAACAAATAAATTAATGCACAAGCATCAACATGTACTATTGTATACCCATGAACCACTCCTCCTCCTTCCCTTCATTTATTTCTTTCCTTATCTGCCAGCTGTTCATATGCCCTCCGGGGAAGGGACAGCATCTTTTTAAGTCCTTGTTAGCATACACTTAGCTTTGCAGTAAATAAAAACAACAGCAAAAGAAAATGGTAAATTTAATTACTTAACTACTTCAGCAAAATTTGTTTATTAAACAAACTATAATTGTTCATTATGCCTGCATAAATTTAAAGAAATGCTCATAATAACTATTGCAGTTTTCTGGCAGAAACAAATGTGTACCATCTGCGTCGCCTAATACATTACAATGAAAAAACCACATTGCATTGTAATTAAAAAACTGTGATGGAGATAGGGAATATTTTTAATAGGTCAGCTCACATAAACTGAGAAAGTGGGTATGTTTCTAAGCACCTAAATCCTACTACTGTGCAGTCCCATAACATACTACTGTGCAGTCCCATAACATTTAAAAATAAAAGTTTAATCTAGGCAGACAATTTGAAAGGGTCTTATGAAACCTCTCCCTCTTTGTGCCAATTCCCCTCTTGCACCCTGTGGAACCTGAATGCTCTCTGCATAGGGCAAATAAAAACAATCCTGGGTCATCTGGAGGTGACCCCAAAATCAGACAGTAACTCCTAGTCCCGTCCCAAGCTTTTAATAAGGGACTGATTACTGTGCTGTAATCTTCAAATGTAAATAATTAATATTTTAAGGGTATTACTTTTTAAAATGGAAAAACAGAACCATTAACTCCTACAGAAAGTCTGTAGGAGTTAGACAGTAAAGCTGAATAAACATACACTTTCAGTCTTCAGTCAGTATTATCTGATCACGTTGTCTAATACCATTTTATAGCTGAATAGGGTCCAGATAGTGCATTAACTATAGACACTGATTCTGTGGGAATTGATCCAACAACTTTTATTGTACCATCTTCCTCCTTCGTAAATCCAGATTCATATATTAAAAGTGCTGTTTGTTTCAGAAACATCAATGGACACAAAAAGACATGCCTCTTCCTCTAAAAATAGGGAAAGACAAGGAGGTTGACAAGGAGGAATTTAGCACAGACTGAACTACCAAGGAGTGAGACTATTCTTCATTAGCAGTACCTGCCTGCTTCATGATTCTTCAGTCTTGAGGAGAACTAGGGAAAGTAGGAGGAAAGGAAAAGTGCTAAATCTCATTCACACAACTCTACTCTTGGATTTCCAGACTAATGGAAACTAACTCCTATTAAGTATAGTTCAGGAAATGTTCTGTCTGCACGCCCTCAAGAAACCATGGCCTTACCAGGCAGGGTCAACTGCCCATATTATTAACACAAATGTTTCCCTATTACCTGTAGTACAGTACATGTACCGAAATCTTTCAAAGCAGTTGATACTGTAATACAAAACTGGCATGCTATACAACACTTCATCATACAACACTTCCTCCACTGAACACTATGGCCCAGCCCCATCCCATTTACCTTTCTCATACCAAAATGTGGAATACACATCGCCTACAACTGCTTTAGAATCAATGGGAAATGGATGGTCATTCAGAAATCGTACTCTTAAAGAGACTGAGGAAATAACCCTCTCTCCTTCCCCATTGCCTATAGAAAGACCTTACAGCAGCTACATCCTGGTTCAGCTATCATGAGCACCGGCCTAAATCTGGCTGAACTGTTGTGAATTCAGGCCTAAGTCCCCTCCTTGCCTTATCTCTATTTTTTATTAGAGTGCACTGGGCTCTTTCTTTTTAACTACCTACTGAGCCTTTTAAAGAGAGAAGAGATTCATCTCACGAAAGCTTTCCCTAGTATAAATTCACAAACAATAAATATGTCTCTGGAGCCTATGATGTGTCGGGATTGTCTGTTTTTCATCAGCACTGGGTTAGTACATAAAGGAAAACCTCCAGACTCTCATCTGGTTGCATCTATTCAATTTCAGTCTTTAAGAAGTGGAAACTCTGAGAACAACTTGTTCAGTACTGTATGTCAACTGTCCTGCAGCACTTTTTGTGTTGGGTAGCTTAGTGGGAGTTCTAAAAAATGATTTTTATATTAATGCTAAAACACAGACAGGCTTCTGATCACTGATGCTTGTAACCCAACTGTCAGAAGTGATGTAAGGCCAACCAATTGCCTAACTCATCTATCTGGCTACTGCACGAAACTAAGTATTTTGAAAGTTTTGGTTCTGAGGGGAACATGGCTTTGTAGAAAACAAACCCTTAGGCTTCTTAAAGCAGTTTTTTGACACTGACTGAATTAAGATGTCTTAATAGCATCTTAAGATGCTTTATATCAAGGGCATTCTGTATTTCTGCTTGACAAGAGTTTTTTCATTATACGATAAATCCAGAACCCTAGTTTGAAATTCATCCTGAAATCAAGAAGCATGTCCACCTGAAAGCATCTAAACATGACAGATAATAAGACACGGTCTGCATTTTACACAATGTGAAGGCACCAGCAATACATTTAGTGATATAGGAAATAAGAGACCAATGAGCATCTATTTAAACCTATCACCAGGAAAGTGAGTCATGAAAGCAAAACTCACCATGACAGGAGTGTTCAAAACACTACAGGTTACTCTGAACTGTAGTCTTTGATACAAGAGCATTGAATGTTAATTCCTTCACTTTTCTCCTACTGACACATGCATCACATATCAAAGGAGACCTAGGTGGATGGTCAAGGAGCTCTTGGAAAAACTTAGAAAAAGTGCATCCATAATGTGGAAGAAGGGTCAGACCACATGGGAACAATATAGGAACATTGTCAGAGAATGCAGGGATGCAGTGAGGAAGACCAAGGCCCGTTTGGAATTAAGAGTTAGTGAGAGATGTCAGGGACAACAGGAAGGGCTTCTATAAATACATCATCAGCAAGAGGAAGACTAGGGAAAATGATAGGCCACTGTTGAATGGGGAGGGTGCCTTGGTGGCAGAGGATGCAGAGAAGGCAGAGTTACCAAATGTCTTCTTTGCTTCTGTCTTTACTGCCAAGGCCAGTCCCCATAAACTACAAAGCCTGGAGATAACAGAGAGAACCAAGAGAGAGGAGGACTTTCCGCTGGTCCAGGAGGATTGGGTTAGGGATTATTTAGGCAATTGGACACCCACAAATCTATGGGACCGGATGGGATGCACCCAAGAGTGCTGAGGGAACTTGTAGGGGTCATTGCTCAGCCACTCTCCATCATCTTCAAGAGGTCATGGAGAGTGCCTGGAGAGTCAATGTCACTCCAGTTTTCAAAGAGTGCCTGGAAAGAAAGTCAATGTCACTCCAGTTTTCAAAAAGGGCAAGAGGAAGGAGCCAGGCTGATCAGCCTCACCTCCGTCCCTGGAGCAGCTCATCCTAGAGACCATCTCTAGGTATGTCAAGGAAAAGATGGTGATCAGGAGCAGTCAGCATGGATTCACAAAGGGGAAGTCATGTCAGATGAATCCGATAACCTTCTTTGATGGGATAACTGGACGGATAGATGGACGATGGGAGAGCTGTGGATGTTGACTATCTTGACTTCAGCAAGTCTTTCAACACCATCTCCCAGAACATCCTCAGGAAGGGGATATAACAGATATAATCATTATAACTGGAGAAGCTCTGCAAGTGTGGGTTAGATGAGTGGATAGTGAAGTGGATTGAGGACTGGCTGCATGGCAGAGGGTGGTGATAAATGGGGCCGAGTCTGGTTGGAGGCCTGTGGCCAGTGGTGTCCTGCATGGGTCAGTAGTGGGCCCAGTGCTGTTCAACTTGTTCATCTGTGACTTGGACAAGGGCACAGAGAGCAAGTTTGCAGATGACACCAAACTGGGAGGAGCGGCCAACACTCCCGAGGGCTGTGTTGCCATTCAGAGAGACCTAGTCAGTTGGACAGCGAGGAACCTCATGAGGTTCAACACAAACAAGTGCAGGGTCCTGCACTTGGGAGGAATAACCCCAGGCACCAGCACAGATTAGCGGTTGACCTGCTGGAAAGCAGCTCCACAGAGAGGGATTTGGGAGTCCTGGTTGACAACAAGTTAACCATGAGGCAGGGGTGTGCTCTCGTGACCAAGAAGGCCAATGGGATCCTGGCTGCCTGAGGAGGAGCGTTGCCAGCAGGTCGAGGGAGGGGATCCTGCCCCTCTGCTCAGCTCTGGTGAGGCCGCACCTGGAGTACTGGGGGCAGTTCTGGGCTCTCCAGGACAAAGAGGGACGTGGAGCTTCTAGAGAGGGTCCAGCGCAGAACCACAAAGATGATTAAGGGACTGGAACATCTGTCGTATGAGGACTAAATGAGCTGGGCCTGTTTAGCCTGGAGAAGACTGAGAGGAGAACTGATCAATATGTTCAAGTACCTGAGGGGAAAATGTAGGGAGGATGGGGCCAAATTCTTCTCAGTGGTGGCCAATACAGGACAAGGGGCAATGGGGACCAGTTGAAACACAGGCAGTTTCATCCCCATATGAGGAAGAACTTCCTTCCTGTGCAGGTGACAGAGTCCTGGCACAGGCTGCCCAGAGAGGCTGTGTCTCCTTCTCTGGAGATCTTCCAAACCCACCTGAACGCCGCCCTGTGCACGCGCTGTAGGTGTCCCTGATGGAGCAGGGAGTTGGACTAGGTGATCTCTAGAGGTCCCTTCCAACCTTAATCACTCTGTGATTCTCTGATTCTGTGAAATACATGAAACATGCTACCGAAAAATACCAAAATCATGCAAACTCTGGAACTGACAAACTCTTTTTCAGTTTAAAAAAAATTCAATAAAATATATTTCAGGTGAGATTACTAGGGGTAGCAAAACACTCCCATTTACTTCTAATATTGCCTACATTTTCATTGAATTCATCTTTAGTTTCTTAAAGCTTATGTGCTTCCATATTATTACTATTTTTACTTTGCACATACACACGTACAAACGATGAAAAAAATGTGAATCTCGTTAACAAGAATAAATATCAGTAGCTAATTCCACAAACTTAATTCCATAGAATTCAGGAAAAATCCAGATGATCTCTAAAGCCAGACAAAACTGAGTAACATTCCTGAGAAGGATATGCCTTAGGTAATTATATTTATTCTGTAAATAAGAAAATGTCCTTGTGTACAGGGACACAAGCAGAATAATTTAATCATTAAAATTATATAAATGATGAATTTGTTTGAAATATGTCTACAGTAGATAGTCAACAGCCTCCTTTCAGTACGCATATGTTACATTATATTGACTTACACCCTTGCATACAGGTCATACTTGTACTTACACATTCAGTAAAGCTTGCAGAAGATCATCAGCCAGTGGTAACCTGAAGGACTTGCAAATAGTCCTGCACATCTCATGGGGCAGTGCTCCACATCTAAACAGATAGAAACAGAGGAGGAGAAATGTACTTTATCTATCTTCCAGGTTTATTTCAAGTATATGTTGCTGTGAATAAGGAAACATACTAAGTATA
>JAUBNY010000407.1:1833293-1863099 GCA_032275445.1 Crypturellus soui | reverse complement strand
GTCTTAGCCACATCCAGTGATCTCTTCCCTCTTCTTCCACTTCATGTTTCTACCACCTCTGAAAGATGTTGATGAAAGATATCAGCTCCACCAATCACTTTAACATGCCTGGAAAGTTAAGAAACCCATTTCTTCATACTTGCCTTTCACATACTCTTTAAAGTGTTCATTACTTTCGGTGTGCAAACTTGCCCAGTCAGTGTTTCATGTTTTGGTGACTAGAAATACTTAATAGGACCCCAGCCATAATGCTAGCATATATCTTCATTTAAAAATAAAAGAAAGCCAGGGAGTAATATTTGGCCTCACAGTCATGTTATTGAGGGTCTGAAAAAACTACCACATCTGCACAGTGGTGACCCTGGTTCTGCTATGGGTGCTGTGTGATAAACTGAAGATGTAACACACAGCTGTTATTTTTTGTGCTAAAACTGCCTGAAGGTATGTGAAAGCTGTGCCGCATCCCCACAGAGAGAGTTCTGTAGCATGAAACCAACGGTATATGCATTGCAATTACTGGGTCTGAGAATGATTCCCAAGTGTGCAAAATCTCCTCAAATGGTGTTATATGGCTGATAAGGGCAAAGGAAGTCAAAGCTGGTTAAGCATTCTCCAGCAGGAGCCCTGAACTCTCCAGGCCTTCTCTAGTTGGAATAGTCCAAAGTACAACCAGAAGTGAACTAACAGCTAGGCAATACAGATGACAGGGATCCAAGATCCAAACTATATCCTGAACTTCTTTAATTTAGCAGTGTAGATGTGCCCGTGTATCTGCACCTATTTGTATGTACGCACACACACATACACCAGTATGTCAAAGCAACATGCACCTTTGGACAAGCAACTGTTCTTGGACTGTCTGTCCATATATGAGCATATAGCTGCTAGTCATTCAAAAGAAGCTGTGCAAATTACTAACCACTGGATGCCAAGAAAATAGTTAAAATAATGAGGACAGGACACTGCTACTCTAAACAGTGCTAAATCTTTATGCTGCAGTGGAGCAGGGCTAACTGAGAATGCCCACAGAAGCCAAGGCAGATACTCTACACATTTCCAAAACACTTGAGCTGCTTGTATTCAAGTTAAGGGCAGGATCCATATTCATGCTTTCAAAATATACTTTGACACAAACACAGATGCCATTAGGAATTCTTTGCATTGAAAAGGCTCAAGCCTTCCTATAAATGTATTGCACTTGAAATAACTTAGTAGCATCACTGGCACAGAAAGAGTCCTCTAAGAATACATAAGATGTAGATGTTCATCACACCTTCAGTTTTTATGGATGTGAAGATCAGCCTGAAGAAGAGAAGGCTGAGAGGGGACCTGATCAGTGTCTTTAAATATCTCAAGGGAGGGAGTGAGGAGGATGGGGCTGGCCTCTTTTCAGTGCTGGCCACTGATAGGACTAGAGGCAAATACCACAAACTGAAGCACCAAAAGTTCCGTAAGAACTTAAGGAAAAATTTCTTGACAGTGAGAGTGACAGAGCCCTGGAACAGGCTGCTCAGAGAGGTTGTGGAGTCTCTTTCTCTGGAGATCTTCAAAGCCTGCTTGGACGTGGTCCTGCGCAACATGCTCTAGGTGTTCCTGCATGTGCAGGGGGTTGGACTAGATGATCTCTAGAGGTCCCTTCCAACCTTAAGGATTCTATGATTCTATGATTGTTCCAGACAGTGGGAGTATCAAAAAGGTCTGTACCAAGCACTGGTCACCATCATACTTGGAATATCACACTAAGGCTCTCTGTACCAAGAAGCTGGTAGAGGGCAAGTCAAGCAGTTCAAAAGAACTAGTCATGAACTTCTATAAGAGCCTGACAACGTAGCAAAGGAAATCTCTTGCTCTTTTTTTCTTGTCTTTGAAACTATGATTTTCTAACTTTTTTTTTTGCCCTACAGTTTTGTCGAAGAGTGACAGCAGGTTTTTGAAGAGTCACTCCTTTGCAAAAGCTGAATGATGTCAAAGTACTTCTGGATATGAATTGCTCTGAAGCTGTTGCCCCAGATGTTTTATGCTCTTCAGAGAAATACATTAATATCCCCAATAAGAACATGTTTAACCAAAGCTCTTCTACGTCTCTGAATGGCTAAATGTCTTTCTGCTACTCCTTCTGCTACTGTACCTTCGCATCCATGCACCTGACATTGCAAGGAATTAAGAGATGCTCGGAAATCACAGAACCCTTCATATATGCAACTGGAGGCAGCCTACGGCAGCACTGACTGAAATAATTTAACCATGAGAGCATTCAGGGACCGTGCTCCAGCACCAGCATAAACGTAATGAACGACAGAGGAGCAATAAATTTTTGCCATTAAAACTCTAGCAGTCTGGCTCCTGAAATTCATATCAGTAATGTACACATACACGTACGTACACTTGTGCAGACACTAGCACAGAACAATCTTCACTCTTTACAAGTCCAAGTGTCTATTATTAATAATACTGCATAATAAAAATATCAAAGTTGCTTTGCTTTTATTAGATGCTTCTATACGATGGTTGTTATATAGGTACCATAACACCATAACAAAATCCTGCAAAACAACGGTCTTACTCTTTCATTCTTAATGTCTTAAATTGCCTGTTCTTATTTAACACCAATTACCATAGAATTCCTGTACTTAACCTACAAAAAAAGCAAATGTTAAAACATCAAAATTACAAATTAAAGAGTAATAAAAATTCTAGCATATTAAATCCCACTTCCCAAAGGATATTGTAAAGTGTTGTCATACAGTAAAAAGCTTTATGCTCTGTGATGAAGATTTTGATTTATTATGACAAACAACTCTGCAAGCTAACACAGTAGACCTGCTGAGGTGACTCCCTTTGCACTTAAAAGGCCACATCTCTGCCTCTATTAGGGCTGCGTCTGGCCAAAATGTTTTCTGTAAATTGTAATTAAATGGTCAGGAAAACTAGGACTGATTCCAAAATATTGCTATCTCTTACCTGTGTTTCGCTGCATAGGTTCAAAAACTGAAATGGTGTCATCACTCAGAAAATAGGATATAATGAATTTCCGCTCCTTGTCAATAGGGTTATCAGTAATAAGTTTCGCGAGAAAGCGCAGTATGTTACTTTCCAGACCATTTCTAAAAAAAAACAAAAACAAAACAAAACAAAAACAAAACAAACAAAAAAAAAAACAAAAGAAGAGCTAAGGAAATAAGAACAGTGTGGGGAAAGTTTCCATTATTTAGAGATGCATTCTCCTGAGTTTTGTAAAATATATTAATTATGTTATTCCTGGAATAAGAAGAGAAATGAGATAAGGTTCCTACTTTGTCAAAAAGTATTCTGAGCTTAAATTAACAGAACCAACCAGACTCAGCCAAACAGAAAGGGATTATTTTTGGGAGAAAATTACTTTTCTGCTACAGGTCTGGAATGAATTTCTATGCAAATTTAGTTGCAAAACAAACTCCCATGTTCGTTTCCAGGAAAATTATAAAGGAAAAACAAATTTAGATGTGTGCATTTTCAAATCAAATTGTGAATAATAATATATAGTGGGACCACCTCCATGAAATTAGGTTCATCAGATGATTTTACTAGCTGGTTATTTGCTAATTGTGATTAAAATGATTTACAGCACTACTATATACACCAGCAATACATTGCCAAGTCTTTTTCTAATACCCCTATTCTTATATGCAAGTTTTACAACTGACAAGGCATGCCATAATGGAAATTAAAGGCTTAATGACTTAGTATTGCTACAGTAAACTCTGCATAAAAATCAACTGACAAAAAGTAAATGCCAAAAATCAGAAATACAAATCAGCAACAGACTGCTGGAGTATTCAAAATCACTACTGAATGAGAATTCCACTGAATACAGAAGAAGGAAAGGAGCTAAAGCAACCGGCAAGGAAGCCAAAATATTTGCCTTCTGAGAAGATAAATTTTGCTGAGATCAGAGAAAAGTGGAATATCACATCACTAAACCAGTCCTTACACTCCTGTCTTTGATAAGTCTGATAAGAGTCATACCATGCTGAAAAAAGACATTCTATCTCCTTCACAAAAAGTAATGATCCAAAAGGTTGAAATTAATTAACACTAAAATACCTGTCTTTCTCCATGAATTTCTTGAAATCTTTCTGGGGAGGCTTGGGGAGCAGACTCAGGCAGGAGCACAGCGAATCCTCTTCAGAACCAAAGCCAGTATATGGTGGAAACTTCCTCTCAATCTCTGGAGGCGGTGGAGCCTTATATGGAACGGGGGTAAAGTCCGCTATAACAAAGACAGCAACACATATTTATTGTTGTTCTGATAATGCCATTCCACTAAAGATTTCCACTTTCCATATGAATACATATTAGTCTATTTAGGTAACGGAGCACGAGCAATCGAAATTAAACTAGGCCCCTTCCTGCAACTACAGCATAGAAGAAAGGATCTAAAGCAACCAACACCAAAACCATGGTCACTTCAAGATTTAGAAATTTCATATATAACTTAAAAAGTTTGACAAAAAACATTAAACACGGATTGAAAAGGACAAATACAGTTTCAAAATAGAAAAAAGCCCTCTAAATTAATTGTTCTAAAATAATGTTTCAGCTTTATCCTTTGAGATAACATCATTATGTAAATACATGGCTTATGAGTTTCCTGACCTTCAATGTTTTGCCAGGGGAAAAAATATATATAAATAAATAAAATTACATTCATCATATAAAATCACAAAATCAGAATTTTAAAGTTTACGTAAATCTTGATAAGGCGCCAATCACTTCAGTCCAAATCCCAACTAAATCCAGAGTTTTGAAAGTTTTCTTTTCACTCTTTTTCCTACCCTTCAATCTTTCCTCACAGTGCTGAACGGTGTTGCCATGCTCAAGATATATAGCAGGAACTGCTATCTCAGCCAGACCATCACCAGCCAGATCTCTGTGCTCACTTCCAATATCTGTTACTAACATAAACTTCACCAGAGTGATAGTCTTCTGGTTAAATAAGGTCCATGGAAAATGGAAAAGGTGAGAGGAGAAAAGTGACCTATATAATGGAAAAAAAAATGGGCAGAACTGAAGCAAATTCAGTTTGCTGATCCTATAATCGCAGGATTATAGGATAATTCAGGTTGGGTGGGACCTGAGGAGGTGCCTTAGTTGAATCTCCAACTCAGCGCCAGGCCAGGCCAGGCGGCCCCATGCTCCCGTCTCTCTTCACAGGGTCCCTCTCTGGCCTCGTTGCTTCAGGGCCTCCCGCACTAGCCCCATGAGGGCCCTTCCTGTCCTGGAGGCTCCAAAGACAGTTGTGGCACCCAGGCTGGCTCCAAAGAACGTCAAGCAGAAGGAGACCGTCTTCCCCTGGCTCTGCCCTGGCCTGGTAGGCAAATGACACATGAGGCAAAGCGCAGAGGAAGATGGACCGCATGGCACTGCCCAGGAGCCGAGGAGAGGCAAAGCAGACGATGTCTAAAACGGCACTCCACAAAATAAGGGTCTTCTCTTTCAAAAACGTAACTTTTCTTCCCAGAAAAGAGACACGAGAATAATCTCCACTGTAGCCTGGCTTTCAGTATGAATAGAAAGACAGAACTGGTTTCATTTCCAACTTTTTTTTCTGCATAGCTTTGTTATTTAAATATTTTACACTTGGGAATATCAAAAGATCATAGCAACCTCTCTCCTAAAATGAGAGCTGCCTAACAGCAATAATTCAAAAGTGTAGAATTTTTGAAGAATTCAGATGTCAGAGTTTCTCTTTAACTTAAATATATAATGCAAATTGCTTCAGCATTGATTTTTTTGATGAGAAAATTGTTTTATTTGAAAAGCTAATACCTCCGCTTGAATCAGTTAAAAAAGAGGGTTCTGCAAAACCACACTATTTTTCTTTCCAAAAAACACCTGCACATGCCCTTTCCATAATTCAGAAGAAGCAAAAAACCCAAGCCCATACACAAAAGACAGCCCTCTGGGAAACTGCCAAAGCAATCTTCAGGGAGTCACAGAGTAAGTTGACATGTAAACATGCAACAAAATATTACTTTTTAAAGACTGTCTGCAACAAAATTACCTACGATAACATTTGCTGTATGCTATGCCATATAACTTATACATGCAATTCCTGCTACAATAAACCCTGCATAAATGAATCCACATCTATTGAGACATAAAAAAAAGAAGGAAAAAAAGAAAACAGGTATGTGCAAGTATGGACGGTGTATGTTGAGTTTGGTGTGCACAGGGTACGTTGAGTTACTACAGAACTACACCTACATTCACCAATAGAGAAAGAAATGTTGGTTTCATAATATAGGTTTTCTTTGGCAATGAAAAAAAATACACGCAAATGAGTAAACACATATGAAAGAAGAAATCTTGATTAACAGCTTTCTTATACTCCAACAGTGCCACCTAGTGCATATGCGGTAGTTCAGACAAAAATAACTGCAGTTTCACTTCATTCTCTTGATCATCAGGTGTTCACGGGTATTTTTAAGATAGCAGCAAAACTTGTGATCCAAAGGCCATATGCTCAGTCTCTGAAGTTCAAAACAGTCCAAAGAGAAGTTCAGAGCTTTGCATCTCATCTTTTCCCCAACATAAAATGATCTTGCTTCATCCAAATTCCCTAAAGAGAACAATTCAAATATCTGGTCCTGTGCAACCCACAGTTTCCATGATTTTAAGGGATTAAATATTCAGATTCTCTCCTTTAAATAAAGAAGCTGTGGAATAATTTGATATAGAGAAACACAGTTCATTAAAACTTACTTCTGCAAGTTTTGAACAGCCATGTCAGTTCATTAGACTAATAGCCATGTCTGAGTTCAAAACTCTCTTCATTTTTGCTTTGCCATGCACTGTTAGGGCAGCATCAGACAGACCACCTGCACTTCCACGCAAAGCACACAAGTACTCTTACTTACTTAAGCAAATTACCTCTGTGCATTCTGGAAATGGAAGCAATGCTCTCTTTTAATGCAGTATCATACTCAATGTGAATTTACAGTGCAGAGAAGATAAATTGAAAGTCCTAGATCACCAAATCCTACAGGCATAAAGGACAGGACAGATATTTTCCCCATGGACTGTTTTCCCTTTATTAGTGCATCAATGGGTGCCCAGCCAGAGATGAGCTGAGACTATGAAATTTACTCCACCTAGTACATCAAAAATGTATTACATTCCAGTAACTTTTTCTCATGACAGCAAATCCCAAATGAGATTTGAACAAGCACTGGGAAAAGCAAAAAACAAAAATCAAGGATAGTGCCATCAACTTCTTAAGTACACAATTTGAATATGACACATCCTCCTCAGTACTGAAAACCAAATTTCTCAAGAATGATTTGGTGCCACAGAGGCAGCATTAAACCATTTTTAAATAAGTTTTTGTCTGCTTCCAGTTTCAATATCTATTTTAAGATCACAAAGACATACTCTCTCTGTACGGTGTATCAAGGATAATAGCTGCTTCCTATGCTGACTTGGCTTTTGCCCTCAGTTGGAGAACTGCAGTAAAACACATACATGTAAGAGAAAAACTTTTCTTTTTTTAATATTTCAAGTAAGAGGCAAATGATGCACAGCCTGGCTTATAGCGATAACCATGGGGGTATCAGTACATAGCAAGTAGGGGGCAAAGTCAGTCTTCAGAGGCACAGGATAGACACCTTTGAGCACTAAAATAAAGAAAAGCAAAGGGACATCCCACTGGCCTTAGGAAACACAGGAAGTAGATTGAGCTGGCAGGCATGACAGTCTTAACATATTGTTTCCTATATATAAGAGAAGATGAATAGGAAATAGCCAAGAAATGGTCATAAAAGCAAAATGGCTTCATATTCAACTTTATTTTAGGGGCAGTCAGTTTCACCATTTTGAAAAAAGGTAAAATAAGGTAAAAGGATAAAGGCAAAGAAAAAAAAAAAGCATGTTTTATGCAGTCCCACTTCATGTGTTTTCAGATTGTCTAAGGAAAAAAGGCCTCTGTAAATGTGTTTACCCTTGTTCAGAACCCTCTGCTCAGCTTCAGCCACGTTTAACAGAAGGGTTGGAGGCCAGACAGATTCTGATTTCCAACGAGTTCAGTGGAAATTGGCGGCAGGCCTTCATGCCCCCACGGAGGGAAGGCGAGAAGTCAGCTGTTGTGCAGCAGCAGCAGCTGCCTGGCCAAGCGCACACACGGCCTGGCCAGGCGACGGCCCCACGCGCCGCTCTGCCCAGGCGGCAGGTCACGGAGGGAGCCTGAGAAATGAGGGGGTGGGAAGGAGAGGAGAGCGGAGCCACGGGAGGGATCGCAGGGTGCCGGGGAGAGGCGCCACAGACGGAACAGGCAGCTTGGGAGGTGCTGGGACACTGAGCAAAACTCAGTAGGAAACCAGATTTTGCTGGTTTTGTTCCTTTTGGAACAATCTGTTACTCAAGAAAGGATACTCAAGGAATACTCAACTCTGGGCCAGGATACTGTATTTAGTTAAAAAGAATGAGCATCAGCCTCCCCCCCATCCCATGCCAATATATACCACGTTTCACCTGGGTGTCCACAACGCCTACATGGCTATAGAACATTTTGCTCCTTCGCTGCAGCTGCATTAGCAAAACTAGACAGATAATATTAAGGCATCTTCTCTTGCATGTGCAGCTCTGCTACACAACACTAATGTCATCAGCTTCCCATCGAAGAACATGAGCTATTGTTTACCCATTGAAAAACTCTCCTTTGCTCTTCACAAACAACATAAAGAGCAAACAGGCAGAAATATGATTGGAAATATATCAAATATCATAACCATGCACTTCAAGGGAAATCTAAACTGCCCTTAGTTCTCCTAAAGAGCAAATTCCCTCAGCAAATAACTTATCCTGAAACTGCAAGGTCAAATAAATGTTGGCTTCTTTAATGGCTTTGGCAGAGGGGTGTGGAGTAATGTGAAAACAGTAACAAACGGGAGGATTGATGCCAGGAGGTGCTTAGCCCTCTGCCTTTCTATGAGAATCCATTTATCCACACGCTTACTTTTACTTAACGAAACATTCTCCCTGCACTGGAACTGCAGTTAAACACGTTTCACTGCCTGAGCGGATCAAGGTGAAATGGGGGGCACTTTGTGTGGTTGAGCCCACGGAGAGACCCCCAGCGTTCGCTCTGCCTGCCATTGCCTCTAGCGAAACCCCGCTGCTATTCCCTTCGAACAATACAAACCAACTGATAACTCACCAGCTGGGAAAGGCGAATCCTTTCGCCCTCGAAGTCTGAGCTGCTTCTAAACCAAAAGGTATCCTGATTGTACTCAAAACCCCTTCTACCTAAAAGGTTATACCTACATTTTTTCTTTTTTTTTTTATCCTGATGGGGAAAGCAGGCAAAAAGTTAACAGTAAATCCAAACCACCTTCTACCTCTAAGACCATGTATATTCTCTGTATGCAAGACAGATTGCATCGTCATATGCTTTTTGCTAACCAGTCTCTACCTATATCCTTAAAATTATATGGAAAGCACTAGACAGTTCTGTGGAGTTTGCAGACAGAGTGCATAGTTGTATGCCACATGTTAAAGAAGGTGAACTGGAGAAAGCATTGGAAAAAAAATAGAAAAGTGATCACAAATATATATAAAAAAAGATCTATATACTTAAAATAATATTCCTAGCAGAAAAAAAAGTCTAAAGAGAGAGGGAAGATGGTAAGAAGGGGTATTGCAATAGTGGTCAAATATGTACAATATTCATGTACAAGGATACTGATCAGTTGCTCTCCATGTTCAACAAAGGATAAGACACAGGAATTACTTTCTCAGTTCACACAGTCCAGCTTCAGGGTTGCTATAAAGAAGCATTTCCTAACTATCAGGTTAGGATAAGATACTTCTGCAGGCAGAGGAAACAGCTCTGTTGAAGGGTGTTGATAAAAGACTATACAAGCCTCAGTCAGATAGCTCCGCTTACACTGTCCTCCCTCAGAACCAAGGGGAGCACCCTCCCAAAGCACCTCCTGTGCTCCCAATTTTCTGTGTTACACAAGAAGCCATTCTGACTTCTCGCAACCTGCTGAGCACTTAACAACCAGAGACATAACCACAAATTACTGAGGCTGCATTAGAAGAGGAGAAGAGCCCTTGCATTTGTGTAACACTTGATTGCATTGCTTGGTTCATATAGAATGGTCAGCTGTGTTTCATTTATCAGTCCCCATTCACTGTTCCAGAATGTCTCCCTCAGATAGAGGATGTTGCAGCCAGAGGCAGCAGTCTTGGCTGAAAAAAAAAGAAGAAAAAAGAAAAGAAAGAGGAAAGAACCCCATACTGCATCTCTGGAGTTATATTCTCCAACTCTATTATTGTAGGTATTACTGTGGTTTTTGAATATCACTTCCTCATGCTTGGCTAATATAGGAAGATTTGTTTTGATACAGACATGCCAAGCTATTATCAAAAAAAAAAAAAAAAAAGGTCTACTGAGCTATGTTTTGCCAATTAGGAAATTCAGTGTTTGTAATGGCAGCAGTGGATTACTTAATTCCCCCAGTGCAGAAAAAAAGGCTTTGATTCAAACACCCCATTCTATCTGATCCCAAGCGAAGCTGAAAGAAAGAGTCTACCCAGGCATTTGCTTTCACCACACCAGAGAACACCCGTAGGAGGATTCTTCTGGTCACTTGGAACAGACAGACACTTAGCTCTATTTACAGACTAGTAAACTAACAGAAATTAACTGCGCTGTTTTTGCAGGAAGAGGTCCATCCCAGAGCCATTAGCAAGTCTGACTGAGGTAATTCAGAGACACACAAACGAAAGCTATTGTTATATGTTTCCAAAATACTTTTCCATTATGGACATAGTTGCTAAATGTGCCCAGAATTCAATGCTGGAACCTTGCAGGAGAAATACTCTAGTGGCCCAGAATACACAAAACTACTTAAAAAGCAATAATGTGATAGACTACCATTGTTGTCTCAGAAAATTGTATTATGTGAGGATTCTGACATCCATATAAGAGGGAACATAGCATAATGGGCAATAGTTTAAGCCCACAGTTTACTCACCTATTCGATACATCCTCTTTATTATTCTCTGACTGCAAATATGGATATTGGAATGGGGAGGGGGAAAGTAGGGGAGAAGAAATGCCAGTCTATCTATATAACTGTTTTGTTATTCAGTTTTTAAAATTGAGGCAGTGAGTGACAGACCATGTACATTGTGCATTGGTTTGATGGAATAACACAGACGAAAGTCCTTCTGGATCACCTGCAAAATTAGTGTTTTGCTTTTAGCAGCCTACAACAGATTATTATTGCTAAAGGCTTTAATGAACATGTTTTATCAGTAATAACATTTGAAGACAGTTCTGTCAAAATTACATGTATAAAAAGGTACATAAGAAAATGATAATTATCACTACTTACTGATTCCATATTTTGTCCTGTAATACTCTTTAGTAAATTCATCACAATCACAAAGTATTATCTTCCTTCCCCAAACATTAATCACTGCCCCTATTGTCAGGTCACAGTCTTTGTAAAATTCCTGGTGTATTGCTCCTGTCTAATAAAAGAGAAAGCATTTACAAAGCAGCTTCATAAATCTCATAATCGCACATGACCTTTCTTAAAATCAGTGTCATTTAGTGTGTGCAATTTAAAATATAACCTATTCCACTTGCAGGTACTTCTCACCCCATGCTAAGCCACCTCCCTTTCAGAAACACGGCCCGTGAAATTGCAGTAGGGCTGATCTGAGCTATTCTCCTGTGGCTACACAGTTTTATAAATAACTCTCTTTGTTGTAGAGATAATAAGTACAGAAATTACAAAAACAACTATAAGGACACTCAACTGCTGGACGTATTGAATAATATCTGACCTTACGATTGTCCAGAATGTAACGGCCTTTGTTTCCTACTAACCCTCCAAACACGTTGAGAACAGTGCGGCTGGTGATGGTGCCTGGTTGATACAGCCCAGGGGGAGCGTACTACAAGAAGAGAAACCAGCTATTAAGAAATACAAATAACAATGAAGAAAGAGATATCAGTTAACTTACAGACTTTGTTTTTTTACATACATCAGGCTTTTTACAGAATGATTTTTACTGCAGTGTTCTCTTAGAAGAATATTTAGCAACCTCTAAGGTATATTTATACTTCTGAACATAGAAGTCAGTACTTACGTCAAAAGATACATTCAGAATCTTATTTTATATCCAAGAACGAAGTCTCCTTTTTCCTAGAAGCAAATAGTAGCACAGCAAATAGCATATACCTATTAACATCTGCTCTAAAGACTACTATTTTGTTTGGTAATAATTAGATAAATGTGTAAAAGAACTACTCAGAATTGGAGTTGCACTGTGCTGGATCCGCTACAAATGCAGAGAATTCAGTTCAGCATGGTTGTACTGCAGCAAGACTTCTTGTTTCTATTGTACATTTCAAAATTACAACAGTGATTTATTGCAGTAGTATCAGCATCTTAATATAGAAAAATATATATTTTTTATATTTTTTTAATGGTGAATTAGTGATGCAAGATAACTGAAATGGGTTAATTTTACACACTGCCTTCCCTAACACCTCAGCTTGTGTCTGGTCTCTTATGATGCTCCTCTAATTTCCACCAAATTCAGAGGAATAATCAGAGAATCATAGAATCATTATGGTTGGAAAAGACCTCCAAGATTATCAAGTCCAACCATAAACAAGCCTTTAAAATTGCAAGGTTGCAATGAATTGCACAGGGAGAAAGGCTCTTTCAGTACATCGCTCCTAAATCAGCATCTTGGAAAGGAGGGTGTATAAGGTGTTTATTTTGCTGTTAGGCATTAATTGTGAAGTTTCATGTATATCTACAGCAACACAAATAAATTACCAGCATTAGAAGAAAAAGAGTGAAAAAGATACCCTGGAATTTTACTCCAGCTTTGAGTTGGTGTTATTTCTGTCACTTGAAATGATAGATAGTGTTGGACACTATTCATATAATATTCACACATACACAATATAAGTGTATACAATACACACTCAGTATGTGTATCCAGCTCATTAATTTTACAATTATGACAGGTTACAGAGGACTTAAATTCCTCCAAGATTTCTCTCTAGTAACCATGTAGTTAACACCCAGCAAAGTCCATTAATGGATTCCCATTGATTAAACTAGCTTTGCATGAGGTCCAAACCTAGGAATTCTAATTTAAGAAATGACTGTAGATTTGTTTCAAAGAAATACTGAATTTGACTTCTTTCAAGGAAATAATGTTATTGAACATGTTACTGTTATTTTCCACATGACCCAAGAAGAAGTGATATGGACCAAATCTGAACTTACCTCAATTTTTATATTAATTTACATCCCATTATCAATGAATTCCTGTCAACTTTCATTACCACACATAGCATTAGTTATACATTTCCATTAATAAATTAATATGGGAGAAAGGAAATTCTGTGGTAACACATTTTATGTTAAGTATAGTATGCCCATTCTTAATTTCCTCTCTCACTTTTAGTTATTACATAAATAGGAATACAAAAAATAAATCATGTAATTATGATTAATGCTTAGATAATACTTTCTAAATATCATTAAAAATCTAATAAAGCATTCTCAAAAAAGGCATTTAATGTTTCTTAGCCAGCAAAAGAATTCAAAATACACTGAAATTTTCATTCTTCACCTTTGGTAGCTTATCTCTTCTAAGAAAAAGTGGAACTGCATCCCGGCCTGAGTTTACTGGTACCATTTCTTTTATTTCAATGGTATCATCAGACAGATAATAGTGCAGGACAAGTTCTCGTGTGTCATGAAAAATAGATTCTTGGTCATCCCATACGCAGAAAAAACGTAAAACATGTCCATCATACTCCAGAAATTGTCTCAAAGTGTCTAAGCGTTCATAAGGGCGCAATGGCTTCATATTATCCACAATCTGCAGGTAAAGGAGAAATTCAGAAAAAAAAATACAGAAAAATGACTTGCTCTTGAAGAAAACATACCAATCTTAATGGTACAAACAAATATTAGAACATACCTTTAGGAGTTTCAAATAGTGTTACACAATTACAATATATCAAACACTATATTCATGCCATTACCAAAGAATTACACGTGCAGCTGATATGTTGACAGAAAATATTTGAAAATCACCCTGGATTGTTTTTGATCCTTTTTTTTTTTCCTTGCAATAAAGTCCTTCTGATCAATCATTAACATATTTACAGTATGGCTTCCATTTTCGAAAAATTGCCCATGGTGTTCAGATGACTACAACTTCAAAAGTATTGCCTTGCTCAGTTTCATCAAAAATTATTAATATAAATACTATGGAATAAAGAGATTTTTTTTGGTGCTTTGTCTCTTTTGGCTTTAAAATACAGCTAATTAACTTTTGATTCACCTCACACAGTTGGCATGTACTGGCTATGTATGTTCTCCTCTTAATATACACCCATAGGTCTGACGAGCAATAGCAGATCTCCAATGAAAGATGTAATGTCTGACAAGATGATGCCCTTAACCACAGTATCTGCAAAACCAGTAGCACAGCTCTGATTCCTGGATGATGATCTATCCCTTTTCAGGACTCCATTTACCTTCTGTTAGTTGTCATCACACACATAAATATTGCTCTAGATTGTTTTTTTTATCCTAAGTCAAAAGCCATGGTTTTTGAGGTGGATTAAAGGGATCAGACAGTCCTTTTAACCTTATTAGGTTAAAAGATTATATACGATTGCTATTGAAGGAGAATGGTGATAGACATCAATGAGGCAATGTTAGATGAGCAGTCTGAACAGAAAGAACTGCTGACTTCTATCTACCTTCCATCTATCTATCTGATGACTTCTTCTATCTTCTGTCTTTAAAAATCTGAGAGGAACAAGGACGCATTTTTTCAGAGCATCAAATCTGAAAATGGGGAAAGCAGCACAGCATCTGGCCTGACAGTGTCTCCTTTGATCGGCAACACTATTCCAGGCTTCCTTCCTGAGCCTTAATGATATAATGAGCAAGCAATCAGGGGCACCGTGCCAGGTGTCACCATCATCTACGGGTTACTACCTCTGACATTACAGAAATTTGAGTTTAAGATATTGCTACATTTTTTGTTGTTTTCATTTGCCTTCTCATCATATTTCTTTTTCTCCTTATATTATCATCTTTTGGTCATCTGCATAATTAAGAATATGGCGCAAATATTCAATTCACACACACTTAATAAATTTAAATTTACCATCCACAAAGCAGCCATGGAAACATGACAGCATAAAGCAGACTGAAAGTGCTATATAACCATTCTATAAGTTCCCAGCAATTCGCTGAGAAAGTCAAGACACAGGATGCATCCATTTTAATCTTTGGATGCTCTTAATTGTAAAACGTCTCTTTTCCTCTCTCCATTCTCTTCAGACCCAAAGGCACAGTATTTTAATGTTTTGGTCATTATTTTAAAATCTTTTAACAAAAATCATGTCTAACAAGGTTATACAATACAGTATATGATTTTAATTGGTCTATCAAATAATGTTTACAAATGAAAGTGTTTTATCTACAGAAATTAAATAACACATAAAAATTCATGACAGTGACACATCTAGTCAATTCTGCTGGTCAAAGTGCAAGGAAATAGGCAAAGAGAGAAAATTTGATTCTGATAAATCTGATTCATATACATTGTATAACTAAAAATAACTCGTCTTATTTGTAAATGTAACATTGTTTAGCTGCTATAGACACAACTTCAGAATAGTTATAATGATGCAATACTATTACTTTACAAACAAATAAGCTTCAGCAGTTTTATCAAACTAACATACGCACAAGGCATTTTTATTGAATATTTTTGTTCTGCTTTGAATGGTGTGTGAACACATCACAGGAAAACAGTTACGTTTGGGACTTTACTGTATTTGTACAACGGGCCATATTATATATAAATGCAATTTTCTCTTGTAACTCATTAAATTGAAATAGCTGCACATACTTCCTGATTGCTATCTGAGAAATGTATAATATACATGACTTCATGCAATGGCACTTTTATTGAAAACAATTTTTCACTATTACTGTCTCATCCGACCTTTTGCCGCTCTTTGGTGTATGGGTCATCTGGACGACATGCTGGAGGATTTAATCTAACTCCCATCTTCCTCAGAAAGTTTTTTGTGAACTCATCACAGTCAACAATTCTGTACCGTCGGGCGTAAAGGATTACTTCTATGTTGATGTTGAAATGATCTACAGTATAGAACTGATCTTCATTAGGAGGTGGAAGTGGAATCCGGTGACGTCGAACGATGGTTCCTGTGTAAGATTTATGATGAATCTAGAGAATGAATATACTTTGCATCGACTATCGCAGTCTTGCCATTTTTTTTTAAGAGGAGGGCAAGGGAAAAGGGAAAGCAAATAATCCATTCAATAAAAGAACTATTAGGTAATGAAATCTTTTTCACTAGCAACAATATCTTAAACTGACCATTTTCTAGAACCTCTCAAACCATTGCCAAATAAAAAGTTCAAGTACTTCAGTTAAGCCAGGGCAGAAAATTATCGCCTTATAAAAGAAATAGGAAACAACTTCAATAAATTCCCATTTGTTGGTCTACACATAACAGGTGAGTATTTTTTCCAACAAGAACCGCAAAGATACTGTTCTTATTGAGAGATTCTTACTATTTCTGAAAAGCAACGTCAGTACACATATCATTTATTTTTCTGAAAAGAAAACAAAAAGTTGTGTAAAAAATGTGGCAGAAACTCCGTAGCAATGACAGTCAAAATTATAAACTTCTTAGCGGGTTGCAGGAGGAGCTAACAAGATTTGTCTACAGAATGAAGAAAACACACATATAACCAAGGTTAAAGAAAAAAAAGTCGTACCAATATAAACATGCCTGACCTATATGGATGAAGGCAGGGTGTTCAACTGGGCTTCCTAAAGGAGTAAACTGAAAGTAGGAACATCTGAGATGAGTAGGCCTGAATGAACTCCAGCTGAAAAGAGTAAAATATTGATCCATCACAAAATATAGAGCCCTCTCTCTGGGAAATAACTTTATTTCTACTTCTAGAAATTTGCCAGAAATTGTCATATGGAGACCAGTCAATGTACAACAAGCAGGTTGCTCAGGATTGATGGCTACCCTGATGCTTCCTTTCTGATTAAGGGGATGCCAGCTTTTTGAGCAGGGTACAGTGCTACATTGTGAATAATTATTTTAAACATATGCATCTGATCAGGCTGAAGGTCTCTGCTACTGGGCCCTTGCAAAGGGATTGGGAGCACTGCTGCCCTCTGACTGCAGTGCTGATAAGTTTCCACATTATCCTTTGCAGGACATCTCCTCCTAGAGATGCTGGTTTTAGGACCAAGTCCAGTGGCCACTTAAGGAGTCTTTTACAGTAGAGAAGGACTCTCAACTACAAGGCAGCTCATGAAACAGGGTAGCAACTAAAATGGTGTCAGGAATCTCCTCAGCACAACTTACCTATTCCCTCTGCACAATTCAGGTGGGGAATGGGTGGTACCTGTATTTGGTTCATTCCTTGTCTACTTGTGCACAAAGAAGAAGCAACTATTACTATTCCTACAGTGCAAAGAGTTCACCCAAGGGAACGAGGAGCCTTCTTCTCACATTTACTTGTTCACCGTATGACTATGTAGCAAGGTCACGATTAGGCCTTGAACATTAAATATGGCAAGTTCCCAGTTATCTCAAGGTCTATAGGGAGGTCTTAAACTCTTAGACAATCAGTTACAGTGGAGGAGCTGCCTGCAAGTCCCCTTTCCTGCCTGTACTTTCCTCCTCAGCCAGGCGGCCTTGGGAAGGCAGCCAGCAGGCAGCTCCTCTCTCTTTTCAGCTGGCTGACCTTGGGGAAACCAGCCAGCTGCTCCACTGTGCTCTGCATTGCAAGGCCTGGACTGCACTGGAAGATACAGTTAACCCCCTGGGACATAAGTGACCTTTGGATAAGATAAAATCAGCCAGCCACAGTCCTGTGAATGGGGAATTAGAATTGGAGAATACTTGTACCACCCTATCTAGCCTGGCTCTCTACGGGGAGGGTTTCTTTTCACACTGGGAGAGCAGTTAGCATTCGGGCTCTGAAAAAGCATAGGTGGAGTTTGTTATGTGGTTGCCTTTGCTGTCCTTCTCTTCACTCTGTACTCCCTTATCTTTAATTAGTTCTCATGCACTTTGATCGCACTGGTATTTTTAGCTTTGATTCAGGTTTCTCAGAAGTTCCGGTTGGCCTCTGGATTCCTTCGTGTTTTGCACTGAATTTCTGTTTAGATAGATCTCTTCTAATAGTTCTAATATTTTTCAAAGTTAAAGCTATAGCAATGTAGGTTCCAAAATTAAATGCAGTTTAAACTTCAGTTATTTGGTAGCTACTCTATCTGTAGAAATTCTTGTCCAAGTACAGCAGCCAATTCCATAAAGCATTTGTTTTTCAAGGCACTGAAACACTTTTCCCACAGATCATTTATTTTGTCACTCTGAGATTTTGATTCCTAGTAAAAGGAAATTTTCTGGGTTTTTTGTTTTGTTTTGTTTCATTTTTTGAAGCCAATTTGTTTTATTTTTGTAAACTCATAACTAAAGTTACAAGAGTTTCTTTGCCAGATGTTCTTCACCAAGCCTTCCTACGTCTTGAAAGTCTCTGCACAATTTTTTCTTCAAAGCCACAAGAACCACCCACATTGGAGCATAGAGCAGAAAAATGCTGCTTTTCTCTGATCCCGCCATGCCCACAGACACACATCCAGACTATCAAACTCTCATCTGTGGGCAATGGCACAAGCTCTGGCAAGGCAGCAGCTCCCAGAGATTAGCTGGACGAGCTCTGATCACGGCCTCTGAGCCACCCTACCAGGCTAAGCCTACTTACTTTTCAGCACAACCCCTGAGAATTCCCAGGTGAGCTCACCTCTCTCTTACATCTTTTCCATCTGGGTAGCAGGATCACCCAAATAAGGGTCCACACCACCTTTTACTATCCCAGTTAGGCCTTCTCCATCACTGTTTTTTGCTGCTCCTCCCTTACATAACCCCTTTCCTGCCCCTCCAAACTTTCCAACTGTCCAGTTGTGCAGATTGGGCCTGTCCAGCTCCTGACATTCCCACACTTCTTCATCACACACATCACACACATCTGTGCTTTTTGCTTCAGTGCAGTTTGCTCTTATTTCACCAATCCAAGGACTCCTACAATTGAACTCTCCTCCGCAGAAGCCTTGTATTTTAACTGAAATATTCTATTCAAGGAGAGATGAAGAAAAGTGCTTTATGGCTAGGATCCTGAACTTTTATTTAAAAGACCCAAGTTCAATTCCTCTTTCTGTTACAAGCTCCATTGTATGATCAGGGACGACACTTCCCTTTGTGTCCCAGCTTCCCAGCTTCACAATTCAGGCTGTTACGCTGTTTTCAAGCTTACGTATCAAGTCTGGGACTCTGAATAATATAAGAGATATAATGTTATATAATCATACTATTACATAACATTATATAATAACAGTATAACATCGGCCAATTTTTACTCTAAAATGGAGTAAAACTGCCAGTTTGATGGATTTAGATTTCTTTTTAAGGAACACTGCTTCTAAATATTTGTTGCTTGAATATATGTACTACCTTTAGGATAAAAACTTCATAGCTGTTTTTTTTTTTTTTTTTACACCTTCAGTTAAGCCAAGTAAAGTGCTTGTGAGTAGAACACCCTTAACAGGTCTCTCCACCCCTTTTCCTTCTAAGTCATCTTAATCTCCAGGATAAAAAGAATATTTATATGGATACTTATGACAAAGTATACGCTCTAGATCCTCTCATTAACTGTGGTGCCTAAATGTATCTCCATGCCTTCTGAGCCCCTCAATCTACAGTATTGCTTCCTTCTTAAAAACAGTCAATATATAGGATTTCTTTATGAGTATAGGGACTAGCAACAAATAAATTAAGTGCACTTCTGACATCCTTTTTAATCCACCATTTTAATGCTTTATGGATACTCATTGATTCCATATAAGTACTTAGACAAAGCTCTACAGGCCTTCAAAATATCCTTGCATGGAACACTAGGAAAACTCTTGTTTTTCTGTAAGTGCATCCAGTTAATTTTAGATCTAGTACCTACAACATTTGGTACCTAGATGATTCCAACACCCACTAACCCAAGATACAACCAAGAAAATAAGGGGAATCTGGAGCCTTCCTGTCACCATGGGAACATTACTAGAAACTCCAGGCATGAAGATGTAGTCTGCACAACCCATACTGCAATGACAGTGAAAATTGCTAGTTCTTATAGCTAGATTCAAGGAATGAGCTTTGAATTTCCTTTATCCAGTTTCCACTTTCCCTCTCAAAGATGTCACCTCTCTCTCTAGTGTTGACCGTACTTCCTGTCTGTTGAAGGTCATTTGTTCTAAGTCACTTAAGCCAGGAAGAGCTGCCTTAACCCCTGTGACTCACAAGTCAGGGGACACCCACATCCCATGATGTGTCTACCCTTGCACAGATGAGGGCAGGGACATGTGAAAAGCTCCAGCATGTTGTTCTTTGGGTCTTGAAAAAGCATTTTCCCATGTAGGAGGAAGAGGTTCCCCTGAATTCAGCATCAACTCTGCTGCAGAAGAGCCAGCAAGACTTCTGGCAAGGAGAACTGCTTACCATAGGGAGAGCAAGGCACCAAGAAACAGCATAAGAAGAAAAGATTCCTAGAAAATATATCCTCTGCATAACAGTAATGAAGGTAACTTCTTCAAATCAAGAAAGAAACTGGTAGTATCTTGTCTTGGAAAAGAATATAGCAGTTAAATAACTACTTTTTTTTGAAATTTGAAATCTTTTTTTCAAACTACTGTGCTGAAATAGACCAGAATATACACAAAATCTCTGAGGACTGGGAGGTGCAGCCATCCCAAGATACTCATCCCAAGCTTATCTGGACTTTATCCTTTGAAAAGCTTTGTTTTGTTTGTTTGTGCTTTAGCTCTGGCAGTGACCCATACGCACAGACAGGCAGCAGCTGTGCTCCTCTTCTGCAGCAGGACGCTGATTGCCAGATCACATTTTGTTAATGTAAACCAAGTCCATTAATACCCCAGTAAATCAGCTCCCTAAACCCTCCTCCAAACATCCTCATGCTGGCCCAAGCTCAGCAGTGTGATCGTGGAGCAATCAGCCTCTCATCTTAAGACTGTCAAGGAAAAATTACTGAGTCAAGAACATGCTTATCACAAAGGATCCGACAGCTGGAGACACCAAAGGTGCTCTCCTTCCACAAACCTGCAGGAGGTAGTCAACAACTTCAGAGTTTTAGCTAGAGGATTTACAGTCAGTGCCAAGATAGGAGGAAATGGGCTTTAGAAGGGAGATCCAGAACATACAATTGCTTCTGCAAAAGTCAGAAGACTCTGACAAAAGACCCACTATCGTATGATTTCAAATAGCTATACTCCAAAAAAAGAAAGGGGAAGAAGGGACAGAATTCTGTCTTACAAAACTTGCATCTTCATAAACTAAGTCAAGAAAAAAATTGTATTATCATGTAGAACAAGAAAAATCAATTATAATTGTTCGCTTACAGGTCATTTTCATCAACAGAAGTCATATTAGATATCCTATAGAATGGATCCCAAGGAAAGGTATAAAGAGCAAAAAACCAAGTAGAGTGCTATTAAAAATAGATACCTTGAGTTATGCCACTATTTTTCACCTGAGGCTCAACGACCTGGATTGTATCATCTTCAAGGTAGAAGTATATTTTACAATGTCTTATTCTATATAGCTCTTGATTTTTGTCAGGCACTTCCTCCTCAAAATAAGCATCAAAAGACAATACCTATTAGGAACAATACATAAAGACACAAAATCTTCAATCAATAAAGGTCAATAAAATAAACTTGTATAGTTTATAAGCTAACTAAATGTATGGATTTCATGAGGTAGATTGATTTCTCAGAAATGTAAGAATGGAAATCCTCATTAAATCACATAAATTTAAAATTCCTTGGTTGGCATTTTTATTACCATAAAATCAAAGCAGAGATGGAACACTAAAGTAAAGAAATAAATCAAAAATGAAAAAATCAGCAGGCTGCTTGGAAAATCTTCTGGACAAAGCACTTTTGATAGCACAATGAGCTACCTAGGTCCTGAAGCAAATTTTAGACTTCTGTTGAGTGACTTGTTGGAAAATAAGTTGCATTCTGACAGTAATAGCTTTACTGTTGTGGTTAGATGGAGAGGAGAGTTGTTTTTAACCAGATCCTGCAAGCTGTCTAACGAATGGCACTGAAGACTATCAGAGAGAAATGGCATTCTCTGAGGAGTCATCTTTGAGATGTGCATGATGGTCATTTCAAAACTTAGCCGGTCCCGCAATTCAGTGATGGGGGGAAACCTTGGAGTATAACCCCGTTTGCCTTCATAGTCTCTGGCAACAGCAGTACCCTCAGGAAAAGAACCTTCATAGGTGAGGGGCTTAGGCCTTTATGTCTGGATAAAACAGCTAAAGCTTTGCAAAGCTCTATGTGAGTTTTGCACTTCTTGGTATCACTTAGGGTCTTTAATCACCAAGACTGACATAAAGAGACTACACAAGAAATAACTGCTTAGTAGCACATCAACAACCAGGATGCTTTTGCTGTTAAACATGTGAAGAGGCATTAGTAAAGATTAGGTTTTCCTCCTCAGTACACTGGGCTCAAATCAATGCTAATTCATTTTCATAATAGACATATTTAATAAATTCAGTAACCTTTAATCCTGATTCATTAGACAAACTGAAGCACTGGGGAAAAACATAAAACTATTCCCTATGTTTCAGTGAGCATCTGGTACCCACTTAAAAATGTCTGAAATTTCTTACTGTGTTGCCCAAGTTCCCAAGAGGATATGGAACAGACCCTTGTATCTGTCCCTGCAAAAAGCATTGATTGCCTCCCCACAGAAGGAAAAGTGCAAATAAAGCATGCACAGGACTGGCCTTAGCACTTTGGTACATGAGATCAATTTATACCTGAGCACATTTAATGCAAACTGTGTGATTAGTATTAGGGATTTCAGAGGCAAAGCTAATCAACATATCTGCTCAAACATTGTATTTTCCTGTAGTAGGTATGGTCTACCAAAGAAACAAATGTCTATTTGTATGGCAATTACCATTGTGACTTTAAAGTAAAAAAGATGAGATTAGCCACCCTTTCCAATATTTAAACATTTAAATACTGTAATCATTTTGTCCTGCAACATTTCTGTGATCTGTAGAATGATTTTTTTTTCTGGATCATTTTCTGTCTTTGACTGTAGACTTTTTACTTTAGAAATAAAACATCACACTAAGCATAATTTAATGCAAATTTATACATTGGAAGTAATCACAGTGTGCTACAAAATTCAAATCACCATAGGTTATAGTTATTTGATAACTCTCTAAATGTAAAGGTGTTGCTGTATCCTTTCAAAATAAAAATATGATAATTTTATATCCCTGTGTCTACAAGCGCACAATCCACCTTTATCTTTACATAAGAACAGATCACACAAAAGTCAGCAGGACTTTCTGCAAGCAAATATGTCTGGATAAGTAAATTCTGGGGCTATGGCCTTCCTTTGTGATTAATGTTCCCTGCGCGCCTATTCAAATTTTCTCTCAGGCTGAGACCTACCTCACATTCCTGTAACTACAGTTGCTGTTTGCTTGTTAAAAAGAAAGAGGGAAGGGGTCACAAAGGAGCCCATTAATTCTTCCTAGATTGACAGTTAATTCTTTTTTTTTGCCATCTTTTTCACCAAAAAGAAGTATATCAACCACTCCCCTTTTATTCAATCATGTTGGAGATGCATGTCAGTGCGGTAGTATTTTAAATGTTGCTCTAAAATGTATGAAATATGTTCATATTAATTGTCCAACATACCAATAATAAAGAAAAATAAATATCACTGCTCCTTTTGTTTATGTAGGAACTTTTTTTTGCATGCACAAAATAATCTCTCCAGATATTTGATAATTGCCATATTGTACCTAACCAGAGAACACCTCCTTTGGTAACAGATACAGATTTCTACATACCTGTTTGTCAAAGGCTACCCAAGCAGGAGCATCACTTCCTATCTCTCTAGGAAACACACTGTGTTTAGGTTTTAGTTTCTGTCCAGGCAACGGTTCACCTCCTATTCCAGGTTTATCTTCTCCAACCAGCATAGCAACATTATTGCTGTAACCCCAGAGCTGAGACTTGTGGAACTTCTCCTTCCCTAACTGTGAAAAATTTAGGATAAAGAAGAAAGAAGAAAAAAAAAAGTCATTTTTGTTCATTTCTGTGTTAATCCATAAGAGTTAATTATCTGGCAAGGAGGACTAACCATATAAAAGTTTCTACAGAACTGTTTTAATATATAAACCTGTAACAACTTGAATGCTGCAACTCAAGTGACATCTTTCTATGTTAATTTGCAGACCTATCTTATTGATGAAAATGGAAAAGAATTCCAGCAGTTCGTCGAGGCTGAGAAACAGGATAACTGTGGCCTTTTTCCTGAACCTCATTCCCTGAAATTGAAGCATGTGGTAGAACAAGTGAGTCACCCATGAGAACTGTTTCTAAAAGCAGAGAAAAATGGCCTTTTCTGTAGTGTTGCTGAAGACAAAGGGAAATGGCTCAGGAGTACCAGAAGAACAGCCCTCTCTCATTACTTATGTCAAGCATCTTATTTACATGTGCATCCCAGAGTACAAACTAAAGAGCTGTGTCCTAGTGAATACATCTGACTTTTGGAAGGCTGGACCTGAGACAGAAGACAGAATATTCATTCCATCAGGGCTTGGCCAAAGGAAGCTCTCTGCAGAGATTTCTTAATATTATTACTATTTTTTAGGCAATTAAGGATAGAGCACTTAAAAAAGATATGCAACCAATTGCAAAGAAGCCCATCTTGCTGACTCACATTTCTTGGCTAAGGCTGGAGCCAGCCTTGAAACGATGCAGAAAGGCCTCTGGCCTTGCTTTAAAGTCCTGCCTGTGGGAACCTCCCCTCAAACAAGCTGCCGGCTTTGCTCGGAGTTGGGCATGACACTTGGGCCACTCGTGGGATGGGTGAGCAAATATGAGGCTGGAGCAGGGGTAAACTGCTGTTACAAGAGGTGGGCGCAGAGAAGACGCCAGGTGGATGTCAAGATTAAAAACAAAAGAGCAAGAACATTCATTTTTCATCCTGGCAATGTACTCTGAGATAACCTAATACACTGAGTGCTGTTTAGCACAGTAGCGTTCTGGAGGAGAGTGCAAGCAGTGAATAAGCAAAATCTGAAGGGAACTGAGCAGCTGCTTCACCCTGCCAACATGAAAAAGCATGAGGAATTTCAGAGGCAGGGAACCAACTTTATGGCTCATAACACTCAATGATCATATACACGAAGCAATGAACACAAAGGTTTTCATAAACCTTTCAAACCTGAACCATTCACCTGCCTTACAGTAGTCTAAGCCCAGTGACTCAGGAAGGAAAGCAGGCACTGATATGAGCAGCTCAGACGAGACTTTAATTCATATTTAAAATGCTAGTTTGGCTATGAAGGGGAAAGGACAATGGTATGTAAAACAATACACAATTTATTATTTTTCTGACTGATTATTTTTAAAGCCATAATCATAAATGGCCATATCTTGCTTAGAATAACAAAAACAGGAGTAGCCAACCAGATCTTGCAAAATGAGGGAAGGCTCACAAACTGCTATGATAGAAGCACTTCCCCAAATAAGGTATTTAACAGTGGAAGTTATGGGCACTATCTGAAGACTGGAAGCTCTTTTGTGGAAAAAAATGGCACTAGAAAGGTTTTCTCCCTCTCTTTTCGACTCTATTGAACTGCCCTTTCTTATTTTGCTTTTTAATAATTTAGTTCCTCAGTAGGCTGCTAAAGAAAGCTGGGGAGAAGTCAGAATGGGAGGGAGCTCTCTGCATTTATCCATTCAAACACAGAACAAACATATTTCAGTTGAGTTTGAAAAGGGATTTTTTTAAGCGGAAATGTCAGGTTTATGCTGAAGGATCTATAGAACTGATCCACATTTTGGCACAGCAAGTATTTAATTATTTTCCCCCTATTACAAAAGCATGATTTAAGAAGAAAGCCAGAGTTATCAAAGCACAACGAGCAAAGGTGACAGTTTTCCTGGGCAAAAGAAAGTTTCTCATGTCCTCAAAGGTTTTCCTAGAAGAATTCTATGTTGGTCTGTCTCTAGTTTGGGGTAAGTTACCATGCATTAAAGTGTTTGTTAAAGTAATCCAGGTTTGTTCCTGCTGCAAATTTTCCAGAATTTAGTGGAGAAATCACAACATAGTTCATAATTTGATAGGAAAAAAACATGACCCTGCAATTCTATTAGGCATTCCTCATGGAATTCTTTTAACTTTTTAAGGCTCTACAGAAAGACCATTTTAGATTATTAATTGGAAAATGACTTATCACCACCTTCTCTATGCAAATTACTAAATCTATATGCAAAATACAGCCCAAGCAGGATATTTCTTAAAAAAAAAAAAAAAAGTTTAAGAAAAAGAGTAACTGTAATTGAAGATAACAAGAGAAACATGACATTTGAGAAACTTCAGCTAATGAACTCAGACCACATTCAGCCTAAAATAGTGACAGATCATCACGTTACATCCACAGCAATATTAAATGAGTTCGAAAGGAAATCTGTGACAACACAGTAAAAGAGCCATAGGCACGATGTCTGATGGGCTAATGCAGCTAAGCTAAGCAGTCCTGTTCAAAAAAAGCTGGATAGTTTGTGTGTGGTGAGAAGTAAATGCTGGGGATGATGGGTTCAACAGTGACTGATGCAGAAGTCATGAGTTACTGCAGAAGCCATTGGTAGAGGTTTGGTATTGTTGCCCACATCCATTTTCATTCCTACCTTGAGAGGTCCTGCTCAGATTGTGTATGAAAATGAACTACAATATTTCTGAACTACTCTCATCTGCCAATACGATGTTCATCTAAGCACTGGAAGTAAACGTAAATGCCGGGGAAATTCATCTGACCTCTCGTTCCCTGTGGAAAGCACCGATCACCCAGCAGCAGACCCACAGACAAGCCAAGTAGCAGTTGCTCCCATGAATCTTATAAGTGGCATGTTTCACAAAGCTAGCACTTAGGTCCTTAGTGGAAAATCTTGTGCAACTTACCAGTCTTCAAGCCCTGTATCACCCCCAGCTTCCTGGGGAGATTCCAGGATGCTACAGGCAAGTGGTATTTTTCAGAGATGATCACCAGTAAGTGCAGTGCCCCTCTAACACATCTCAGAAGAATGTGCAGCAACATTAATGATGCCCACAGCCTGCAGCAGGGGTATTGGCTTGTTCTTCCTGCCTGGGCTAGCACTGCCTGAGACAAGGCAACAGAAGGATACATGTGGAAGAGCTGGAAATGCAGCATTAGGGGAAAGCTTGGGAAGGCTTGGGGTTGAGAGCTGCTGAAGGGCAGGGATCAGGGCAAGGCTGAGGAGACAGTTCAAGGGGTTCAGGAGATTATGCAAGGGTGAGGAGGAGGGAGGCACATTTAAAAGAGATTGGAAAGCATATTGTCGAGAAAAATTCATGTCCCACTGTGGCACCAATAATTACAGAGCAGCAGAAAATACTGATGTCAGGAAACACAGAGACAGTAGCACAGCTGAGGCCAATTCCAAGGTGATGCAACAAAGCAATGGGAAAGAGGGGGAATTTGCACCGTGTCACTAAAGTTTGCAAGGGAAACGGTATTTTCAAATAAGTATTTTCCCCCTGAGATCTGTAAACTCACTGTCTGATTCTCTCAGAATACCACACAGCACTGCTGGAAAGATTTCTCTCTCCCAAAGGGATTTCAAATCTCAGACACAGGAACACACTGGTTGGCTAGAACCTAGTAAATCTGACCTGCATGGATGTACAGTCATCTCCACTAGCTGCTGATATAAGGCAAGAACATTAACCTGATATTGGAGGGGACAGCTGCCTTTTACAACAGGAGGTGGATATGTAGCACTAACAAAGGAAGCAACAATGCTATTGTATTGCAACCAGGGCCATATCCAATTCGGCACAGGCTCCAAATGCACAAACTATTCTTTTTTTGCAGCAATAGAGCAAACCTGCTACATGCTACATTTCCCCCAAAGAAAGAATTAAGCACCGTTATCCCAGTTTGTAACTGTGTGTCCTAACAAACAGTGACGTGTCTATAACGTGGATGGACAAAGGTTTGAATCTTTCTCATGCACAACTGCTACATCAGCTAAGCCCTGCTACAGCAGTTAGGTCTCCCTTTGGCTTTTAAATGCCTTCAGTAGCAAGAAGGGAAGAAAAGGAGCTGCTCTTCCCCTCTTTTCAAGGGTCCACAGGAGGTTACCACATTTTCACACGTGTAATCCACAAAATACTGTTTATAAACAGATAAATAAACTTTTTGTAATTCAGCAGGGTAAACCATGTGTGAATATCAAGACTACGCCAGGTTGCCCTATTGCTATATCTTCTCATTGCCCACATGTTAAGCTGCCGTGAGCTCATCAGTAACATGTTATCTATGGGCTTGCGTTCAAAGAAAGGAAATTTTAAAGAAGGTGGAGGAAGATTATTTGACGGGTGGACCTGTATGTTTCCCAACTATGGTAATTTTGATTTAAGAGAGATTTGAAAGAAAGAAGGGGATTCCTTTTACTCTCTTTGTAGGCAGTAAATGTTTTATATTTCAGATGCCTTCTGGTGGCAATAACTCTTCTCTTCCACCTCAAACCAAATACTGAACATGGCAACATTCCCGCTGTGCCTTCATCTTCATCCCTGCTCTTCATTTAGTGCAAAGGAAACATGTTACGTTACCGTAGGAACCAGCTATTTTAAAAGTGTCTCTCACCTTGGTATATTACCCTCGTTTCTAATTAATTGTGAGGCCCAAGCAGTTATATTTTGTCAGAATTAAATAGAACCACAGCAGTAATATTGCTCTCAGGGAAGCTGCTGAATTGCAAAGAGGATCAGCCAGTAGCACTCAGAGAATAACTGAAAGAGAGCAATGTGATTTTCAATTCCCATTTGACATTTCAATCCTCATTTCAATCCCCATTTGCCAAAGTCACCCTCTATTGCCATGAAGTTGGGCTCCTTGTTCCCAACCACCTTAGAGCTTGCTTTCCTGAATGGCACAGTCTGCTTATTAAGCATCCCCAAGTTAAGCAAAACGGGTATGTCCACCTTTTCCTCTGCCTTCCTTTTCATCAGAGGCCCTTCTTCTTTGTGGGCCTATCTAATAAGACAGGTGGAAGCACAAGCTGAACAGAAAAGAGGATTGTAGCAGCAATACAAACAGTGATGAGAGCTACAGTGGATTAATTCTCATAATTATAAACCAGGGACTGATAAAAACAGCAACTGCCTGTCCCCTGCCCTTCCTTCTTTGGGGGATATTTTGCTACCACTACCATACCCCTGCGATATGAGACATTGATGGCAATACTCTAATTACTATCAGGGTACTTCTTTTCCTAATCAACATATTTACAGCATACAATCTTTTCTCTTCTCCAAATGTGCAATTCTTGGACCCTTCTTAACAATATGAAAAAAATGCTAGTAACCAACAACTGAACAAAGATTAGAAATGCTTATCAAGAAAGGCCAATGATGGGTATTAAACCTATTGTAGCAAGGACTTTAGGATTTTACAAAAAGAGCAATTTGGAGCTCTAACAACAGAGCTTTGCAATACTGCCTTGTAACAACCACAACTTTGTTTTCATACCCTTAGTTCTCATAACATATGTGTTATGAGAC
>JAUBNY010000407.1:1792292-1809049 GCA_032275445.1 Crypturellus soui | reverse complement strand
TTAAATAAACTATCAGTTAGTTTTTCCTGTTACGTGTGAAAAGTTAGGGTAGCCCAGCCACAGAAGACCCTTTGCTAGGTATGGTCAGAAGTACAAGCCAACAAAGCCAATCCTGGAAAAAAGACTGAGGGACTGAGTGGGCTGGAGAGGCTCACAGAAGTCCTTGTAGATCCTTGGCTGTAGGCCCATGACCAGCGTGGCCGGTTTTCTCTCATTCCCTTCCATTTCTCCATGTCCCTCTTGCACTGGGGGACCCGAGGAGGGACACGCTGCTGAGCAGAGGCCGGGAGATCACAGCTTTCCATAGGTGCCCATCAAGCAAGGTAAGGTAAGGAGTCTCAGCGCGTGGATCACTGTGTTTGCACGGCAAATGCGTGGTTCGTGCAAATTCAGTTTGGGATCTGCCATAACCTCCATGCCGTTTCCAGCATAGCTGCTCTTCCGCCACTTGTTGTATATGGATTTATTGTGCCCCACATAGAGAACTTGGTACTTCTTGTTGACCAGCATGAGATTTCTATTGGCACAACCTTCAACTTCCCAAGCTCGCCTTTGAATTTAGGATGTACAGTTCAGTGTGCCAAACACCTCCCCTAATTCAGGCTCATCCTCAGCTTTGGTAAGGGTTGGTATTCTGGACCATCAAGCATGTTGCTGATGAAAACACCGCACCAGGCTGGTGGAGCGGTAATCCCCGAGATGCTGCTTGTTGGCACTGCCAGATGCACCCCAAGACGTGGATCACTGGCTTTTGAGCCTGGCCATGGTTTTCTGATTCGCTATAGACTACTTAGGGTACTCTAAATCCCTACCCAGAGATTACTATAACAATATTAAAAGAGAACAAAAAATGTGTAGCCATGGTCTCATCAATTTCAATGTTTGCTCTACCTTTGTTTTCATTCATAAAACTAGCTGTGCAATTACGCATTAGCTTAACTTTACTGTATGAGCAGACTCCAAAAAAAGTTCCTGCAGGACCTCGCATGCGGTTCATCTGGCACAAGGAGCTTATAAATATGTAAGCGAAGCATCATACTTGAAATTATAGAAACAAAAAATGATTTCTGAATATTTTTAATCTTAAAAATCATAAACAGTTCTAAGAGCATTAAGGATATAAAATCCCTTATTCCTATTTAGTCATCTATTTTCTTAACCGGATTCTGAAACAGTATTTGGCAACACTTGTTTTTTATACTTTCATATAACTGTAGGTTTTTTTCTCATTTTACAGTTTTTTTTTCAGATGTATTTTGGCTTAAGATTTCTGTCTGAGTAACACCTATCAAACCATTTGGAATTGGCTCGTAGCAGAGGGTCTGAAATCTGAAAATAAAAATCTGTATTTTTGGTTGCAGTAGGAGTTTGTCGACCCTTAAATACACGAGAAAATAGCAAATCCCTTATTTTACGATTTATACTTAAAGAAAGTAATATGTTTAATTAAAAATCACACTAGACACATTGGTTCTTAATTCACTAGGTCCCATGAGTGCATATTGGCAAGCTTATGTAGATAGCCTCTTGCTGCAAAGAAAGTTCAAAGCATCTGCGGTAAATGGGAATTGTATGGTTCAATACTCATTAATTTCCTTTGTGGATGTTAACATTTTCTATTAGGCATTTTCAACATGTACAGTGTACACATGCAGAAGTGGTTTGTACAGCTTAAGGCTCTGGGAACAATTGATTTTGGGGGCGTTCCCCGGTTAAGCCAGAAAGCCTCTTATCAGGGCTTAGATGTATAGCAACAGACTCCCGTTCTCAGGTAACATCCCACCAAACAGCCAGCACAATATCCCGCGTGCAGCTCCCTTTTGTTTTCTGTTAGGCCAGTCCCACGCCGAGTGGCATATTTAGCTGCTCAGTGATACAGTGATAACTTAAGGTAAACTCTCCAGTTTCTCTCCTCGCTCTCACAAAATGTTGAGGTAAATACACAGGGCAGAACACACCAGCAGGAGAGAGAAGAGTATCTCACGCCAAAACACATCATGGTCTGGTAGATAGGGAACTAGTTTATGAAGTCCTCTTCCAGGAGGAGGAACTTACTGAAAAAGTGGTCCAGGAGCCGGACTGCCTCGTGGGATGGTTTGATCTAGACGCTACTTCACACCACTGTAGGCTAAGTATGTGATGAAACACTCACACACACCAGTTTTAAATAACAATGTTGCTGCTCCCGCAGCTAATTTTGTATGCACCTCCCTTCTGAGAGAAGGAGAGTTACTGAAGGTTTACTAAATTTCTAAAACTAAATTTCTTAGAACTGAAATTCTAAGACTTACTAAATGTGTGGAACACCAGTCTCACGACAGGTGCCCTTGAATCTACTGTATAGCTGTATCTTTAACTGCAACATTTTCATGTTCAGTCTGGCTGCTGAAACAGTTTCCTCATATTTAGCCAAATGGTGGTCTCTCAAAATTCAGTAATAAAACCACACTGATTTTGACTGACCCCACACCTTACTTTAAATGAAAACCTATTGCCTGATGCAGCTTAAAATAAAAATAATTTCAAAAAATGGTTTATTCCATTAAGAATATGCAAAATGAATAAATCCATTATTAGCAGTCTCTCCCAAAACTCATTTTGTTTTCAACAGCTTTCAAAAGCTTTACTACTTTACACTAGAATCTATGGCTTATTTTGTGAATCATTTAGCTTAGTATTCAGTCTTCAGAAGGAACTGATAACAGGTCTTTGAAGGGAAAAAAAAAACCCCACAAGCTTCCACAAGGCAAATATAGGCTAATCTGACCACTACAGTGATATTATCATGAACCTCACCAAGCACTATTGACTATGGCCTGAAATACATGAATTTGTGTTTCCTGCATCTTTGAATGCACCTGAGCACTCCTGAAATTTCTCTTCATGTTTCCGTGAGCAGAGCCTGTTCTGTCATTTCAGTATCACACAATGGAAGGGAGCTCCACTATCCAGTCACACAATCTCTGAAAATTTATTATTCCATACTTGAATTTGAAATTCCTCAGCTACACAACAAAAAGCTCAGAAATGGTGCTTCAGCCTTTCATTAGTTTACCTATTCCTAATTATGATTAATGCTGCTTTCCAACATGTTGCCCAGCTCTGATTGTCCTAACTTCAGTGCGAAGCAGTTATCTTTTCCACATAAAGAACATGCATGGGCTCTCCTTCTTAACCATCATTTTTCCAGAATGGATATCATCTTTCCCAAAGTGATCTTTTAAGGAATTTTTCACCTAGCTTTGTTGTCACCCTTTTCTCAGTTTTCTCAGATCATATTTACTTATTTCTTTCCAGAGGAATAAATTTGAAATAATTCCAGAAGGAACATGTCACTAGAAAGATAGTATTTCTGTTACGCTCAATTCTGTTCTCCGTAATCCAATCACCATTTGCATTCTTTACACCATAAATTTATAGAGCATGTAGTTGCATATAGTGATACCAAGTTCCTATTCTGAGCTGGGAGTTCAGATTTTTGCAAGAAAAACTGTATTGGTTTGTCTCAGTATTTTGTATTTACCAGCATTTGCCATTCCATCATTTACTTATCCCATCAGTTTTATTTGTATTTTCTTATAGCACGCCCTATAGTTTATCAACCTAAACTGTGCCATCCAAGAACTTCACAAATTTTGCAGTCAGCAATCATTCTTTTCCTCAAATCTTTAATGTATTACTTAAAGCCAATCCTAATATAACCCTAATACTTGCCCTTTTCATTTATACTTTTTCCTTACCTTTTCTTTACCCAGCCATTTTTAGATCTACTGTAACACTATGCTTCGTAGCCTGATGGCCTTAATATGTATACTTAGGCCAATCAGTTCATTACTCATTGCCCGAATTAGAATCTAAGGTAACAGAATAGCAGAGTAACTTTCTTCCATAGAAACTGCAGAGTAACACTCTTGGAGAAAGGGTAGCTTGTGGACTATTACAAAACAGGCCTGCTTTGGTTTGTTTCAGTTCTATGAGATATATTCCTAGGTCATAGCAGCAGCTTTTTTTAGAAAGCACATGACAATATGAGACGGTTCTTTTTTCAGTATATGCAGATTCCTGGCAGTAAGCTGCTCGTTTCCATCTCACAGCCCTCCCGGGTGCCTGAGTTCCTCGCAGTCAGGGCAGGTAACTTGCTTTCCAACTCCCAGTTGTGTTCAGCAGCTCTGATAAATATCCATTCACTTCACCTTCCCCAGCACAGAAGATAACAGTCATCATCTTCAGAATATTCTTTGCAGAGAATAATAAGGCAAAGGAACTTTATAGCACTTTAACATTTTCATGCTTCTTTTCTTCAATCCTCAATGAATAAAGATTTCGCACTTCCAGTAAACTATGACTGTGTTTTCTTTTCAGTTTATGTACCCATAACCTGGGACGGTTTTGTCTCCACTAGCCCCTCAAGCCTCACAGGCATGCCAGACATGCTTTGTGACTTATTCAGCCGAGCCAGAAGCATGCAGACAACGCTAACCTACAGTGCAGGCCGCAGATGCACTCACCTAAATATCCCCCTGGCCACTGCCAAGTACCTGTCATGCCGAGCCTGCGTGAGGGCAGCCACCAGGCGCTGTCCACACAGCACCCAGTGGCAGCAGGGATTCAGCAGCGCCAGATGCAGCGA
Organism: Crypturellus soui; assembly: GCA_032275445.1. Lineage (NCBI taxonomy): Eukaryota > Metazoa > Chordata > Aves > Tinamiformes > Tinamidae > Crypturellus > Crypturellus soui. The sequence continues at coordinate 1,804,419 of JAUBNY010000407.1, read as the reverse complement.
GAACGAGCCCCAGGAGAGCCTCTGGGAGACACACTCGCTTCCACAGTAACTCCCAGTTGCAACAAGCAGCAGGGAACCCAGAAAAGAGCAAACAGCCGTTTTCTTGGGTGGGAGGACTCTGCCTCTGAAAGGTTCACAAGTTTGAAAGGGAGAGGAATGCATGAACATTTTTAGATTCCTAGCTTCTTTTGAATAATCTAGTAACAAATGACTAAAATGACCTGAAAAGTCTACTTCAAACTTTCCAGCCTATCCAGAGTTATGCCTCTCAGTTCCTTTAGAACTTGTTTTCTGCTTTGATCTGTCAAAAGACAGAGGAAGCAAACAGAGCAGACTAGGACTCATTTGTTCTCCCAGGTTCCAAGGAAACAGAAATTCTTCCAATAAGCAGTAACTGAAGCTGATCTGTACCCTAGTGTTTCAGACCTGACACTCTGAACATAAGTCCAACTAAGTAACATTTGCAAAAAAGTCTACCCTGGGCAGAGTATCAATGAGTTTCAGCATGACTACCTGTTTGGGAAAAATAACATATATATCTATTTACTTGGCATACAAATAGCACAAATATCTTGGAAAATATTTCTATTCCATGCCTGTGTGTTAAAAAATAAGACTCTTATTCCCCAGTGTACACAAAGGCCGGACTCAAAGTTGATTTTTGCCTTTAATGAGCTCATGATTCTTCACTATTTAATATTCTGTAAAAAGGCATTACAGATTTATATATTATTGCAATGACTTCTAAGGAACATGGGTCAGCCATGAGGCCAAAATTACAATATCATATACATAATGTAGTCATCAATAGTTTACAATACAGCATGAAGTAAAGTCTTTTATAATAAACATTTGAAAAAAAAACACAACATCAACAAAAAAAAATGAACATGGAAATGGGTTTTCCTTCTTATAATCTGGTTACTTATCTATATTCCAAGAATAACATTTTAAAAATGCTAGATCTTGAATGGTCATAGATAAAAAGAGTCATGATAAAGGTGAAACAGTTTTGCCCAGAAATGCTATAATGAGCACACTGCACAGTTTTTGAGCAAATCCTAGTTTTGCCAAGCTTCAAAAGGCATAAGCCTAAAATGGAAAAGCTTCCCAAGTGCCTAGCTAGTCCGTTCGCCTGGCTCCACAGGGCCCAGTGAGCCCGGCTGCTCTGTGGCAGCGTCTCACGGCAGCCGCTCTTTGCAGGTGGCAATGTCATCACCAAGAGGCGACCCAGGTCCTTATGACGCAAGGCCTAGCAAAAAGCCTCCCACGAACCCGCTGGACACCACGATGTTCTGTTTGATGAATTCTGTTGACTGAGAAGAAAAAATCATCCGTAAAGAAGCCTGAACTTACTGCATCTGACTGTAACATTCAATACTTCTATTGCAATTGTCTGGAAACGGAACTACCAAAACAACAGAGGTAAAAAGCAATGTGTTCAAAAACACGTAAAGACTGAGGCACCTGCTGGAGCCAGTGGAGAGGAAACTGACTCTCAGACATCTTTAACAATACAGTTAACACAGGAATTGGTATAACAATTTTGTCAATACTCTTCCTAAAAAAGAAAAAAGATTCTAATTAAAAAATACTTCATACTACTTTGACAAACAGAACAAAAAATGGAATCATTATTATCATTTCAATTTTAATCACATGAAAAAAATACAAAAAGTTCTAGTTTTGGAAGACTAGGGCATGGGAAAAATACATGTCATTTCTGTATGAACCAGATTCCTCATAACCTAGTCTAACAAAAAAAAAAAAATTCTACATGACAATTTGGTCTGCAATTTCGTAGTAATAACACAAGGCGTAACATCTGTTACCTCAAACATGGCCATCTCTACTGTAACATGGCAGACATTTTGTAAATCCTTTGCTTCCAACACTTTAGATTACACCGTAGTACAAAAATAGAGGGAGGAAGAAAAAGAAAAAGGTAACTTAAAAAAATGCATACTGTCCCATCCATTTCTGCAGGGAAATAGAGAAAGAAAAGAAAAAAAAAAAAAAAAAAAAAAAGCTTAAGCGATTTGGAGCACCAAAGCAATAAGGAAACCATCTCTCTCAAATCTCTGCTTCAAATTCATTTTAAATGATGTATTCTGAAATATAACTTACTTTTCAACATCTTAACTGTAACTCCACACAGGTTAAATCAAAGATACTGCACTGTTAATTTCAGAACATTTATTTAGTCTGTAGCACGTTTCATCTGACATTTCAGAAAAAGAAACTTAAGATTGTCTGGATTACAAGTTTCTAGAAGTATGTAATATGCCTACATGAAAAGTATGTAAAAATAGGCCAAGCATTTGGCCATCCTTACATTTTTTAATGTTGAAAAGAATGTGCTCAAATGACAGAGTGAAGTAGCCTCAGTGACACCTAGATCAGTATCACAGATTCGCCCTTTTCAAGCTACTATGGACCTGACAGATTCTGAACACATTACGTTATCTAATTGTATAAAAATGCGGTAAAAAAGTAAGTATAGGATTCTAGTTACAGAGGGATTATAACTTCTTCCAAAAAGAGAGGTCAATCTTTTCTCGTCAATAGTTTTTGTGATCAGCAATCTAGCAGATCTGGTTTTCATCTCCATACGCTTTAACGACAACACTCAAACTTCTACCCTGTCATGAGCTTACTGATTTTCACTGGCCTGTTAAACCTAACCAGTAAAGCCAACTATAGTCTAAGACATCAGCTTACATCAGCTGTAAGAGGTCAGTAACTTTGAAATCTGAATAAAATACAAAGTGAATAAAAGGGAGTACAAACTGATAAAACAGTCAATAGTATGAAGATTTCTATGCAGCTAATTTAAAACCATACAGTATGATGGTAAATGCAACCAACTTTAGATTCTTTTTCTGAAAGGAAGAGCAGAAAGGTCAGAAAAATAATCAGCCAGAGGCAGAGAAAGTGTCAGAAATGTAAGCTAATTTGGGAACTTCAGTATAACAAATAGGCAGTGGGTTGTTCTACAGAAAAATCTAGCTTTTTCTAAAATATACAGCCAGCAGACTATTTCTGATGCTCTTCTGTTGCAATCAGAATTACGATTCCTAAGTTTTGCACTGCACGCTGCAACTAATCATCAGCTGCAGTGCACGGTTATAAACTGTTTTCTAATAGCTAACGTTTATCAGCTTGGACTTACCTCTTCAATTAGAGTATTGATTTCAGGCGCTGCCTTATTTGCACGCTTTTTAAGCTGTTTTTTCGCTTTGTTTACATCTTTTTCAACTCTCTTCCAGTCAACTTGTACATATCCACTATGACTAGCAATCTAGAAAAATAAAGTGTTTAATACAAATGAAGTTAACATTTAAAGAGTCAAAATGCAGTATCTTAGTGCTTACTAAATTTCTTAAAACATATATTAAAAATGGCACTACACTTTAAGCACTAAAGTCTTCCACAGTAACAGCAATTATAATTAGAATGAGTAGTAGCTAAGTTCAGTGGACTTAATAATTTCATCACTTCTCTACTTTGTATTTTATAGAATATTTACATAAAAATATTTATTCCTTAAGTATTTATTGTTACAGTTATCGTGACAGTATCCACTCTATCTACTTACAGAGGGTGGAAACAGAAGAGCCCAATAACAGGACAACCATGAAAAAAAAATTGTTTCATTTATCTTTTTTTAGTATCTCAGAATCCTAAATTGGGACAGGACATTTCAGGCTCATCAGAACCTTTCATAGAAATACTGAAAACTATTATTTTGTCCTTTGTCATTTAAATTGTCCAACAAATATAGTATTTGATACAACAGAACTCTCTCAGAATTTCTACAAAACAAAGCCAGCAAGTAGAAAAATAACATGAGCTATTTAGAGCACAACGTCTGTAATATTAGCAAATTGGGCATGTTTTAGAGATTGCCGATACCCAGGTAAACTCAAACTCTCATATGCTTTAACACCAATGGGACTTTTAGCACATTTGATCCATCATTCCAACATTTACCTTATTTGCTTTCAGGATCAAACCCTAGTAAGACCAGTAAGATACAATGTTATTTTACGCATGTGGTCAGTCTCTCCAGCTGCCTTAAGACAACTCACAGAAGAAACACATGCTTATATATTTATAAGATCAGGGCTTATAAAAAAAGGTCAAGGCAATTTATAGCAACTTCAGAGATTGGGTGATAATGAGCAATTCATTAAAAGGAAAAGATTGCAAAAAAAAACCCCACAAAAACTGTAACAACAACCAGTAATTTTAATTGCCAGTATAAATACAGGTCACTAACTTTAAATCTAAGTAATTTTTATACAAAAAAGAGCAAATTCATATAATTTTGTAAGAACATTCTATGTAAATGGTACAACTTGTAAGTAAAATTCATAGCTAATCCAGTTTTGTGGAACAGAGCTTTAGTATACGGTTTAATGGATCTGACATTAAAAGAAATGTTTCACATCAATAAACGTCAATTTTCATGTAGTTCTTTTTATTAAAAAAATAAAATTAGACTAGCTAATTTGTTTGGTATCAGTCATAAAAATTAAGTAACATATTTCACCATAAATTAGAATTCCATGATTCTTAAAGAAACTAAAAAATGAAACAAGTGCCATAATCTGTCTGAATTTGAAAAAGAGTTCCTGAAAGACCAAATGTATTAGAAGTTACATGCCAGGTTTTATCTTTGCACATTTAAAAACAAAATTTGATAGAATATAAAAATTGCACTGGATAAATGCAAAGTGAATTTTTATAAAGATACTTTGCCTCCCACTTCAGAATGTAAAAAAAATTTTGATCTTTCCTGCCTAATGCAATCCCATTAGTCCATGCAGGCACTGGTGGTAGGTGAAGAGAACAAATTAAGGAGTTTCTGTGCAACATGAAAACATGAAAAAAGTTTTAAAGTCGTCCTGGTTACATATCTAGGTGCTGAATGACCTACTAGGAGATAAATGTTACATGTTGGAGTAATATTTATTTTATGAATTTAGACTAGCACACAAATTTCAAGAAAGTCCAAATGCTGAACTGAATCACACAACTGAAATCTACAGATACATTTATATCAACTTCAACACAATGTAAAAAAAAGCAAAACAAATCAGAAAAGCTAATATATGGGTGCTGTCTGAAGATCGTAAAAATAAAAAAAAATATATAATCAAACCTGAACAGAAACATTTCCCTAAGTCTAACTTATCTGGAAATGTTTCAGTTGTCCATATACTGCAAAAATAAGGCAGAAGTTTTTAATTAAGGTGTTTATCCCTCCAATAGTTACAACTTATAGGTGGAGAAAATCTCCAATTTATACAACAAAAATCACACTACATTTTTCCATGAATTTAATAGTCAAAATCCTAAATTCTGCTTTTGAGTTTTTACATGCATGTACAAAATAAGCAATAAAGGACAATGTTTGAGTATGAAATACATAATGAAGAAAAGAACCCTGTACTTCACTGCAGCGATAGTCAGAACCAATGACACATCAACCTTGGCTGCAGTCCCAGTAAATACATAACCTCGTATATAGGCCCAGGCACCATCCCACTGATGTCAACCTGCATTTTTTACATTCCAATAAAACAGAACAAAACCTCTTGCGTAAACAGTAAATTGACATAAGCAAAAAAATCTTTAAAATTCATTAATATTTTTTTTAAACCTAGCTCCTACAAGAACAGAGATGAACTAGACTAACATTCCATTATCCTCTCCATTCTTGTGTATTCTTTAAAAAGTCATAGAGATCACACTATATATCATACATCCCATTAATAAATTATTTTGGTTCTACAATCTCAATGAACTGTTGAAAATAAATATTTTTTAAACCACAATTAAAAAAATACATGAATGCAGAATTGCTGTACAGAACGTTATAAATACTTTTAGTAATCAAAGAAAAGAGAGAACCAAAAGAGAGGATCTAAGTTTGAGATTGATACTAGAAAAGCATACAAATACATTGTTCCTAATAAAGAAAATAAAAAAAGCATACTCAGGAAGAAGGGACAAAAAAGTTTTAATTTCCTTAAAAGCATTTTTCCCCCACACTAGACCAGCCCAAACAACACTGAAGTTACACAAGTGCTTCCTGTGCTCAGCTGCTTAAGCAACCACCAGAAACAAGGTATAAATTTCCAAGTATTTTCTGGTATTCATATAAGCTGCAATTTCCACCTCTCTACACTAGTTGCCAATGTAAGATCTCACAAATGTCTAACTTCAATACACAAAGAAGGGACTAGAAACAATACTTTTTGCTTATTTATTTATTTTTAAGAATTAAACTCCAGAGTCTCTATCCTCAGCCACTGTATTTGGCACAGCTCCACTGTAACCTGTGAAACTACTCCAGCTTACAGAAGAGGAGAACCAATACCCCCATATCAAGTAAAAGCCTGCCAGAAGTGGGGCATTTCTTTAGAACGGGGGCTTCCAACTATTGTTTTTCTGGCTATTCCACTGAAGGTTCCCTTGAAGTCAGCACACATATGTCAACCAAGATATTCAACACACAAACAAAAAAGAAAACAACCCTCTTTTCTTCTTATTAATGTGTTCTCTCCCCACTTTACTGAAATGTCATACCATCAGCATGGCATGGCATCACAGTTGCGAGCAACCCCCTGTACAACAAAACCCAAGGAGATCTTACTATTTATTTTACTTTTTGAATTATTTATTTTTAAATTGGAAAATAATTTAATGAGTTGAACTGAATCTACCTATGGCACATTAAATGGAAGGAGGTAAAATAAACTAGTGAAAGCACAAACAGCTAACTGAAAATACATATAACTTTATGATTAAGTAACAGTTAACACAAAATGGAAAAGGCTGCATTTTGTTTGATGACTGAGGAAAAAAAAATCAATGAAAGCATCACCAAAGATGCAGGAATTTAAAAACAAAGCCAGAATGCACTGTGATTAGGAACAATTTTTTCAAAGTAATTTGCTATGGCAGGACCACATGGAGTTCACACCTCCTTGGTCTTTAGGAGGTCACTGGATTGTGTGCTATAGACTGAAAGCTATACAAGGATTTAGGTTAATATTTACTTTGAGAAATGAATTAGATTTTAATATATTGCATGGGTATTGGTCCTACACCAGCATGTCAGAAAAATTATGTCCTTTTCAAAAATAAGTATACTTAGTTAATTGACTTAAGCTACTGAAAACTTTCAGCCCATAAGACAGGATCTAACAAAATCTTGATTTAGAAAAACAATGAAAATCCCTTAATTTTTTTTGTTTTCTTCATAATGAGACTATTTTTACTTTATCTGTATTAAGACTGAAATTTTTTCTAGATATTTACGAGAATCTGAGATATCTTTTTGCTCTTTGTACAAGGTTTTGACAATCCCAATTTCTTGAAACAAAGTTCTGTGAAGGACACAATGAAGAAAAATGGGCTTTTTAAATTTCAGGTTTGCAACTGAATGAGCTTTATACATGAATCATGCCTTCTATAGTTCTATTTCTTGTTTTAGCAAGTAACTATGATACCTATACTGCAAAAAAGAATACAAATGAAATCTGCTACTTCAGAGAAATTAATAGATAGGAAGAAGGTTCTAGTTCTGCTGCTGAAATAGTTCTCTGCCCACTCAGGGGAAGCGTCAAATACGTATTCACAAGGAAATGAAAATCACAACGTATGATCTTTAAATGAAAAAATTAAAGACTACAGAAATGTAATTACACTGTACAATTTATGACTCAGCTTTAAAATGCAAAACATTTTGAATTAAAATGAAATACCAAGGCATTTACTTCATTCCCTTTCTGCAGAATCTGATCTTGCTCAATTACAGATACAGACAACTCAATCAAAATATGCAACTCATTTTTCTTCTTACATAATACTCCTTTTCAGCTATACAACAAATGAGATCAACTAAAAAAAAAGACACTCAAAAACACATGGCAAATTATTTTATGTAAAGGAAACCTCCCTAAACTTCACAGCTCAACAAAGACACTGTATAAACTATGTATTTAAAGCAGTTTTTCTTTTCTACTGTCTAGAGAACTGCGTTTTAACTTCTCAGTCTCCTGTGCTCAAGGAACTCCTGAAAGATCTTTCAGGATCTATTATATAGTTTATATTTATATACTGTAATATATTATATACTATTCTGTCTATGCTGATAAATTGCAGGCCACAGCTCTGCATGTTCTTTGTTGATTTACTAGGTCATATTTAGATGAGAATTTTCATTAAAATATTTTTAAGGCTATTAGCATGCTATACAGGAAGACAGATTTTGATCTTTATGTCTCCTAGATGAAAAGTATTTAAATACTAAAGCATGATGAGGACTTTCAGGACCCACTGGCTAGATATATAAAGATTTAAATCCTCATGATTCAGAAATACACATGCGCTTAAGAATTCCAGGGTACTCAGTCAAACTGATTCATTTGCTGGCATATTTACATTTGCATGATCATAAACAGTTTCAAATTCAATACCCTTCTTATATTATCCCTGTGTTTAGACAAAAGCCCCATAACTAGTGATTTCCAAGAGGTTTAAAGAGCTCATCAATACACAAAAGAGCAGTAGAAAGAAAACTACTACTACATAGCTTCCTATCAAAATGATTCCTCTTTATCTCTTTACATTAGTGCTGTTCTGAATAACTGAGAAAAGAATAGACTTAATATCTGTTGAAAACAGCTCAAACCAAACTGTTCCAAGAACCGAATTTGCAGCAGTTATGTTTAAAATGGTTCTGGAGGTCTTAAGAAATTTCTGTAGAGAAGATAATCATGGAAGAAGTAAGAGTACATACAACTGTGTATTGGGATTCATTACAAAGCACCACACAGAGGCATTCCACAAAGCGTCCCGATCAATGGTTGGCTGTAAAGCCATTACCATCAAGGGAACAAGTAACAGTGGGACAGGTTTTTCAGAAACATCCAGGGCCACATTAACAAGGATAGAAAAAATACATATATGTGTGTTTATGCGTGTGTATATCTCTACGTATCTTTAAAATCATCTAAAAAAAAAAAAAGTATATTTTTTGAATGAACCTAAGTAGGCATCACTATTTCCTCTAGAACTTGAGGAAAAACGACAAGCCCACAGACACATTGCAAATGTCAGTAAAGGAATTACGAATTACTTGGCAATCTACAGAAAGATATGTAAGATCTCCTGTACTTAAGCCTCTTAACTTAATCTAGTTTGAGAGCTTTGGGGGAATGTGTACTCTGCCTAACCACCATATTTGATGAAAAATGCAAATGGTCACACTAGGTGACACCATTGCCAAATTTTAGCCTTGAAATTCTGTTGAATGGATGAATGCAATGAAGGTACCAGTCAAAGGTTCCGTGTGGTTTCAAAATGAGCCCAAAGCAAGTCTTCCAAGCAACAATCAAAGAAGCCTACTTCTCTTAAGGCACTGATAAAATTCTCAAACTGTTTCTGATAAAAGCAGATTAAATTCTTTGATCTTTCTAACTATAGATTTACAGGCAGGGCCTCTATTCTGGCAATATCAGACCACATATAGTATCTCAGTTTCTGCACAAAAGTTTCTTTTGGCTTATTACAAACTACTTAAAACACTTGAGTATATTCTGATTTACCACTAATTTTTGGAAGCATCTCTTTTGCACACTATGTTTCAGATGAAATAGTAAGGTTTTGCCTGACAAGACTACGAAGATCAAGTACGTAGAAAGCCTTCCTACTTTAGTTTTACTTGGCAGCTGAATTTTTCCCTACTGTTTAAATAAGTAACATTTTCCAACTTATAAAGTGTGAAATGCTACATACTTGAAGCAGAAGAAAGCCACCACCTACTGCAGTTGCTGCAAGCTTTCCGACTTTCTGGAACAAAAATCCCGCACACCTTAGGAGAACAAAACAAACAAAAAACCCAGTCCAGTGAAGTTGTCTGCTGAACAATGCCACACACCAGAATCCCCCATGATAACTATTACTACTAAGTTTGTGACTTAATAAAGTGTTTCATTTCATATTTAGAATCTTTAATCGTTAATATAAACAACATTTAATATATAATCTCTAAAGCAAGATGACATGAATAAATGTTAACAGTTCATGCTTATGTGATGGTTCCTTTAAAATAAGTTTGCAGGCTCCAGGCTCTGTCTATACCTAAGAGCAAAATGCTGTTACTAAATATACCCAGCACCTTAATATAAGGCACACAATATAATAATATAAAAATGCCATTGTAATTGTAACTATTCCTTGGAAGGGGAATGTCTTATACCATCAGTTTTTGTAACTATATTACCCATAATTTAATTATTTCAGGTAAAAAGACATTGCATCCCTAATGAAAGCAAGGGTAAAACCCTCTGTGTGGAGACATTGCCTTGGTCTATTTTTAACAAAACGCAATTATGAATTTATTTGCTTATCAGTAGTCTCCCAGGTTTCCAATATCATGTAGAGGATAGCACAGCTATTGTTATCACAGCATAATGTGGGCAGGAAGAGACCTCAGAAATTCATCTGGTCCAGCCTCCTGCCCAAAACAGGGCCAACTTCAAAGTCAGATCTGACCTCTAAGCTAAAATCAAATGGCTCAGGGCACACAGGCAAGTGTTGAATATCCCCAGGGTGACAGTTCAGCAATTTCTCTGGGCAACTGTTTTGGTCTGACCACATACACACACTATGATTTTTTTTTCTTCCTGCATAGGAATAGTAATAGAAACACACACACACACACTTATACAGATTTTCCAAATGTTTCAACAAGCCACTTTTGGGGATGGCAGATTCCCATTCTCTATTCAATACAAGTTTCTGAGTGTATGCTTCCAACCTTTTAAAAGTAATTTTAAGTCTATGCAAACAAGTACAAATCAGACTGTAAGGTAACTTGCAGTCTCCAGAGTTGTACTAAACCTGTACCTGACAGTTTCACTTTTGGTCTGTTTCACTTTCTGATTCTTGCATAATGTTATTTTAAATGGTGCACTACCATAGTATTTTGTTTTTTTTTCCACTGAATTCAAAATTTTAGAAAAAGCAGAATATACAAATACCAATTAAATACCTGTGACTTGATACAACTTAAAAAGACTGTGGCCATACTTCACAATTAAAGTTCTCATTTTTTTCTGTCTACCTATCACCATAAATTGTGTCAGGGCCGCTCCACTATAGATACGCTGGGGTATCTCTCTTCAGCTAATGGGAGAGCAGAGAGTTAAGGTGTTCAAAATTTCTCCAGTTTAAGCAAGAGAAACGAAGTGTCTCTATAAAATGGTCTCTGAATTAAAAGTGCATTCTGCCGCATATTTTTTCTTCACTTCTTTAAAAGATATAAGCCATGCTATCTAGCCATACTATCATAGCTAGGTCTTCAAAACTATACTAATAAGGAAATACAATTTTTTGTTTGTATGGAAAAACATATATAGTAAGTTTCCATTTATTCTTTGATTTTTTTTTATTGTTCTGACACTTAGCACAATAACTGGTAGGAATTCTCTTTAATAATAGGTATGTTTTACCAACACTGCAAAAGACTTTAGATGATAAATCAGCATGATGAGTTAAGAAACTGCTCATGCACAAATAGCCATGTTCAATGAAAATGGAATTTAGACAAGCAAAAGATGCATTTATGTTTCAAATAGCCTTGGAAAGAGACCTTTAAACAACAGTGAAACATCTAGCTAACTATAAAAAGTGATGTTCTCTCACCAGCCAGTCACTCCGCCCATTACAATCTGTGTAGCTACAGAATATTTTTCTACAATTGGTCCTGAATTCCGGCCAAACACACGATTCCACCAGTGGTGACGTCTGGCATATTCTGTTAAATCCAATACTTCATAAGAATCATCATCACTTTCACGATCTTAAAAAGAAAAAAAAAAAAAAGAAAAAAAAAAGGGTCAGTTTTGCAGCAAACCTGCAGCCTACATCAAAAACAAACCTAGCAGATTAACAAAACATCTTTGGTACTGGCTATCCAATACAATGACTTAAATTGTATCACATGGTCCAGCAGTTAACCAAACATATTCAATTTTATGCCATGAGGAATTATAGTCATAACACTGAGAAAGAGAAGACTGCAGGGAAGGCATAATCTATAAAATCC
>JAUBNY010000407.1:1762624-1773198 GCA_032275445.1 Crypturellus soui | reverse complement strand
GATTCTTGTGAATGGTTAAAGTTATATCTAAAGACAGTCATTGTGTTTCCTCTGTGTTAGTAAGTGCTGCTAAAATTTTCCAAAAATGTTTGAATTCGCAGAGTTCCCTCTGGGATAATGCAGACAGCACCAGGGCTCTGATCTAGCACTAAGATAATTCAGATGTCACTTTTAGTATTAACAGACCTCCTATATAACTTGAGAAAGCTACTGAGTTTATTCCCTTCTTCATTTTACTTCTATCAAAAAGTATTTCATAAAGATATAATATTTGTAGAGATGTAATGCTTGGAAGACAGATTATTACTGTAACAGACAAGCAGAGGTGGATAGTCAAAGTCACTGCTAGCTTTTGTTCCAGCTGATTGCATCTCAGAAGGAAACTTCAAAGGTGCTATATCACAGACTCCTTACTTATATAAAAATGAGATACATTTCATGCAAGCACTGCTTATCTATTAAAAAAATAATTTCTGAATGTATTGCTGTGGGTGGTTTTTTTTTTTTTTTGGTAACTGAGCAACACAGTGCTAGTAAATTCACCTAGTAAATATAGCGACCCATCCAGAGAAACATGACATACTAAATATTTTCTATTTATACCACCAATCAGTGCCTTGAGGGCACTAATAGTCCTTAACGGCCATTCACAGCTTGCCCCCATGCCCTGCCCATGGCCCAGGATCCCACTGCAGCTTAAATTGGTGCTGTCAGCCTCTGCCTATGGGAGCTGGACAGACTTGTCTGCAGCCTTCAAACCCACGCAGCCCCTCTGAGGCTCCTCATGGTCAACTTGGAGCTTTCCTCCCCCTCTCCCCGAGCCAGCCCACCTGGCCTCCAGGGCTTGTCAGAGGTAGCTTGAGCATCATTTCTCCTACCTCCCAGTACACGTGCACCCCATGCCGGCTCCAGGGCTCCTTGCAGGCAGGACTCCCTGCACTGAGCCCCAAGTTTCCCATGCTGTGTCCCTGCCGCGGGTCTCTCTCCCTGCCCTTGCTCCCCGTTTCCTGAAATAGCCCCATGACAATCTGTAGCAACTGAAGCCCTGGACAGCAAGTCCCTTCTGTGCCAAGAGCTCTGTAAGGTGAAAGGACACACAGTGACGGGACGATAATAAGCCTCAGTGGCTCTGATCAGTCTCACGAGGGAACCCAGGCCCCAAACCAGGCCCCCTGACCAGGCCTCTAAATTCATTTAGCCCAACCTGGGACCACCAGTCCCTGCCCCCTAATGCTGTAGTGGTGCCAGGCTCCAACCCCACTACAGTCCAGTCTGGCCAGGATTCCCAATCCACTGGCCAGATGTGGAGCCTGTCGAGGTGCCCAGTACCCAAGGCTGGGCTGTCCTGGCTGCCCCACACTCTCAAGGAGTGGAAGGATGGGTCCTGACCTGACGCCACCCAGGAAGGTATAATCTCTACTTCAGTTGCTACAACCTCAGTAGCAATGTGCTCAGAAAAGCTGTTTTGTAGCAACACACATAACAGGTAGGCGAGACCCCCAAAGGTACTCGTTCTAAGGTAGGGACAAAGGAACAATATGAAGATGTTGTAGCTGTATCATTTGTATTAGACTGAAATATAAAAGTTGTTTTTTTACGGGAGATCAGCGGGAGGATAGTGAGTAGATAACAAAACTGTTTTTGTAGTGAATAAGTAGACTGTTAAAAACAAATTCAATGCAATGCAATACAATATAATACACAGAATGGTTAAGGTTGGGTTATGCTTAAGGTTAATGTTAAGGTTAAAGTTAAGGCTAATGCTTAAGGTTAAGGTTAATACAATAAAATAAACATGTTAATAAGTTTTCTGTTATTGTTCTTTGGTCTCTGGTCAAGGTAAACATGGCAACCAGCTGATTTTCTAAAAGATATCTACACAGCTAAGCCTAAGGCTAGGGACTGGCGGTGCTGAAAAGAGATGTCTAAGCAACATTATGACAAGGGGTGAGCAAGGACCAGAGTCAATTGACACTGAACTAATGACTGAGTGAGGAGTGCAAGATGTGGCACATTCAGTAGCTGCCATCTAAGTGTTGTGGGAGCAGTACATAGAGCTCTGTCCAGGACTATTTCAATCTGTGAGTGATAATCCATAGCTGGGAAGAGTAACAAGCCCATTAAGAGTATCTACATGGTGGAAGAGTAGTGCTTATTATTTGGTAGCAAGGAATCTGGAATACTTGACTCAATTAGGCTTCTAGGTCATATACTGAAGAAACTTTGAGCTAAGGTTGATTTCTTCAAGAAATATCGGTATATGGTGAAGCTCCCTTGGTCCGAATGATTTTCCTCCAGGGTGTGGCATTGATCTCACCTCCAGACCACATATATCATGGTAGAAAATCTACTGAGATTCCACAGGACAATCAGACTCAGCCAGACTCAAAGCTCTTTCCTTTGCACTTGTGTCCAGGATCAGGACACAGTGTTCATCACTCCATACATAAACATATCACATGTTCCTCATACTAAGAGATACCTACATCCCCCTTTGCAGCCATTCATTCTGCTTACAGCAAGCACTGAATTTGCCTCCAATAGTTTTACAGATCAACTGGTTTCTGTCATGTGACTGAGGAGGGGCAATCAAGCTGACCCTGCTATTGAAGTTTTGGAGGGATGCAGTGGTGGCTCCGGTCAGGAAGAATACCTCATTTATACATAGTTAGAACCATTCTCCCCTTTCTTTGGCAGCCACAGAAACTGCTCCTTTTTATCATCTTTTCCTGGCTTGGGGCTATGAATGAGTGTGAAAAAAATATTGAGCTGTCTGGAAGCATTTGCTGATTAAACAGACGTTGCTCTTTTCATCATCCCATAGGCAAACACTTGGGCCTGGCTGAAGATGCAGGGAAGACCATGGTCTAATAACCATCTATCAGAGATTATCTACAATATCTAAAATTTTATACCCAAGTCTTTATACCTTTTTGCAGAGTGGTTCATATTTCAATTTGGGGGTAAAATTATTATTTTCACTCCACCTACACAAATCATCTCAAGTAACTGCACATCAGCACTTCCTTTAACCTAGGAACATAGCAATTGGCTTATGGTTGTATCCAAAAACATTTCAAAATAGTATAATAGTATAATATTATTCGCAGATGACATTCCATACCTAATTCCACTATTACACCTTTTAAATACCTCTTTAAAAATCACAAAGTTAATAGATTTTTTTATTGCATTCTCAGTCACATTTTATATTTTTGTCTTTCTTATGTGTAGACTGTAAATTACTTATTTTTAAATTATACATGTCTTTTTTCAGTTATTTTCTATCCAAAAGGATGGGGAGGTGGGAAACAGTTTTGAACTTTATAACATACAAAATGATTTTTAAGAGCACAGAGGTTAATTTTATCTTATTTTGATGGAAAAATAGGATAATGGGATAATACTTAGATAAGTATCTGTAGAGAAAAAAATGTAATTGATAATTTTCTTCAATTCTACTAATTATAGCCTATGAAATTGAACTTGCCCTTTCTAATTTGTGGTAATTGATTATAATAGATTTTTTAGTAAGACAGATAACACAGATAATTTCCCTGAAACTAGTTATTTTTTTTGTTTAGTTTTATCCATATTCTCTTACAGGTTAAAAGTACTCATTCTCTTACAGGTTAAAAATACAGATGCAAAACAATTATAGACTGGCATAAATAATAACAGTGCTGAGCATGATGTACAGACTGCATATAAAATTTGAGATTAAGAAAAGAGCTTAAGGCTATGAACATCACAGCCTCATATCTTTGAGGTTTTCTGCTGTTTGGTTTCAACATATGTGAGTTTAAATTCTCCAAGCTTTAAGATTATTTGAAAAGCTCAGAATAGCAAAGAAATATTAATATGGAATTGCTAATATCCTGTTTACATGCGAAAAGAGAAACTTAAATGAATAACCAGATACAGTTGGAGTCTGAACAAACCTCCATGTCTCTGTCTGGGTCTACATGAGTGTGAGCTTTAAACGGATTCACAAGAACTCTTGAGAAACAAACCATGGCAGTAAAGAATATTATGGAATATAGCTTCAGTTTTCTAGCCACCCACAGACCATAAAGGCTATTTTGGTCTCCACCATTTCTCCACTCATATTTTAAGATTACAAGCCATGGTGAAAAATGACACATTATTTTATGTAAGTGTGCCAGATACTGGTAAATCACTTTTCATACTTTCTTAGAGTTCAGTTTAGTCTAGTTGTGAGAAAATGAGAGGGAATATGTACATAGCCTTTTCTGGATTCAGCTGTGTGAATTATTACTAGCCTGCAAATGGAATTTAAAAATAATATTAACTCATCACAAAATGGGAATGTGCACTGAATTTCTACTGCGGTATAGAAAGGGTTTGATGTTCATAGATGGCCTTGTGACCTAGTTACTGTAAAATATTCTCTGTCCATCCTTGAGGGAGTTACAATTTCCATATCTTTTCCAGAAATGGATATTGAAAATATTAATTCTATTCTGATGGAAACAATAAAAATCCCATCAGTGCTGTGATATTCACTTCAATTTTTCTTCTGATATTCTGCTTGAAGGTATCAATTTATAGGTTGATAAAGTCTTTTAATTGAATATTTATTTTCATGTGAATAAAGAACTGATACTTTCTAAGAAATGCAGATACTTTACGAGGTCTATTTCTGATACTTTTTGTCTAAGACCAAATGTGCTTACAAATGAACATCATCCATGTGTAAGGTTCAGATACAGATTTTCATGCTCAAAATGGGGGCGGGAATGCCTTGTTTTTATTTGCAGACTAATGACTGATATATTCAAACTGACAAAGAGCTAGATTCTGTCAAGGAAAAAGATAACGGTGGTTAGACCGGAATTGCTAGGACCTTCTACATGAATGGACTGCCCGCTGTCTTGCATGGGGTTTGGATAAAGGTCTTTTGTTTCTCTCTTTTGCACTCTCTCTCTCTTTTTTTTCTATATTGTGATGAAGCAGTAACTTCTTAGTTCTCTCAGGTTTCTTATCCAGATCTTCCACAGTGAGGAGTTATATGTCAAAAGTATAGACACAAAAGTCTGGCTGCCAACATAAGAATTACTACCCACAAAGTGAACTATCCTTTAACTAGAAAAGAGATCAGGTTCTGCTTGGGGGAAAGAGGACAAATAGCTGCTCTTAGATAGAGAGCCAATATAGTTTTACAGAAGATGTTACTACTTTCTCATTACGTGACATTTTTCTCTCCAACACCACATTTTCAGCCTTTTAGCCACGTCATATTGTGTGGCATTTCTTAACAAATTCTGCCCATACTGGCTCACCCAATCTGACTTTAAATGTTGATTCATCTTCTCAACTACATTTTAAACCTGTTCAGAAAATGAATTCTATGCATGTAGGAATCCTATGTTGTGTTTGTGCTGCCTAAAGGGAAAAAAAAACAAACACACAAAGAAACAATACAGTATTAATGGTCTAATATTATGTAAAGCTGACAGGTAGATATACCTCATACAATCATGAAATGATTTTAAAAAATTGCACACTTCCTCCTTTCCTATGATTAGATAGAGTTCCTCTTCAGTATATGCTTACTTTTAATAAAACTTGTAACTACAGTATGCATGTTTTAACAATCATGAGAAGAGATGGAGGGTCCTTGCAGGGAAAATTTCAAAAACATTATCTTGTAAAAATGAAAGTTTATTGCTTATATAATCAAGGGGATTATTACCCTTTGTTTTCACATAAAAGAAATGGGCTAGGCCTCCATTACAGATGGCTGTTCTACCTACAGCTAGGGGGAATATGGCGTGTATTGACTAATCTAGATCCAAGCTTGCAAGCTGGCTTCAAAAACTAAAGCAGATGAAGGTGTTCCCTGTTAGAACTGCATCAGAGATATCCCAACATGCAGTATTGGCTCTCATCGGGATAGTGAAGGGGTCATAAAGGATCATTCATATCCACTTTATTTAAATATTGTGCTATGAGCAAGGATTGCTTCAGTGCTTGCTGCTTTGCTTCCATGTTTGACTCAGAAGAGTTTTGAGTTCATTACTTCTTACTCATTATTTCAATTCTCTGAGATATATGTATTAGGACTAGGATAATATATATAGTTGTAATCATTTTTTTTTCAATTTTGTCAGGAGAACTGCCTGTTCAGACCATTCAATCTTTCAGCAGAATCACAATAGGACAGATAACTTGGTTAGCTTTTATCTATCAAGAAGTCTGTTAACATCAATCACTATTAAGAAACAGGGAAAAAATAAGGATCAGTATCTCTAGATGAAGACCGAAGTGCAAATCTATTCAATTAGGCATGAAACCTATCACTGCATACTCTTATGCATTTATCAGCTCAACATTTAACTACACTCTTCGCAGCAACTCTATTATCTTTGCATTTAGCTTGCATGAAACTGCTTTTAAAATCATTTTCCCCCTTAATGGCTCACTGCACATAACTGAAGTTAATATTTATAAAAGGAATTCATAAGGCACAGAAACATTTTTGTTTGCCCCAGCTTGGCAGAAGACTAGTTTTCTATATAAAGTGTAGAAACAAAAACAAAACAACAGCAAGAAACTTCATTCCAAGGAGCCTAAACAACTGTATAGAGGAAAAGGGATGAAAGGGGAACTACGGGAAAGCAAAGCTAAATCTTCTTTTGCCAGTCATTTAATTTTGATCAACCTTGCGGATAATCCATGCGAGGACAACAACATTTCTAAGAGCTGAAACGGGACCCAGGGGGCACAGGGAAGGCCACAGTTGCTTTTTCCTGTCCCAACCTTCTCTACCTTGGTCTAACCTAGGCAGAGAACAGGGACCCTCAGCGGCACCTCTCACTGGCTCTTTAAACCGTGGGATTTTCTGTGTTTTCCATGCTTTCGCAGCTCCACACAGCGTCGCTGGGATGACATGAGTCAGCTCCGTGCAGCCCGGTGCAGCCCTGCGCAGCCCCGCGCACCCCCAGACAGGGCGAGGGGGGAACAGGAGGGGACAGGGGCTCCCCAAAACCAGCGCTGGGAGGGCGCGGGGAGGAGGGGGGCAGCCCTGCCGCTCGCTCTGCCCCCGCTTCGCCTCTCCTCCTCCCCGTAGCCTTCGCCACCGCGGGTCGGTGCCGGTGCTCACGCCGGCACCCACACACACACGCACATACATATATGTGTCACTGATCCGCCACGTTATCCTGTATCATTTCACCGCTCTCCAGCGGCTGAAGTGACTCCTGCAGAGCCTCTCTGAGCCGCGGCCGAGGGCTGCTTGTCCGCTCTTGAAGAGGAGGTGCAAGAGCGGAGGGCTGGGGGTGCGCGCTGCGCAGCCGCTCCTTGCCGCCCCCTCCGTGCCAGGGGGGTTTGCCGGGTTTTTCTCCTCCAGGGAAACCCCGGGCTCCCCGCGGAGGAAGGAGCGGCGGCGGCCCGGGCATGAGCCGCCTCTCTCGTCCCTGCAGTCTTGGCACGGCAGCGCTGCAGAAAGCCGCAGCCCCTTCCTCCAGGGAAGCTTGGGCCTCTCGGTGGTACGCGATGCACAACATGGACAGCAAGTGCTTTATTCCTCCCTCCCTCCCTCCCTCCCTCCCTCCCTCCCTCCCTCCCTCCGTTCCTCTCTTTGCCTTTTCCCTTGAGGAAAAGAAGCCCCCTCCCTTTACACCCCTGCTTCCCTTCCTCAAACGCTGGCTGGCACGGACCCTGTTGCTGCCACATTTTAGCTACCTCAACTTCGAGCTCCTCTGTTGGGATAAAACTAGAGAACCCGGGGCCTGTGGCTCCAGGAAAACGCCGAGGCAGCTGCCCCGCACAACTCACTTGCCGCAAGCTGCCAGCCCCGCTGCGGGCTCCGGGCCGCCCCCACGTCCTGCGCCGTGGGGACACGTTCCCTCGCTTCGTTTTATTTGCTGGTGTGGTGAGAAATTAATCAGGACGTCGTTCTCTTAGCAGGCGGGAGAGCTACAAAACGCAAGCGACATAGCCCCCCGCAAAAAAATCGAGGTTGGCAGATTAGGAGGCATTGCTTGATCGAGAGAGGATGGCGGCATCTAAAAAGAAAACGGCTCTGCCGCTTCAAGTGAGTCTGTCAAAATAAACCCCACACACAATTTCTTCTAAATATGGGGGCTGATATGTTATATTTGCTGTCTGGCAAGCGATCAATATATACCCACTCTCAGCACGAGGAGAAAGCGCATCCAGGGAAGTTCAGCCAGAAGAGGGGCATAATAAGCCGGCGGTCAAAAAAACTTTTGTACCTGGGCAAGAGAGAATTTCTCCTCACTGAAAGGATGGGAAGGGGGTGGTGGTGGTTTAACCCGTGATCGCGTGTCTCAGTGCCCCGGGACGGGCCCCGCGCCCCTGGGCGCAGCAGCCCCGGCCCCCAGGTCTAGGCAGCGCCCGGGGACGCCGGAGGGCGCGGGGGGATGCGGCTCCCGGCCCGGTGTCGCCCTCCTCCCCACCCCTCCTGCTGCCCCGCCTGCGTGTGCTTCTGTTACTGTTCGTAAGCCCCCCAGCACGGGGGAGGGGGGCAGTGGTAATGGCAGCCGCGGGCGGTGGCGTTTGCCGGCTCTTGCTGCCGTTGGGGCCGGCGCGGTGGGATGTCGGCACCTCCCTGCTCCCTGTCTGCTTTAGCGACCCGTAGCCACGCGGAGGAAACTGAAACGCAACCTGCGTGAGACCTGTCACAAGAGCTAAATGTCTGTGGTGCTGGCCCAGTTAGTTAATGGCTCATTTTTCTTACATAATTATATTCTTATATAACAGGAATAAATCAGACATACTCACATTGGTGATATGTTTTGGGCCATAGATAACCAGTCTGCATAAGGTCTCTGAGCAATTTTTTGTGGATCAAAAGTAAAGCATCAGCGAAAGTCCTGACTTTGCAGCTGGCCACATACAGCGTGTTTTTTTTTTTTTTTTTTTTTTCCTTCTCTGTACACAGCATAGGCTTTTCAAAATATTTAGAGACAGTGTCACTGCTTCAACATATTTAGAGAGAGCGGCTGTATTGTCATTGGTGCTGAGTAGTCCGTAAAATAAAAACAATGACCAGGAAAAGAAAACATGATGCAAGTCCTCTTAAAGAAAGCACAAACATGGGATGTGAAACATTTTAAAAAATGAATTTCAGTATTGCTTGACCTCAGTTTACTTCACTCTTCAGTGCAGAGCTGTAAACTACTGGTGTTCTTTTGAGCTAAAAGACACATAATATTATTTTACAGCTTTCATTTTGTTTTTATTTTATGCAGTTCTGTGCAATCTTTATCCTGATAGAGGTAGATGACAGTGTGTGTATAGCTTCAGGAGCTTTGTGACAATATGAAAATCAAGAAAGCAAGAGAGTTCAAGCATTGCAAATAAAAAAAAATGAAATTAAATTGGAAAGAGATTGTTTTAAAATGTTTATAGTCTATCATTTGGACTCTCATGCTGCCAATAAATGAGGCATTTTTTTTTCAAAAGGGACAATTACAATGAAAAATACATTTTCCCATGTCACAGAGCTTCTCTTACAGAGTGAGGCACATCTCTCAACATGAGAACAAAGCATTTACAATTCTAATTAACCCGTTGATTACACCAGCCTTAGCAGACGAGCCGCATTCTCTACATGCTGCTACTTCTTAAGTCAGCCCCAAGACTGAAGTTAGCATTGGAGATAGTGGCTTGCTTAGTAACTGATTTTTATTACCGACATTTGACATATTGATAATCAGGTGATAGCGTGCCAGGCACAGCGAGGGGGTATAGTTTTCCTTGAATTCATAAGAACCCACAAACAAAAGTGAAAAAAAATTGATGGCTCCTCTGACTAAAAAACGTATTTGACCCAGTTGCTCAGTTCTCAAAATAAAACCCCACAAAATATAATTTGGGAGAACCATTGTTCTACCATAGGGGGACTATGATGAAAGAGAAGAGTTTGGGGTATATTTTGTAGCAGTATGAAGATGCGTGCCTGCATCTGACAAAGCTGCTTTCCTGTCTCTTACCAGGAAGCCAAGAGTAGATGCAAGGCAGCCCAGCTAACTCTTCCACGATATCCCTTAGAAAATGTTCATCTTGTATAGACAGATGTTTCACATCATCCCAGTTCTTGTCAGCCTGGGTTTATACCTCAGTGTATGCACACAATATACGATTCCTATAGCAGATGATCCAGATAATGAAGATAGAGAAGGTGCTTAGGCTAGTACAGTTAGGTCTCTTGGCTACCTTTTTTTAGTTTCATGGCTGTTGATACAGTTGCAAACCCTACAGCACTTCATACGGCCGACTTTCAGTGGCTCCATTTTTCTCTCTCGGAGAAATCCCAAGGGATATTTTTTACTAGCATTTGCTCCTCTGCTTGAGTGTATCCCTGTGGATTTCCTGCAACCTTTTGCTTCTCCTCATGTTCAGTGTGGAGGTGAAGCTGTTAGAAGAGATAACAAAGGGAAAGGATTTTCAGTATGGTCATTATAGCCAGCTTTAAACCTGATTTATATTGCAGTCAATGCTTCAAAATTTCTTATCCAATGCTGGACAACCTTAAGTCTGTGACAGAATTCCAAATCAGATGTCATAAACTACAGGAAGCAACC
>JAUBNY010000407.1:1739440-1762524 GCA_032275445.1 Crypturellus soui | reverse complement strand
GTTTGAATTACCTGACTGTAAACATTGGAAGGAGTGGATTGTTCCTTTCCAGAAACCTAACTGGATTTGCTGCTATTCAAACCTTGATAGACCGACAAATGGCCCTCTCAAATACGGGAGTGAATTCAAGTCCTGAATTCTGTGGTTTTCTGGCTGAAGGCTGCTGGGGACACAGCAGCACGCTTTGACTGAAGGACCTTGTTGCCCTTCTGCAACATCTCCAAATTGTTTTTAGAGCAGGGCGAAGGATCTCATCGGGACTTATACCAGTTCCCGCCTGCCTAGAAGAGACATACGATAATCCAAGCTGTAATACGTTAGGGAGCTGTTAACTGGAAAACCTGCCTCCTTGTACTTTCTGTGCTGAGAGCTGCACATCGCTTTCTCTTGTGCCAACTCCATAGTTGCTTTTCATGGTGTATTTGTAATGATAGTTTTCAGCCTTCCTTTGTTGCTTTTCTTAACTTTGTAAAGTATTAATTATCAGTGATAATTTTCATGATCACCATATAAAATCTGCTGTTCTGTTTTGTCGTTCCCCTTATTCTGTAACAACCTATTTGTTTTTAATTTAAATATATTAATTTAAATGAAACTTCTACTCATTCTACGATCTAGATTCTACAATTCACTTGGAGGCAGTGAAGTAAAGGGAGGAGAAAAGAGATGTTTATCGTGCATGTTAACCAGCAAAAGTCTAAGTGCTGTCCTGCTGAAGGATGACACAAGTAGGTACAAAAAGTACCTTAATTTTGTGTGACATGAGAGGTTTTTAAAACCGATGAGAACCAAATGCAAAACAACATGCATAAGATCCACAGCTCCAGAATTTGAATTATTAAACAAAAGCAATGATCAGTGACAGGTAAGGTTGTAGCAGGATACACTCCCAGGACCCTGGCCCCGGAAAGTAAGGAACAAAAAAGTCAAGGACAAAGAATGATCTTTCCACTTTTTTTTTGTTAGTTAAAGTATTTTTAATAAAGCAGCTAATTATCCCTTAAACTTTTGATCTCTGCTATTAGATTTGTACTCTAACACAAAGCCATAGCCACGAAAGTCTTCATGCCATTGTATAACTTTGGCCGATGCACTTGGCCTGTTGGTGTCCCGTTCATGTGGGCAATGCCGAGGTCGTGGCCAGAGGGGATGCGGATGTCGCCGCAGAGCCCCTCTGCTGCAGCTGAACCTGCTACTGCTTTAGGCGGTCGCTGGGAGGTAGCGAATATCCACATGATGGGGGTGGGCTGCAGGGGCAGGTGACCGCTGTGACTCATGAAGGTTAATCTCGCTGAGTCAAAGACCGCAATAAAGATTGGAGCGTTGAGCTGAAGTTGAGGATTCCTGTGATAACCTGAGCAAATAGGAGAGCAAGGGGAAAAACAGAACCCTCTCCAGAAAGTCAAAAGGCCCAGAAAGGCTGTCACGCCTGCAGCGTAGGCTTCGACAAGGTGCACTTCTTGTATGCTTGCTAAATATACTTGCATATACTAACAAAATATTTTTCTCTTATATAGCTGCAGTGCTTTTTCTTATGGTTTTAATGAAGGGTTCTGTTAAGTTTATGTTCTTAATTTGTCGTTTAAGTATATTGAGTAAAATCAAAAGTTTAACTTTCTGGAGGTAAACTTTGGTCTGGTGTTTATTGGTATTATGAAATTTAAGAAAAGGACACTAACTGTATTATATTATTTCAGAGAAAATATTAAAACAGCTCTTAGCTCTGATCATGCATTCATTTATGTATTTACTTATTTATTTGTCCTTCAATGATAAATCTTGATTCCCTCATTAGATCTGATAAGTATTCAGTAGTTACCTGGCATTGTCACTTGCCTCACATAAACCTGCTGAGGCCTGGAGGAACATGCATTAACTGAGGACCTCTCTGGCAGTCAGTTTTGCAAAGGAAATTTAAGAGGTTTTGTTTTTAGAGAAGCTATGATGATAAATCAATTCACACATACCACTTACATGGTGCTATACTTAACAGATGTTCCTATGAAGTTTCTATAGCGTAAGCACACATAGAATCATAGAATCACAGCATAAACAATTCAGAGAAAAATAACCCTGTTTGGAATAGCTTTTTAAACAGTAATAGCATAATAGCTGAGCAGGGCAGATATAGAAGCAGTGCACAATGGATAATTTGAAGATCCTCCAGAAACTGTCTGAGAGGCAAAGAACACAAAGAATTTCAGGATATTCTGTTCCTGAGAGACTGGACCAGAAAAAGGTTCAAAATCCTAAACTGATGGGAAATGTGCTAAAATGTGCCTTTTTTAAAAATGGAAAACCATACAGAACTCTAATAACTAAACATTATAAAATATACAAAGAGAAAAGATAATTCATATGAGTCATTGCTGGCAAGGGAAAACCTTTAATCAGATACAACTCTGCTAGTCACTGTGAATATCCACTGAAGCACCTGACTGCTCACCCCTCACCTCAAGCTTATGCAGATTTTTTGTAAACCTTCTTATGTGACTCCTATTTTTGCCTGAAATAAAACAAAATTAATTTCCCCCAGATAACTGTAACTGCTGTACAGTCCAGCGCAGTCAAACTGGAGACTCCCGGAGTACAGGACTACTGCCAACTGCCCCATTCCCTGTAGCTGTGTCTCCTTTCTATATATTTTGAAATAACATTTATTTTTTTTTGTGGTGAAAGGACTAGAATCTTTTTACAGTTAGGGGATTAGGGGAACTGCATTTGTTTTTTAAGGGTATTTTTCTTGCAGTGATTGAGGCCCCTGGCAACAGGGGAGACTGACAAATAGGGAATGCATTCCATATTACCCTCATATAGAGTAATGGTACTTCAACAACAAGACTTCTCTTAACATCACAAAAGCAATGTCAAATACATAAAATAATTTCTGTATAAGGCATTACTTCTCCATAAATTCTCCAAAAATCATACTGCCATGGAGTTAACTTTCAAAGCTCAATGATAATTAAGTATCACAATCTGGTTTCCAGTAGCACTGTTAATTTTTTTAGGTTTAAAATATTGGAATCTTGATTTCTGATACAAAAAGTAGCGCATTCTGACAAAACAAAACACCAAAAAACAACTATTGCATCTGATAAAACTAGTCAAAGACAGATACTGGTTATCTCTTTCCCGTGCTTTTCATTAAAGCTTGTTTCATGGAAATATCCCACCCACCATGACTCATGAGCACAGATGATCTTTGGGGCTTACAGTCTCTTCAAGGACTCGACATGGGATTTTGCAGAAACATGGAGAGCTGTGTCCCTGTAAATGAGACCAAGCAGGATCACTCTGTGCTACAGTAGCTGGCGGGACAGAGGCAGCGCTGCCTGGAACGTACTTGGGAATTAAGCCTTTGTAGCAACAGCAATGCTGAGTTTGATTAAACCTGAAAATGGCACGGCTGGTGATTAGAGAAGGAAACCTGTTTTCTTCTTCTCCTGTCATTAACTCTTGGCTTGACAAGATACTCAGGCTCTATCTACACAGGCTTTTATTTATTTATTTATTTACTGCCATGCATTTCCCAGCAATTCTGCCATCTACCCTATTATACAGGCTATGGTAATGGCGAGAGCATTTTTTAGCAAGAGCTCCAGGTAACCATCACTATTTTGATGACATTTGATGACATTTCAATCAGTTCAGCCTAGAGTTAACCAGAGGATGATGATGAGCTTGAGATATTTGCTTGGTCCATTTTCCAGCTGGAATCAGCACTACTATGCAGAGTTTTCAGTCTATTCTTTTGCTCAGACAGCGTGCGCGTACTTGGAAGGCAGCAAACAAAACCCGCAGACCTACCCGTGGGCAGAAAGCTTCTTTGGTAGAGACTGCACGTTTGGTTTTTGAGCACCGATACTGAGGATGCACACAAACTGAGTATTTGTCAGACGGAAAGCCTCATGTTGAAAGAGCAGCTTGTTTGCTCTCTCTTTCTCTCACACGCCTCTGGTTTGGCTCAAGTTCCTATGGGGCGTCGTGTGGAAGCCGTGCTGGCCGCCGCTGGCAGCCCGAGCTCATTAGAGCTCAGCCCCAGGGAGAGGTGCTCGTGCTGTGGGGACACAGGTCATGCGGTGGGACGGGGCTGTGGGTCGGCTGGCAGGGGAAGGGGTTTTGCACAAGCCGCTGTTGGCCGTGGTCTCCAGCCTACGTGTAGAAGACGCTGTAAGCAGAGAGACAGGCTCCACCATCCACGGGAGGAGCCATGCCAAGCTCTGTAAAAACCCGAGCAGCGCCCAACATGCTGAAAATAGTGAGAGTATTAAAGCTATGAAAACGTATGTGCTGAGCAGGCACGTATGCGTTTGCCTGTGTTACCTATGGGAGGTAAGATCAGGAGTGCCTTATGGTTGGAGACCTCCCCGTATCCACTTACTGCTACATTCCTAAAAAGAGGGGTCGTTTTTAGGACTGCCCCCAGCAAGGGGCTCCCTGGCAACGCGCCTGCTGATGCTGCCAGGGCCTCTTTGGCGTCAGTGTTAACCCCAGAGTCCTGGGGAAGTGCGCCCCGGGCTCCACTTCGTAAGCTGCGCTGGCTGGATTATGTGCACCTCGGAGCTATGCCAAGCTGGCTAGGGCCACAGGAAAATGGCCGGGGCCCATGAATCTCAAAATAATGAAAATGTGCAGCAGGGGACTGCACTAGGAATGCACATCAACCACTTAAAACCTTATGACCCTCAGCCTTGCTGTCGGAATGCGTTTTTTCAACCTCCATCTCCTATGGGCGGCATTTGCAGTCACCTTGTGCGCGCTGGGGAGCTGCCCCTGCAGCGGGCAGGGACGGTGCCGAGCAGCGCGGTGCAAACACCGTTCAGCAGGTGCCTCTGAGGAGGTGAACACAGGAGGGCTGTTCCGGTAGCGAGCGCTGCTGCGGCACTGCTCTCAGTCCCTGTGTTGCTTGCTCGGGTGTATCCCTGAAGCTGGAGAGAAAACGAGTGAAAGTCCAACGGCGGGTCACTAATTTGGGCATCTGTGGCGCAGTATTATTGAAATACAACTTTCCAGCATCACAGCTGTAAAATTTGCTGTACAGTGTTCATAGTATTCATTTTTTTTTTGGTACAAACCAATTATTTGTATGTGGCATATTTTATGTATAATATATATCTCATAGGCAATTTCTGAATTCAGTTTGGGATTTTTTTTTTTATTGATCAGGACCAGTAAGTAATCTTTAGAAAATCTGTTTGTTCTGTTTGTTCCTGTATTCTTCCTAGACATGTTTGATGAGTGGGTGATTTGTTTGTGCTGTCATTACGAAAACCATATGTTAATGTGGTCTTATGGAGGAGTGTTTTTATTATTTTAAGAGTTCAACTAAGGATGTTTCTAAAGGAGTCTTTAATTGCTCTTCTAAGTGCAAAGGCTGAACAATGACTTGGTTACAAATAATGCCAAAAATCTGTTCAGCTCAGTCTAATTATTTCAAAGACTAAAATCTGTTTTTCAAAAATGTGTTCTTTGCACAGTCTGAATTTCTTAGCCCACTAAGAAAATTATGTTTACCCAAGTTCTCTCTGGAATTATATTCCGAGTGGCTAGAACTAGGGAAAATACCCATATTCACATAAATGTCAGCGGACCCCAAAATCTTCATGAACCCCCTGTTCATGAGAAGTGCATTGCAGCCCAGCATAACGTGCCAGTTAGTTAGCACCGGGTTGAAGACGGGAAGACGCCTCTGCTCACGCTGCTGCAGCCACCTGGGCGGCTGGGTGTTACCCAGACCAGTGCTGTGCTGCGCGCTTCATGTTCGCGGTACCCGTGGACAATGAAGCCAGCAAAGCCGGAGGGGGACTAAGATTTGTCACTCGTGCTCCGTTTGGCTCCGATCCATCAGGATCTGGGAGCAGTCTCTCAGGGGCCGGTGCGGCGGAACATCCTCTTCACCACGCTTGGCTGGGAGGGTTGGTTTTCAGTCAAATCGCAGTGCGGTGTTGGGATGAGCTCAGAACAAGGCCCCGTGCAGGGGAACTGTGGAGCACGCTGCGGTTTTGGTCATCCTTTCTGTGGCTGGAGGGGATTTCCTGATGCACCCCTGCCCGCTGGGGAGCATTTGTGCAGCGTAGGTTTGGCATTGCAGGACACGACTGCTATGGGTAAGATTTTGACACTGGCGGCATCAATTTACGCCAGAAATACCCAAATAACCAGAGAGACCCATTGACACCTGTGGGACTGGCTGCGATGTAAGGATTGCACAGTGAGTGCCATGGTGACAGAACTGTTCCCTAAGCTGGCTGGTCTCTAAAGGACAGAATATTATCCTGAAAGTGCTTCAGTGCTCAGTAAACCTGCTAAAGAGGGAGTACGTGGTAGAGATTCCGCAATATATTTTTTAGATAAATTATTAGATAGGGATTATTAGTCTGTGCTGCAGAGGTAAAGAAAATGAAAACAAAGAGAGGAAAATAGCTGTGCACCTGGCCAGTGCCTTGCAAAGGACCGAATAATTTTCAGAATAATTTTCAGAAAAGAAGAATTTCAAACACCCCTGTTGCAAAGCCTCCTACAGAGTCTTTGCAAAGAACCTTTCAGAGGAGAGCTTTAAACAAAGCTGTGCAACAGCGCGGCAACATTTTGTGAACAGCAATATTGTAAATAAATGCCGCACATTTATATCCTTCTGTTAGCCAAAATAAGGTACTAATGAAGCTGCTTTTGTGTTCGTTGTGATTGGAAGTGGACAGGATAAAAAAAAAAGTAGAAAATAATAATTCTGCAGTGAGAGGCAACATAGTGTCATAGTACTTTGAAAGCAATTCTGTATAAAATAACTTGTTTATATTTTATAGAAAGCATGTATTTTATATACAATGTCATACTACAAATAATACATAAGTATATGTGTTTAGAGATTGTGTACATATATATAATCTCTATATATGTATATGTAAAACCTATATAATTAGATTATAGTTGAAATGAACAATCACATTTTCTTCATCATCCAACAAGAGTACAAGGGAAGCTGGCCTCATAATCCAGACCTGAGATTTGGGTTCAGGTCTCAGTTTTTGTCTCAGTTATGATGTTAGGCGATGGTCTCTGTGACAAGCTACCATGTATCGCACAAAGAAGCGAAGCGGATAAATAATTTAGAGGGTGAAAAACTCAAAAACTCAGGTCCATAGTGATCTGGACTATCTAGATACATTAGATGGGTGAAGTAATAATAAAGTGGGGTTTTTTTTTTCTTTCCCCGAAAGATTCCAATAAAAGGTGACTTCCTGCCCGTGTTCCCCGGCCTCACAAATAAATGCCACTTGCCGAATGCTCCTGCCAGCAACGCAGTTTGCGCTGCCCTGCGATCAGCGAGTCACCACAATCAGAGTTCAAAACTGTCCTGCCCTAAAAGTGGGGGTAGAGCAGGAAAAAGCCGCAGGCGAGAAAGGCAGACCCGTTACGGTGTGCTCGGCTTGCGGGGAATGGCAGGGATGTTTTACGGGACCATGGTGCGAGCCAGCCGCAAGCGGGCCCGCAACGGCAGCGCCTCCGTTCGCGCGCTGCGGCAAACCGCGCTTGCGCAGCCTGGACCCTTCCAACGCGCAGGTCGAAACCAGCTCAAATTACTCTTCTGTTTCATAAATTATGAATTTATTTTAGTATTATTTATTTTTTTTTTAGAGTACAATGAATGAGTCCCTTGAGCCCCTCCACAATCTAAGGGGACAAATAAGTATCCAGTGGAGACTGTTTATCACAGACACAGGGAGAGGGAGAGTTGGGGTTCGATGTGGGGGCTGAAAAGCTACGAGAAGTTCAGAGGACAAGGGAAACATTTGTGATCCTCGGCAGTGCTGACAAGGGGCAACTGCCCCCTCGCCTTCCCCACCAGACCGGGGGCGAAGCCCTGGCTTTCGTTAACTCCGTGAACTCAAATAGAGAGACCCCCCCGCCCCTTACAGGACTGATATGCAGAACTCGGTATTGCTTGAGAAACGAGGCCATTTTCAGATTCAGAAACGAGGCCAAAGAGCAGTTTAGCGACATTGTCCTGGAAGCCTCAGCTATGGGATTCTAGTGACTCTCGTCTTTCCTATGCAACCTCCCTAACACTACAGGATAGAGAGCTCTCCCTGCAAGTAAGGGGCAAGACAGAGTTTTCTCTCTCTCCCACTTTCTCTATTTATTTATTTATTTCCCACCAGACCAATTTTATATCCCTTCCTTATTTGGCTTGGTATGATATACTTTCAGTGCTGGCTCCACAGGCCCAAAATATTGAAGTGACTTCAGTGTTGCTGTTTATATTTGTTAACCAAATCAAATCAGAGAAAACTCTCCCTTAGTTGGCTGTGTCATAGCAAGAAGTCAAGCAAGCAAGCAAGCAAAAAAATAAATCCGACATTAAGTTTGTTGCAGGATATTTTCCTGGTGAATATTCTCAGTGTTGCTTTCGTAGCAAGCACAGCCAACTGGAGACACTGCTGAGTGTTGTTAGTCCAAAGCACTGGGTCACTTCCTTGCCAAAACTAAGTTGCATTTCTTGTAGGCTCTGCTTCCCGCCTGAAGATCAGGGATTGCAGCAATTTCGGTACAAGGCTATCTCTAAGCCTGCTCCATGATGCTCTTGGTGCGTTTTTGATGGGAGACAAGGTGATGGACAGGTGATG
The DNA here is from genome assembly GCA_032275445.1 of Crypturellus soui. NCBI lineage: Eukaryota > Metazoa > Chordata > Aves > Tinamiformes > Tinamidae > Crypturellus > Crypturellus soui. Next base: position 1,753,897 of record JAUBNY010000407.1, on the reverse strand, counting down.
GTGGCCTCTCCAGAACTGAATTGCAACTCCATCCTTGGGCAAACCTTTATTTAATCTTCAACATAGAAATTCTATGTGGAATTTCTACATGGAAATTAGTTCTCTTTGGGGGAAAAATAGAATCCAAATATTGGTCTAGCCTGAAAAAGGCTTTGCCTGCTCTTAAAAACACAGGGAAAGTAATCCTGGAAACTACAAGGAAAAAAAAAAGCATTTTACTTCACAAATCATTTTCCTGATTTCAGTTGTTATTTTTTATCTAACATTTTTGTTTTTACTCTGAAAACACATTGGATTCTGTTTACATCTTCTTTGAAAATCATGACCATACTGAAAGGTAATAAACCTAAAAAAAAGTATTTATTAATTATTTTATAATGTTAATATTAACATAACATAGTTTATAATAAAAATAACTTTATATATGTGTGGTTGTGTGTGTGTGTATATATATATTTTATATATATATATATAAATATATATATGATAAATATATATATATATATATTTCCTCTTTGTGCCTGTGCATGCCTCCTCAAATGTCAGAGCAGCAGGACTGAATGCTTCTGTTGCAAGAACTTGGGGACAGAAGCAAATGGTGCAGGGCTCTATCATGCAGTTTATTTAGGCATAGAAGGGATATGTCAGAAGCAAGAACTTACTTCTTAGCTAGGGCTGTATGCAGATGAGTTGTGGCCAGTGAAATATTTGGCACGAGCTTGAGCTAACTGAGCAAGTAGCAGATAAAGCCCTCCAACTGTGCTTGCTCCATTCAATTACATACCGCTACTGAATGGATTAAAAAGCCCTGAAATACACAAGATAATAAAGAGAAAAGAAAATACACACCTATAGTCAGAGCTACAGATAAGGATGCAGTTGCTAAGGTTTCTTTGGGCAAAGGCAAGACTGGACATATCAGGAAACTAAAGAACATAACCTGTCTGTCAAGAAGGATAATTCTAAGACATAGCTGAGATTTTGTTTTCTTGTCTCCAGTAAGAAGATAGTATCTATCCGTCCTTATACTGTCTATTTTGAAGGAGAGAAAATCAAGTTTCTCCATAACTCAGGAAGAGAAGAAATTCCTTTACAGTCCACAGAGGCACAGGTATACATAAAATCTGCTAAAATTGCGACACTAAATGGTCGTACAGTTTGCACGCACTGTCACTTGCAAATGTGCAAAGCAGATACGAAATGCTTGCAAACCATCCTGGTAGTGCTCAGGCACTCTTAGCAAAGTTGCAAGTGTCCACAGATTATGCAGGACAGCGGAGATAGGGCCTGCTATTAGCAGAATCCATTCATTGCCCTGTAATGGATTTTTATTCGTTTATAATGAAATGTGAGGAATTAGTCACAGCTCAATTACATTTATAAATGCATTGCTGTACTTTAATGGGTATGTGTAAGTTTGTCTGTTTTTAATTAGCCCACAAATGCCAAGTTAGGATTTGCAGATGAAAGGGTTCAAATTTGCCTGCCAATGAAGCGCTATATTGCTGCTCACCGTAGCAAGGCAGGCGGGCAGGGAGCATGCAGCAGCGAAGCAGCAAAAAGGAGAAGCCGGCAAGTTGGCGAGCTAGCTGGCAAGCAGCGAGACTGGCAATGGAAGAGGCCAGAAAATCTGGCAACCAGCTGAGTCCCATTCTCCCTCCTTATCTTTTTACTTCCTTTCTCAACTGGAAATGCACCATGTTTGTTTCCTGTAATTCCCAACCTTGGCCGTCCTGTCAAAACTTGTGTGGTGGGATGAGTAAAATCCCATCTTCATCCTCGACAACTGAGGAGTGCTATTTCTGATTCAGGCATCGTGTCTTCTCAGCTGATTCAGCTTTATTTCAGGGATCTCTTTCTTCTTCATCTGTCTGTAATACAGGATAGCCCAGCTTACCTCTAGCTTTGACTACTGGGAATGTCAAATGAGAATAAAATTGAACTGTGGGTAGACAAAACATAATGATGTTTCTACAGTGAAATATAATACGTATTAAAATCAATTCATTCATTAGCACTCACATTGTGCACTTATTAGATGCTCTTAGTTAACATAAATCTGTTAAGAGTTTCTAGTTTAACATTTAGTGCTGGAAACAGCTGCTTTTATTTACAAAACACAGGAAAATAATTACATGAATTTTTATTTCTTTCCAACAAAGTTCATAAAAAGTCCTTGGGTACAGTACGCGTACAACAGTGACATGTTCTGTTTTGGTTAACTATGTTCTCTAAAAGGCAGACATATAAAAACCCTGTTCTACCATACAGTATCATGTCTATTAACTTACGCTGATATGAAAATAATTTCAATAGTATTTTGTAAAATCTCTATAAATTCTTATCCTAACTCATACAGAGGGTTCTATACCTAGCTCTAAATTACGTGACAAAATTTCTTCAAAAAACAACAGTATGGAAATAAGGAATGGAAGCATAACATTGGCTTTGGAGAGGGGCAGAAGGTCAGCATTTCAGGCGGTATTATGTAGACATGGGTAAAACGCACGGGCAGTTTCCATCCAGGGGATTGATCAAAACAGTTAATAGATTTAACCACAGCTTGAATAGGTTGTGGATTGTCCAACACAGTTATGCAAACAGAGGGCTGGCGTGCAGAAATCGAGGAGTGCGAACGTCAGCTCTCGGAAGGCACCTCCAGCGGCCCCGCACTTCTCTCTTCCCCCTTTGGCCATTTCAGACGTGCAGAGCACTTAGAATAAACACAGCACCCCACACCCGTTTTGTGTGGGGTCTGGTCTAGGCCTTCGCTCAGGGATGAAGCATCCCGGCTGCTCAGATCTCTGTCTTCACCCTTCCCCGAAGTGCGCAGGCCCGTCCTTTGGGCCGGCCGAGGGTGCTGGGGGTTCCCTCCTTGCTGGGGCCAGCAGCCGCTCAAACCGCTTTCCCTGGCCGTGAGCTGCCCTCACTCAATGCTGCTCCCCTATCGGCTCCGAATTTGCACGGCCTCCGCCAGCCTTGTGCAGAGGGGCCCGAGCAGGCACCTACTCGCTGTAAAGGCTCCCTTGTTTGGCCCCGTGCTTTTTCTGACCAGCCGCAATTGTCATTCAATAGTCCCTCTGTTCCCGTGGCTGGTTTTAAATACTGACATAAGCACCAGTAAGGGGAGATTTTAAAAACAAATACATTGTAATTCGCACAAAGCAATCTCTATCCAAGGAAATTTTCCACGCGTCCCCGCGGAAGGTCGCCTGATGGAGGAGTGCGGGAGCAGGCGTGAGGCTGCCCGCGAGCACCGCGATGGGAGCCGGTCGGGAGGTAAAGCACAAGACCCTGCAGCTCCGGCGAGGCCGAAGGACCTCCTGGCCACGTCCCAAAATGACACTTCCAGCTACTCAGCCGTAAACCGAAACATGACAATTTCTTTTAAAAAGTAGTGAAATTAGAACCCTAAATTGTTCCTGCTCCTTGGGAGGAAAAATTAAAATAGGCAGCAAAGTCCACAAGAAGAGAGAAAAAAAAAAGAAAAAAGGGAATATAAGGGGGAATGTGATATAATCTAGGGAGGCAGGTGCTTTCAAACGCTTCAGCTGGGTGCTCGGGAAAGGTGCGTGTTGAAGGGTGACCGGTCCGCTCTGCATGCTGGCACAAAGTAAGAAGAAAAGCACAAAGCTGTAAACAACTGCACGGAGCTGGAAGATTTTTGCAGGTTCTTATTCATTATTATAAAAGATACATACTTGTTTTTCTAAATACAGAGGAACACACTGCAGAAATCACTACGAAGCACTCTGAATTACCCATGTATAAAAGGAGGCAAATTATGCTCCACTTTTCATTGCAACTGCCATTTATTGTATCATATCCTGCACTAATTTTTGTAATGTATTACACAGTACATTACTGTTACATCAAGTCAATAGGGCTGTGCAAGTACAAATGAGGGAAGATCTCATCTGTGGTGACAAATCAACTGCCACGAATTATTATTGTGAAATCAGAAAAAGTATACTGCACATATTGAGGTAGTCTATCTTTTATGATGACAGGCAAAGATAGTAACTGTAGATAGATTCTATAGAAGGGTAGAATAATAATTACATATTACTGTCTAGTTAGGCTGTTTATATCTGAAATGCTGCGTGCAATTCTACCTGGCTTTAAGTCATGTTTTATAGCAGCTTTTGCTATAACTTGCTATTGTAAAAAAAAAAAAAAAAGTATTTTTTACATGATCAGATTTGAAGTTATCATATATTTTCTGTGTTGTCCCATGTGTTTTTATTTGGAAGAGAAGCATTTCTTTTCAGCACTGTGGGTAGTATATCAGCTCATGTCCTAGTCATCCCAGAGTAACCTCTGCGCTAATAGAATTTGAATTAACAACAGGGCGAAAGATTTTTCACTCATAACCTCCTGGCAGACAAATGGATCAACAACACTGGATTATTGGGCTCTATCATAATTCCTCATGTAAAATAACTACTTCATATTCATATGCAAGCATAAGAAGACTAATCCTGACTTTTGTACAAGGCATCCTTTTGCTAAACCCACCTTCAACTTATTGCAAATGAAAATGTCATCTGTAAAAGTCTGTGTTTTTTAAGACATTTCACCGTGCATTATTACGTTCCTTTCTGGTGTCTACATTTATGCTAACTAATAATAATCAGCTTCCTTCCTTCTAAATGATTTAGTAAGACACCAAATAAGACAGAATGTCCCCTGGCAGTCCTGCCAATCTAACACATTTCTCATGATCTTTTCTTTAGGGCATTGTCTGCATCCCAGGTAATCTTAACGTAATATAAAACCGAATCACACCATGCCAAATGTCCCACTGAAGTCTCAGTAATATTTTATCTGAAATGTTTGTTTCATTTACAATTTTGTGATTCCCTATTCAGAAATCATGTAATTGGCAACTTCTACTGAGAGTTTTTCTTTTCTATTTCTTTGTCTTTTATTCTTTTGAAATAATTACAAAACTAGCTATGCAAAGGATGCCTACATCCTTTATACAAAAGTGTATGCAAAACTATTTAGCAAATAAAGAGGTAAACCATGAAAATTCCATAGAAAGCCCATGGAGATAGTTGGATTAAAAAAAAAAAAAAAGGAACAAAAAAAAATTCCACTACAAAATAATCTTTGACAGAAATATAGTTTGGGATCCCTGGCATATACCGTAAAGAGAAACCACCAAAGAGGCTATTAATACAAAAAGAAGAAAACAGTAGAAACGTTATTAGAATTCTTGAATCAAAAATTTTCAGGAACATAAGAATTGAGTCTGGCCTTCACTCTACAATGTATGTTTTTATCACTTGTTTGAGATAACAGAGAGGACCTATTCTGTTTTAATTAAATGAGACATATGCAGTTAGAACCATTATTAATTTATGTTTGGCTGAGAGTAACAGAGATTTTGAAACCTAAGAAAGCAAATTAAGGAGATAAAGTTCAGATATTTGTATGACTATTGTAAGTTATCATGGGAATATCTGGGGAAAGAAACGAGATTTTTTTTGGTCCTAGTCACTACACTAGGAAGCTACTTAACTTTTACAAAGTTCATTAATTGTTTTTCCTTATTTGGTTTTCTTGATTTTAGAAAAATGGACATGGCATAGAAAAATTATAAGGCACAAGTGAGACTATCTATTCTACTAGATGTTGTAGCAAAATAACAAGAAATGATTTTAAAGAAGATACAGTAAATTTTTAATATATTAGCAGGGCTGACAACAAAGGAAAAAATGGATAAAACATTAAAAAAGGCTACCTCTGACTAAATAATAAGGAAAATGCTTGTGAATTTTAAATTATTTTAATCCACTGTACTTTATGACATATAAATATGTTAGGCCTGTTTTTGAGCCTCAACCCTGCTTGAAAGTCTCTGCACTGCAATGCTGCTTTAAATAGCCACCCAGCCTGATAACAACTACTTTTGGTCATTCTAGTGTTCTCCCCACATCCTGCTCAGTCTTTTGTGCTTTAAACATGATTTTCTTCAGCTTCTTCCAGCTTTATTGGAAAAAAAGTAATAATCTGCCTTTACATCTTATCCACCAAGACTCAGCCTGTTTGTATTGTTTTTCTGAAATAAAATACTTTAGCAGTGCTGCATTTTGTGCTCTTGCTTCTTATCATATTGAATTGAAGTATCTTGCGGATGCTGACTCACAGCTTGGAGTCCACACTGTGTTAACAATAGCTGATACCACTCGCCTTAGGAATTATCACAACCTGAATTATTTTTTTCCTTTCCTGCAGTGCTTTCAGGCAGATCAGCAAGCTGATCTTGCTTCCTGCGCAGCCAGATCATGGCTAGGATGCAGTGAGAAATGCGGCCAAAAGTAGAAGCAAGAACGTGACTTCTGCCTCTGCTAATAGCAGAATTTTTCATCAGCTTCAGATGATGTTCCCTGTTCTCTGAGAGCTGATTTCTGGTCCCACTGAACTGAATGGAAAATGTTTCACAGATTCCAGTACAACTAGAATTGGTCTCTGATCTAGAGGTAGGTAATTAATATGGAAAAAAATATTTCAAAGAGCATAACAATAAATGAAAAAAATATCCAGGTCAGTTTTCATGCTTCACTCTGATGCAAAGATAGATTTCTAATAAAATATTTAGCTTCTTGGTATATCTGTTTGGAAAAATCTACAGTACCACCTGAATTTGTAATATTGAAGTATATGCAGACGCTAGACAAACAGTGATATGAAAATACAAACATGATTTACCATTTTACTTGCAAGGTATAGATACAGGATATTGTATGAAATTTCAGATAGAAACGGGCTTACTGTAAATAAATCCATAATAAAGTTCACATCTGTATTAAAATTCAAAAAGCTCAAACTGATTACTTTAAAAATTGACTATGACTGTGATTATTTAACAATTATTTTATTAAAATATGCATAGAATATTTTAATATGCTGAATACTCGATTGACCAAAAAAGGCTCATAATCTAAGTCTGATGCAAAAGATTGTGAGTGAAATACCACAGTAAGGAGAAAAAGTGGAAGGTTAAAGACTACAGCTATTCAGTCTGGTAACTCAGATACCATATGCATATCTTGTCAACTCAGATGAAGTATTTTAAAACATATTAATTATGAGCTAGAGACACAATTGCTGAAGTTTGTATATCTTGTCCTCAGTTGACTTCAGTGAAGCCATGCTGATTTACATCAGAAATTATATTAATAAAAAATACTATTTTAAAAATTACTCTTATTGCACAGGTTTAAGTAAGAACTTTTTTGATTTAAGAGATTTCATGAAAAAAATATCAAAATAACATAAACACACAAAAAATCATTTTAATTTCCTCCTTGTTTTTGCTCTTCTTCTGCCTTGTCTTTCATTCCTTTCACCCTTAGTCTTCTTCACCATTTTCTGTTTTGCCTTATGAAAGAGAAGAAATACCAAAGAACAAATAAGGAAGATAAATAAAAATGAATATGGTGAAGTTTTTCATTTTGCAGTTTTGCTGAAGGTAAATGAAAACGATAAAGCACAGAAGTTTCACTGTAATTTCTGATAGGTTGTTTTTTAAAATAAAAATGACAACAGAATGAAAGGTTTACATAGATATAGCAAGTTGTAACAATCTCAGATCATGTCTTATACATTTCGTTTTGTAATTTCCAGTGGTTGACTCAGAATATGTGAAGCTTAGGTGAATCTGATCAACTGAAGCTAATGGCTCAGTATATCTGAAAAGGAAAAAACATCTCATACATAAGGAGTAGCACTGAAAAAAAAGATCCCGGGAGATGCAGATTAATGGACCAGTGCACTAGATTTAATCACCAAGGGAAAGACATGTTACAGTTAGACTCAGCTGACTGTATGAGGCAGGGTCAGAGTTAAGAACCTGATATCAGAGATATGCAATGTTCTAAACATCTTTCTTGAAGTGCTGAAAAATTTTTAAAGTTGTCATTTTTCCTACGTAACCTATGTTGCTTGTTCTTGCAAAACCATGGCTAAGTTTATGATAAAATGCATGAGAAAAAAAATATTTTCTTAACAACAGGCCAAAATTATTGCTTAATTTTTATGAGTAAATCAATATGGGGCATAAATTATGTCAGATTAAAATCAGGCACACTGTGTAGTGGACTCATACTGATACCATGTAACAGCAATATGCAAGATGACAAAACCTGGGCTTTGGTCCTCAGCACTTTGAAAATGATTACTACTGTCATTACACATAACACTCAGACATCTCTTCAAAGAAACTGACTGCTTTTTAAGACACAAATTAATTTAAAATGAAAAATGTCAGTAAAGCAAAATTGGAAGATGTAGAGCCAACAGCTGTGAAATTTCTGCAGGGCTTTGTATTATGCCAGAAAACACCTCTGCCCAAAGACAGCGTTCTTCCAGAGATAGAAGAGTGCAAAGAGATGTTCTAGGTTTTCTAAATACCAAGGATAGAAAAACAAACACAAAACAAACAAACAAACAAAAACACAAAAAGATTATGTGAAGGACCCTTTATGCCTCACTAATATTTTATGTGGGGAATATGATTTTGAGCATTTGTTTTCTTTTCTCCATGCATAATCCCCCATCTTCAGTGGGACATTCCTAATGCTTCCTAAATATATTTCAAATATATGCTTTTTTTTCAGGTACACATTTTTTCTCTGGTGATTTCTAGGCGAGCCTTTCCTTTCCTATGGTTTTATTGCCAGAGAATGAGCCATATTTAAAAGCTAAATACTTCTCCTGCAAAAACGACAAGTAAGTTTTCTAGCATCTATTAGGGTATTTCACTGCATAAGTGTATTATTTTCCCAATAAATTACTGTGAAAGTTATCATTTCCCTCCCTGAATGATGTAACTGTTACTGACATATTATCTGACAGCCTAGATGTCAAAATATTTTTCTTTAGTGTGTACTCGCAAATGTTAGAGCTGACAGTCAGGATTTTGAGCTTGGATGAAGTTTGCTGATTTCAGAAAAAAAAATGTTTTTTAAAGATTACATTCAGTTGCTTCCTGAATGAAGAGCAGCTTGAAATAAACGAGTGAAGAAGAGAGCACAGGAAAATTTATAGATGTTTTCTACCCCTTTCTAGACCCAAACACTTTTCATTAATAAAGTAAGGCTCCTCATGGGCAGGAGCTAAGAACAGTGTAGACAGGTTAAGTGGCAGTGAAACATCAGTCATGGAAATGTTATGCAATTTCTCTTTCTCCTTAGAAAAAGGGCAGGACACGCTTTGCATCAGTTTTAGTGTGACAGAGAAGAAGCCCTGCGGAACACACCTGTAGAATGTGCATCTTTCCCCTCCGAAAGAAAGGTAGATTGGGATTAGAATGCCAAAGGCAGAGAGAGGAACCAGAACTAGGCAGTGATTTCCATCAGAAGACTGGGGGAAAAGGACCAGAAAAGACAAAAGCAAAAGTGCCATCTGTGATCATGAGAATAGGTTCAGCTGGAAAGGCTTTTAGAATACTTATATCTGTATATGCAAAATAAACAGAATTTCTTAAGGTGACAGTCTGGGATACAAGGAACTTATTATCTGGATGCCCTCTTTTCTTGCATCTAAGAGAGAGACTCACCACAGACGCAGTTGGAAGACTATTTATCTTGGCTTTCTTTTACTACAAAGAGTTGCTATTGTTATATGTAAGAACTGTCCCCCAGAATATCAGGCTGCTAGAGCATGCACAAATTCATAAGAAACCTAAAGGCAGGGTAGACAAAAAGACTTTCAGAAATTCCTGTTATGGTGACAGGCATTAACTGTTAACAGTTACTTCCTATCTATTCTCAGAAACTTGCGAATATGCAATACCAGTGATATCCAAACTTGCTGCCACGGGCCAAACTCATAGCTGAACTTCATGCTGTGATGGGTTTTCTGAAATACATACTTCGCAGTTATCTGCATGTGTGAATAAATCCAGTGTGACTCCAATTTTTGAACTTATGTTGTGTAGCAAGATGAGGAAAATGAGGAAAGACAACAATCAGAACAGGCCATTGCAAGAACTATTCATTCATTCAACCTATTATTACTCCCTGGCTGTATCTCAAAAAACAGGGTGGCTGAGAGCAGGCCAAGTAAATTGTTATGGTAGGTCTCATTCTCCTCCTGGGCAGAGGGTCGTAGATTTTTCTGAAAAGAAGTCATAAAAAATGTAACCAGGAGCTTTTAATGGTCTGCTTAAGAGATAAGACAAAACATTGTTGAATATTTCTTCACGACTAATTATCTTTTGTAATTTTTGGACTCTATCCTAATTAGCGTTGATATAGCAGAGGACTGCTTTGTGAGCTGTTTGGTTAAAACATGTTGTTCTGTACTTTCAGATGTTCTGTGGATAACATTATTAGGCTTCCCTTTTTGCTCACTGAGTACACTAGTTCTGTGTGTGTGTCTGTCTAGTAGAACTTTGTGCAATCTCTTAATAAACTGTTTGACTTTCAAGTTGAGATTTATCTCATTCTGCTTCAGCCCTCATGCATCCCTGATTTCCCAGGAGTTGTATTTGGTTCATTAGAGCATGAATATATTTGAATCGACATTGAATCTTTTCTAAAATTTCAAGTCTTGAGTACATTACTGTGAATTCTCCAACTGTGAGTATATTCTAAGCTTTTCAGATTCCTTGTCTTGACTGAAAAGCCCCCAATATTGACCTTCTTTTCAGCTCAAATCTCAGTTCTTTGCAATTAATATCAAGATTCAAAACGCTGTGGTGTATCACATAAGGCATAGACCACATGGCAAACCAGAAGCTGATAAATGCAGACAGGAGTTACCTTGCTTGGTCCTAAATAATGATAATGTTGAGTTGGGTGTTCTCTGAAGTAGGTATGTTTATTTCTGTCATTACAAAGTTGAAATCCCCCAGAAAAGCCACTGCAAAATATATGAAACTTGGAACAGGTTTTGCTTTGGTTTCCTCTCTGTATTAGAACCATTACATACCCCAAAATTATTCAGTTCCTTTTGCAGTCAAAAAAAAAAAAAAGAGAGAAAAGAAAAAAAAAAATGTATTTGTGAAGAAAGAGCAAGATTGATAAATTTAATCTATTACAGAAAACTACCTGCAATACCATGGACAACAGCTTACATCAGAATAGGTAACAATGTTGTGGAAAAAATAATCAGAAATTTCTGCAAGCAGAAATTTTCTTCTCACTTTCTCGCTCTCAAAAAAAAAAGGAAAAAAGAATTCACAAATTGTAACAAGTATCCCTGTACACTTTTGTTTCCTCAATATATGTTTGGTTTCATCAAATCCTACTGAGCTAAATCATATGTATTTCTCATCAATATAAATTTGGCCAATCTGCAGAGTCTGAAATATTCTCCCTCATGTAATTTTACTAGCTATGCAGAACTCATTAGCTGGTATTATTCTCCCATTTTAAATACCCACAGGCATGATTCTAATTTCACATGCAACAGTTAAGCTTCTAATATGAACAATTATATGTTCACGGTGAAAAATTATTTCTGAACACTAATGCAGAGCAGAAATCACAGCCCCCTTACTAAGGCTGCAAAGAAAACAGACAGTAGTTATGAGTTTATTTTTTAACCTTATGATATTTATTGTTCATACAAAGTTAATTAATGTGCATTCCCTAATTGACACCTTAGTATGATTCCTACAGCTTTGAATACACATCATGTAAACATTTCAAAGCTGGACTTAACAGGAAATGATTAATTTAATAAGGTAATTTTCACATGTCCGACCTTAAGAATTAAAATATGTTGAGACCCAAATCCTTTCCTCAAAGTTTCTGTAAATAATGACATGATCTGTCAAAGATGGTACACCGAAAAAAAAAAAAAAAGTGTATAAACAGAAACTTAATGAGAAGACCCTAGTAACGGAGCCTCTTTAAGAGTGCAAGACTAGTGTGGGTTATTTTCCTATATAAGGTACACGTGGATCGTTTGGTAGATGCTGTTTCCTGCTTAGCCTGCCCAGCTGTGCAGAGCTGTGCTCCGTTTTGACTGAGCTCCACGAGGAAAGAGCTGCACTCAAAAGTGGTATCTTGAAGGAAAGCGGTTCCTGCTTGTGTGTGGCTCAGGGGTTTTGGTTTGTAGCGACAGCTGCTCCTCCACTACAGGAACAGGATACAGGAACAGGGCTCATGATAAAGCACATTGGCAATTTGTCCACCTCTCCTGATCTACATATCCCATCTAACTGGCTACCAAATTAGCAATAATTTGAAGGTAGCATGGAGTTAGTAGCAGGTCATTTCAAAGGCCCCTATGCATTCGGAGGTTCTATGTGTAAGCAATTTTTAAGTTAATTTTTATTCTTGTGATAGGAATCTCCCGTCAACCTGTTAACCTCACAGATGTGATCATCTTGCTGTTCTATGCATCAGTGAACCAGCTCCTGGGGCACCATGTTGGAACAGGTCGGACCTCCTTATAAAAGAACTCCAAGATTCTTCCAGGGCAGCAGTGAGTAAAAAAGCAATGTTAATGGACAGGAAAAATGTTGATTGAATTCAGTACGTGACCCAATAATGCCTGTATCTGTTGCGGCTTTTAATTGCATATTAAAATTATATTAGTCTTACATGCTACAGAACAGTCTATTAGATGGGAATAACTACCTGAAAGTGGCTTTCACATACCTTTGGGTTTTCAGCTCTGCTTACTTCAGTGAATTAGCCTCAGTTTCCATCATGGTACCATGTGCAGTTAACATACGCTATCATGGAGGAATGGCAAGAGCTACCTACACCACAGAGTTGCTAACAGTTCAGAAGGGAACTTCTGAAGACAAAGTTGCTCTTAAAAATTAAATGTCCTATGACTGTACCTTCTGAGACATCATCTTGATGGTTACACAGATGTAAAACTTTTGACAGAGTGCTGCCATAGTCATTGGTTTGACTAATATCATAACAAAAGCTGTTGATAACATCTGATCATTTCTGTTTTTAGCCAGATACATTGTGATTTTAAGAGAACGTGCATGTTTAACTGAAGTAAACTGGTATCGATGAAAAAAAAAAAAAGGGTGAAAATGAGCGACTAATCAAGATGATTAGGCAATGAGTGACAATCAGCCACAGAAAAGGACTCTATTCAACTAGTGGTCAAATCCGGTTCCTTCAGTTAGTTCCCTCCTCTCCTTTCCTACTTGCTCCCAGCTGCTTCCATAATTTCCATTTCCTGTATGTACAAAACAACTGTGTGCATAGCTGTATTCTGAGGCAAAAACATATGACAGGAAGACAAAAAGTGCAATCATTTGGGTTTTTTTTTCCCCTCTAGATCACTAATAGTTAGCATTTACATTGCAAAATTAATAACCCTGAAGAGAAACACATTTAAAAAAATCACAATTTTCTTCATAAAAGACACTTAACAGCAGGCATGTAAGAGTTCCTTATTAATGATGCATGTTGCATGCAACTGTGCTTTGGGGGAGATGAAACCATTAAGAGTGGAGGATGGCTGCTTTCGTCATACGTTGATATAACAGAAATCACACAGCAACATTGAATCTGCAAGAAAAGCCGATACGGACCAAATTTTTTGAATAAAGTCTGATAATCATTCAAATTTTGAAAGCTCAACTGAATTGATACATTAAAAGTAGAATTTGATCCTGCAATTGCTAAGCAAAAAAAAAAAAAAATCTCTTCAGATAGTAGTCTAGAACTAACAGGATCAAGTGTGGTAAGTGTGGTTAGTGTGGTAAGATTATTCACAAGAAGTAATCCAAAATAATAAATTACTCATTAGTTCTAAAAATGGATGGTTGCTGTGAAGGCCTTGAAGGCATATGTAATAAAAGCATAAGCAATCACATGTGCAATCACTTATTAAAGAAACAACATGATTGGTGACAGTGGTATTTAAATTCTGTAATGAAGTATCTGTCCTCCGTTTCCTATGGGAAATAATACAACACGAGCAGCGCTAAAACAAACTTCTCCAGATTAAATGTCCCTGTCACCTCTGTGTAGGCTACCCATATGAAGGAGAGTTCATGTACATTCAGAGGTCCTCTTTTACCCACAAGAGGGTCAACTATATTGATGTTTTTGTGATGAACAAATTTATCTGCTTAACGGCTCCCTCCAGAAGGGTTTTTTTTTTTTTTTTAGAAATAGTATTTTTTAATTTATGGAGTAAATGGTATGAGGTAGCAATGTGCCCTCGTGGCCAAGAAGGCCAATAGGATCCTGGCCTGCATCAGGAGGAGCGTTGCCAGCAGGTCGAGGGCTGGGATCCTGCCCCTCTGCTCAGCTCTGGTGAGGCCGCACCTGGAGTATTGGGTGCAGTTCCGGGCTGCCCAGGACAAGGAGCTTCTAGAGAGGGTCCAGCAGAGAGCAACAAAGCTGACTAAGGGACTGAAGCATCTGTCATATGAGGAAAGACTAAGTGAGCTGGGTCTGTTTAGCTTGGAGAAGACTGAGAGATCTGATCAACATGTTCAAGTGCCTGAGGCCGTGA
>JAUBNY010000407.1:1718254-1729830 GCA_032275445.1 Crypturellus soui | reverse complement strand
CGCGCGCCCTGCCCGGCGGCCGTTGCGCCTCCCGCCGCGCGCGCGCGCCCGCCCGCCCGTGGGCGCGTGGGGAGAAGTTGCCCCGAAGTTGGTAGCGCCGCGGCCGCGCTCCGGGCGCCCCGCAGCCCGCGGCCGCAGCGATCCGTTCACGGCGCCGGGCGGGCGCGTTGCGTGGGTGCCCCCTCCGTTCCCCCTCCGCCCTCCTGTCCACGCCGTTGCCACCGCCGGCCGCCTGACAGGGAGCGGGGAGGCCCGCCGGGCCCTTCGGGAGGCACGTTTTGTTTCTGCGAAAAAGTTGTTGGCCCTGTCATTTAGTTAAGTAATGGCTGCTCCTGTCGGCCCAAGATGGCCGGACAGGGAGGAGAAAGGGGGCGGGAGGGGGGAGGTAAACACAAAACCAACGCGGGGAGCGGGTCTGCGCGTGGGCCTCGCCGCGAGCCCCGCGTGGACGGTGAGGGGAGAGTGTCCCGCGGCCTAAGAGCGCTCGCCGGGCGCCCCGCGAGCACGAGCGCGGGCAGGGCGCGGGCGCTGCGCTTATCAACCTGTAGCACGCCCGGCGGGCCGCCCGGCCATGAGCCCTTGACAAAGGCTGTGCGGGCCGAGAGCCCGCCGGGCCGGCATGGGCACCGAGCCGCGCATACCGCGGAGTGGCCCGAACTACCGAAACGCCGCCTGGCCCAAGCGGTGCGCTCTGCGCCTTGCGTTGCCGCGCTGCGTGCTCGCCGCTGTCAGGAGCGCCGCGTTTGACACTTTGCTCATCCCATTGTTGCGAGCATGCTGCGTGTTCGTGTGTTTCCCGTGGAGATTTGCTCGCCGCCGCCGTCCTTGCCTCGTCTGAAGACCTCACTCTGAAGTGTGTTGGGTTCCGTGGACTAGGCCTTTGCTCGCGCTCGGGTGTTTTATTTCTGGTGTAATTGGAAAAGGCGAATGTCAGGACGTGGGGAGTGGGGGGGAGGGATAGAAGGAAAAGCGACTACACTTTGCTTTGTGCTGATGTTTTACAAAATCCTGTTGTTCCCTTTGGATTTTCAGTTATTTATAAGAGCATTGCTTCAGAAAAACCAAAAAGACGTTGGAGTGGCATGTCCGACCAGTTAAGTTATATACGTAAACTCTTAGAGGACTAGTATTAATGTCTACTCTGTGGAGACATCGACGCTATTGGAAATATTGTAGAGAAGCATATTTAGCTCTGACATGGGGTTTAGGGATGCTAGTTAGAAAATAAAAACATCACGTGTAATTAGATTGTCGGTCACAGAACATCGCTAGATTAAGTTTTATTTTGCATGCTCTGCAGTTAAGTAATGCAGGCAGTTCGGAATGTTGAGATTTGAGTCCCTTCTTGCGTTTTTTTTTTTTTTTTTTTTTTTATGCTGGTTGATTAAAGTTGTAGAATTTATAGACAGCGTGTGTGCTGTGACAGAAGTTTTGGGGCGCTCTGATAATTCTGAAGTATGTTTCTAGAAATAATGCTTTATGTGCTCATCTTGCATCATTATATAACTTCATACAGCAAATACACAAAAAAAACCTCACAAGTATTTTGGTATTTCACCTCATTTTTCTGACAGTGCTGTGGACATTTGAAAATGCTTGCCAGCTTGTGAAGCGTGTTCTTGGTAAAACTTCTCCCTGAGAAAAGTGGATCATTAAGGAAGTGGAGAGATTAAAATGTTACTGTTCAGTGCAGAAATATTTCAAAGGAATTTTTTGCTTGAAACAGGTTCAGCTCCCTTTCTGCTTTTTACCTTTGGGGACTGTGCACATGTTTCAATTACTGTTATCAATAAGTAGTTTTTTTTTTTTTTTTAAGATGGTTGTTGCTTGAACAATAATCCTTTATTTTTGGTTTGAAGCTTCATAGGTTCTATAAAATCTACGCTTCCGGGGGAAGGTGTAGAGTAGTTAATGTACTAGATCATTTTAATCCCATGTAATGGTAATTTTTATTGCAGAAAGCATGGTAATGTATATATGCATTTACTGCATGGATGTTGGAGTGATGTTAGTGAAATTTTCCCTTTTGTGCATGGAACAACAACAAGCTAACAAAGACCCTGTGCTCCATAATTACGAAATCCTAATTGAGTGATTCAAAAACCTGCACATGAAGTGATGTGCGCTTTATGTGCGAGCGTGGTGTGTGAGGAAAGCCGTGTTTTTTATGCAGGAGTCGTGCACAAAGGCGAAAACGTGTCAGTGCTCCCGCTAAGGTCAGGAGTAGCGCCTTGCCTCTTGCAGACGTTCGAAGGAAAGGGCGGCGGGAGCACAGCGTCCCTTCCGCGTGCGCCGGGCCCTGCTCCCTGCAGCTACCTGTGACGGGGTTGCTAGCAGCAAACGTGTTTGGGAGAGGGTGCGTGGGGGAGGCGAAATCCTGGGCTGCCCCCCTGGAGGGGATGGCTCCTCTATCCTGCCGGGCACAGCGGGGCACAGCAGGATTGCTCAGGGGGCTGCTCAGCCTCAGAAGCGACCACAGAGCTTCCACTGGGCTTCCTTCACGTGGCTCCCGCACTGCCAGCCCCACCAGGAGGTTTGGTGCAGCCGGAGCGCTGGGTTAGTGAAGCCACACCCTGGCAGAGGGGAATAATAAGAAATCTGGGATCTCTCCCAGGGATGGATGCAGCCTCATGCCTGGAACTTTAGCAGAGTTGTGGCTTTTATTCCTGTGCACGATCTGTACTGAAGTCCGCCTTTCTGGTAGTTCTGCTGTGCAGGATGTGCGATTGCAGTTCTGTGAACTGGATTGGGCCCTGCTGCTGGGTGTAACAAATCAAAAGAGCAGATGTGACATCAGATCTATACAATATTTATGAAGAAGCAGAGATAAAGACTAAAGGTCAGGAATAGTGTATTGTTGGTCCATGTATTGGATGCTTATAAACCAGACAAAACTAAAACTTTCTCTAATGATATACATGTGTGATAAAGGAAGAGGATTTTCTGTTGTCCGAAGTGTATGTGTGTGTTAATATATTTTTTTCCCCTGAAAATCATAGTTTGCAATGTGTGCTTGTTTTTAAAATCTTTGCAGCTGATGAGGTTTAGTGGGGGGAGGGAAGAAGGGGAATTTAGGAGAGATCCCTTTAAAAACGGTAAAAATGCTGACAATGTAATATAGTTAACTAATTTCATGTAGTTGAGAGTGCTCACTGTAGTGCTTCTGCACCTGACAGGAACATTAATGTGAGGGAGTAGAAAACAAGCAAAAAAAATCCCCTATATCTTGATGTCTCTTTCTCCCTGGAAGATGTTTGTTCTCCCAAGAAATGACGCTTAAAACTCACATGGGGAGGAGGGGAAGCATGCATCATATTGGAAGCAAATTGCAAAGATTTTTTTTTTCCCCAGTGATACTTCCAGTGTTTAAGCCTAAGTTGACATATTTTTTATTTTCTTCCAGTGACCAACTTTAATTTGATAAGCTAGAGTCCATACACATACACAGTAGATTGTGATGTTCTACTTATGCAAGCTGTTATAGCTTCTGTAATTTATTGGATTTAAGAGGTTTGGTAATTCATTGACTTTAATCAGTCTGTCATATCCTACAGACAAAATTGAAACATGTTTGTATTTAAAAGTATTGATGGTTGAAGTCTATTGATTTAAAGAGAAATGAGGTAATTCCATGTACTATACAGCTTCTTTGGAGCCTGTATTGCTTTTTGTGTTTTTGAAACCCTTTAGTTTTTCAGCTGTGTTTTTAAAAATGATGCCTTTTGGGCAAAGGCCATGCATGCTGACAAAAATGGCAAAATGATTATCTGTGAGTTTATTAAGCATAAAAAATGAGAGCATAGTGACAATATTCTTTTATCTTTCTTTTAGCTGCAGGTATTTCTTGTTTAAAAATGGCTTTGAACAAGTGAATTAGTATATATTGACTTTGTCCCTTTAGCGTTGACATTAATGTCACTTTTCTAATAATCTATAATTAAACATCCTTAGCTTTAATTATAACAGACTGCTTTAAAAATAATTATGAAGGAAAACTTTATGGTAGAAAACATCCTACTAGCTTAGATGCAGGAAAAGTATATTAAAATATTTGAAAACATTTTGAATTTATTTGTTTTCATTGAAACAAAGAAATCTTGCTTAAAAACACTATTTACAATGTTTGCCTAATATAGTGGCAGTGCTAGAGGTTGGGAAACAGGGAATTGGTACCATGAGATGTTTCTAAAGCATTTCAGGAAGTGGGCAGCCTCTCTAATTTCTGTAAATTCATGTTTGAGCTTTTCTTTTCTTTTTTTTTCTTTTTTTTTTTTTGGGTACATATTCTGCATTTCTTGCTTCTTTATTATGTAACATGCTTTCCATTGATGTGGAATCAAATTGGTTAACATTTTGGAAATTGTGGTATAGATGGAACTGGTATTCTAACACTTTTTGAAGGTGAAAGTTTCAAAGTGAGAATTTTAACTACTGATAGGATAATAGGGACTAGTGTATGGATTTAAAAAGAATATTGAATATAGTTTGTGCTTTGTGAGATTTTTTTTTTTCATTAAGGTAGTGGTTGAACAAATTGTAATGTTCATGCTTGTGTCATGTGTATATGTCTTTAAATGTATATTTTTATTTAAAAAATGTCCTGTGTGGTATTTCTGTAGCCTGGTGTTGAAGACTGGACTGTATCATGTTTGTAGCATTAATACTTCCTCTGGTATTAAAATTATTTATTTGTCTTAGTGTTATAGACTACTTGTAAGCATTAGGTATTCAGAATGTTTTAATACTTTCAAAACCAGTATTTAAGACCTATTTCTCTGAAATAGTATATGTCGTTTTTTCAAAACTTACATTTTTGAAATATTCTGGAATGTTTAAAATGTTTGTACAGTTTAAAGTGCAATATGCTCTTACAGTTAGTGCAGTTTTCATTTTAATAGGTTAGCAAAAAGGTAAGGAGGAACCAAGTCTCTCCAAACAACATGAATTTGGAGAATACACAGAGATTGCAAGACAACTAGCATATTGGTATTTGCATTTCAGTAAGCTTTATGTCAGCTATTGAGAGACTATTAATAGGGAATATAGTACAAGATTTTTCTTTGTTATAGTATCTTTTCATGTTTTATATGTAACCGGTGTTGTTGTACACTGTAGCTGTTAAGAACTAGTCTGCAGAGTTTGCGGTGGCTGAAGCAATCCATCTCTGTGAGTATGGGTATGCATAGGTTAAGATAATTTATGCATGCTGGCTTCACAATCAAGTAGACAAAGTGAATGGCAATTTGGGATGCAGAAGAAAGGGAAGTATTACTGTGTTTTAGCAGCCAAGGAACTAAGGATCTGATAAATAATTTTTAAAGATCATAAGGAAAGCCGGCAGCAAGGATCAAAAACTTTTTTGTTTCTTTAGTTCCATTCCTATAGCTTAACCACTGAGATCCTTCCATAGAACTCTCTGTGGATCATGATGCCAGTGGATTCCAGCTTTAAAAACTCCTAGGTACTGTGTCTAAAAACCAAACAGACCATATCAAGCTTCCATCTGTGCATAATGTTCAGGTATGCTTTCTGCCTACAGAAGGCAGGGCTTTGTGACCCTTGCCAGCCTCTTCATCTGCCTGTTCAATGCAGGGGGTTAACAGTGGTCATGTTAACCCCCTGTTAATTATAGAGGCAAAACTATCTAGAAGCGTAATTGTTGCCTGAAGTGCTGGAAGCGTCTTCTAAAAGTTATACCATATGTTTTCCATATATGATTTTAGAAAATAGTGGATGTTTAATACTTGGACAGCGTTGTGTTTGTAGAATCATTTGTTTTAATTATATTAGTCCAATGGTATGAAGATTAAGGGAAGCCATGAAAAATATTTACAGCTGTTAAGTGATTTTTATAGTGATTAACATTTATCACGAGACTTCCCAGTGCCAAAATTTTATGCATTTATTATTATATGCACAATATTATATCCACTGTCATTCTTTATCTCACTGAGAATTAGGCAATACAGCATTCTGTGGAGAAACTAAGTTTTACTTTCCAGCCTCATGGTCCATGATTTAGACTTTCCATTGATCAGTGGCTAGTGAACAAATACTTCCTGTTCCTGCTCCGCAGTTATTTTAATTTGGGGGTAACGAGAGGGATTGGGAGAAATGTTTATTTAGTAGGTTTTGAAAATTAAAATTTCAGAGGATATGCAAAAAATCTCTTCAACTGTTGTTGAAGAGATTCGCTCAGCTTCTGCTGAAATTATTTAAGTAGGAGCTACTAGGTCTCAGAGATGAGTGCTGTGTTTAGCTAGGTGACAGGTTTTAGTATTTGTTCACACAGTACTAGAAGTCCAAAACCATGCTCACTCTGAATATAGTATAGGTAGAAATATGTATATATCTTTCAGCCCTTTGGTATGAGACCTGTATCTTGTGTTTTAAATCTACAACTCATGCAAGTTGTTACTTGTTTTAAATCTCCCTTCTTGATGAGTTTATGCAGCTATGGTGTCTGAAGTGCAACTTTAAAATAACATATCTAAATAATTAAAAACTGAAGTGATGCTCACTGAACTTCAGAATACCAGTGGTTTTCAGATGATTTGTTTTTTTGGTGCAGAGTTACAGAGACCAGATGACTGTCTTTGTTAAAAATGTGTAACAGTGTTAATTCTGTTCACTGATGGAATACTCTCTGTAGTTTAAAAAATAAATGAAAATCCAGACTGTGTTGCCCTGTATGCAGCCATACAGAAAACTGCCAGGATTTGTATAGGTGTATTTGAGAGCACAATCTTGGTGGTTTATAGAATATTATTTTCGTTATGAAGAAAGAAAAAAACTGTGCTTGCTATGGTCTAGTCTAAGTTTACCAGCCTAGACAAGTTGTTTCAAGTGAAATTTAAATACTTCATGCACTTTTTAATTACTATTTATAGATAGACACAATAAAAATATAGCCTTAGTAGTTGTACATGTTGTCCTCTTGAGTTGTACACGTACAATTTAATGACTTAGGCAAAGTCAATTTTCATGAATAATTCCTTTGCTAAGATGTAATATAATGTATCTCATTTATTAAAATTTGCTTGTAGACCTAGAAAGCCCTTTTGAAAGCCTAAAAACTCACATGTTTCAAGGTGGCTACTATGTGTCAAGCAGGATTTTGCAGTGGACCTCCTTTTTGATAGTGGATACTACTTTTTGTATGTAAAGAGTGATAGGAAAGTAGAGATGTTTGGTAGTTAAATAATATTATTTTACAGATATTCTCACTTTAGAGCCTTAGAGGATGCATGGATTATCCTCATAACAGTTTTGACTAAATAGCCTCCTTTATGGTTCTTGCATTTACTACCTAGTTTTTGCAGAAGGAACTTGTTGAATTGAAAACTTACAGTTTTGTAACAGGAGGCACTGAGCATTTTACAAATTACAACCATTACACTATATATCCACATTTGGTTTTTCTTTGTGGTGAGTTGTTAAATGAATTGTCTCTTATTAAAATGGCTCTAAGTCAGCCCATTTCTTTTTCTTGCAATGGTGTTTTGAGGACTCTGATTCACTTTTCAGTTTAGATTTATTATTAAATTCTAAAGCAGTTTGAATTGTGAATATGTTTTTCATTACATTTCTTCCAAAATTTTACGAATTCTAAAATTCTTACTGATTTCAGAATATTTTTAATATTAGTCAAAAAATCCAGTATAATAGCATCCAGTATATTACATTTCTGCGTTCCTCCCATCAGAGTTGCCACTTTACTTATTACATAAGCAGTATTTTTACTGTCCTGTATGATTTGAAAACTAACTTGCCTGGGATTTTAGAGTAATGAATTGAAGTTGTGGCTTTGGTTTTATTTATTTATTTAGGTCAGAGACCTTTTTTAAAACTGCTGTTTGTGTGTTCTTATCTCTGCGTTGCTTCTATTGTGTGCTGTGGAGTTACCACTTTTGGACCTGAATGATGAAACAGGCTGCAAAACTGAATCAGCTTCAAAATAAGTTTGTAAAAAATGGGGCAGTCATCAGTTTTGTGAAGCCAATAGTTTGCAGTGCAGGTGCTGTAAGGGAGGTGGGCTGGAGAGTCCGAGGTGGGTCTTGCTCAGCATGACGGTGCCTGGATAGGATGTGTGTCTGTAGCACCCTGAGGCAGAACAGATTACCAACCGATCCTCCAACGAGGCTAGGGAATGGCATGTGTTTTGGAAGCAGTGTGTATGAGATGGTGTTGCTTTTGGAGAGGAAGGAGTGCAGCGGCCTCCTTCCATTACCTTCTCTGAGGAGAGACCTAGTGTTTTGTGTGGGTAGCCTGCAGAGAGGAAACGCAGCGAAGGTACAAATCTGAGCTTAAGTGCAGTAGCTAAGAGTGCAAGAGTATCTGTTGAGAGGATTTTTTGTGAGGCTGGTTTATGCCACTGTAGATACGGATCTGAATGGAGAAAGATACTGTAGGATCTAGGTTGAGGGCTTTATTAACAGTTCAGGAAGAGTTTTATCTTTATGTTTTAAATATAATGGTGTGTCTGCTTTTGTTCATTTTTGAAATGCAAGTAGGGCACGGGAGAGGAAGCAACTCCTTGAACAGTGGGGTCAATGCATCTGTTAATGCCTCTGTTACTGCTGCCTCTCCTCAAAAAAGGGCAAGAGCAAAGAAATGCTGTGTTTCTCCCTTTCCTTCAAGGGGCGAAAGGTAGCTGGGAAAGAAACTGTCACATGTCTGTTCTCATGTCATATTTTCTTGCCTTGGGATTTTAAGGATAAAGAAAGCTGAGCAAGTGTAGAAGATGTAGGTGGATATATTCAAGGGCAAGAAATAGTTTTAAGTATGGACTTGTGAGCCTCTGTAAAGGAGAATGATGCTGATGTAGAAAACATTAATGCAGCAAAGTGTAGAAAAGATGAAGTGGGAGGATAAGAAAAATGAAAAAAACATCCATTACAGAACATTTAAAACAACCTTAGCCATCTGATAGGAAAGAAAAGGTGGAATGATACTATGAAGAATGAAGTATAAAAATTGAGTATGTTAGTTGGTAAACTTCAATAGAACTTCTGGGCATGTTACAAATGGAGTAATTAAGGGTAGGTGACAAACTGCATATCTCAAAATTTAGTGCATTCTTAATTTTGTGTGGGGCATACAGAGATGCGTTGTTATCCGTTTAGTTTTCATCTCTCCTAATAGGCCTAAGTCTCTGAGTTTTAATGATTTCAAGTTTTTCAAGTCAGTGTGATTTTTCTTAATAGTTGAACATTGTAAACTTTCAAAGATGAGACTGTCATTAACGGACTACCTGATCTCACGTGTTACCTGTTGAAAATATTTATTTCAGACCTAAAGATTTTTAGGCTTCTTTACCATGCATCTGGAAATTTTATATACTTTTTTAAGAGAAATAAGTTTTTGTTTGTCACTTACATTGTAAAGTAGAATGAGTATAGCTTTTACTTCTCATGCCCTTTGGAAAAAAAGCCCAAATTAGAAACTGTTGTTAAGCTAATTGTGAATAAGAACACTACATATTCATCTATATTTTGCATAAATGTTGATGAAACCTCTCAAAATTTTTCAAAATAAACATTAGAACATAGGCAGGAGATGAATGTCTGGCCTTTAAAAAAACCCTCAAATATACCTTTAGTGGAGGAACACGTGTGTTTTAAGTAATGAGTTAAAATTTTGGGGTTGTGATGATGAGTTTCCTTAGCTCTAGTTACTGAGTGGAGATAATGCGTGGCACTACCACCTTGCAGTAACACGTGAGGAGGGTGGAGGGTTTAGAGGTACTTAGGCCCATAGTGGTTCTCAGTATTGTTTCTTTAGTGTGATGAGGTCATGGGCATTATCAGAGTTCATGCCAAGTAACAGACAGAATATGGTCATATTTTCAACCTCAAAAAGGCCCTATTAACGTAGCAAGTTCATATGTTAAAACATTTCTTAGTTTTGACAGTTTTCTGGGATTAGCTATATGCTGCCTTTGTTTTCTTGGTAACAGTTTTGGCTATTCTTAGTCTGAAAGGCATTTTTTACTTTATTTGATATAAATAATTTGAAAAAAAAAGGCATTAATGCTTGAAAGCAATCTGGAAATCAGATGTGCCGCTAAAGTTGCACTGTAGCATAGTATTCTTTTACAGGGGGGAGAGGGATGTGGTTGGGACAGTTGAAGGGACTGTGGAAGCATCCACAAGGATTCCTTAGATCACTATGTGTGATAGAGATATGATTGTTGACCAGGGCTGCTTCGTCTGATCTTGAAGGTTGTCTTGAGTTCTTAGGAGAATATAAATGTATTCAAAATTGTATGAGGAAAAATCTGGAATTAGAATATTGCAATCTGTTCTCTTTCAGTAAAAAATGCTGTCAGTTTAGTATGATTTATTAGTTGATTTTCTTCCCCGCAGCAGCTTGGTGGTTGTTTTTTTGCCTTTGAATGGTAGGATGTTTTCCTGTAATGCCAATGGCAAACTTTGAGCTTGTTTTGCATTGTGGCCAAAAATCTGAGAACAATGATGACTCCATTAAGTCCAGTGAGAAAGGATTCTTTTGTACTGCTCACTTTTAATTGCTAATTAAGCCAAGTCCTTGATAGTTTGAAAGAATGGAATAGTTTATGCCCTCTTTAGACCAGTATTTGCTACTCAGTTGCAGAGGATGATGGAACTGATGATTCTTACTATGGTTTCTAGATGAGAATGGGTAAAATAGTCATATTGCACAAGAAGCACTTTCTGGGGAATATGTTTTTAGAGCGAAGGAGCAGCTTGGGAATTCTGTGCTGTTTATGAAGGTCTAGCAATTGCTCCACCCTAAAGTTTTCTTTGGGATTTGGCTGACTGCTCTGGTTTAATTTCTGTATTTTGTGATAAAAGTGATACTTTATATTGGCTGGACAAGCAGACGAGATTGTTATAGGGAGAACTTTTTGATATTTGGAGATGATTGCAATTTTGCCTTTTTCCTTTTTTTTTTTTTTAAATAATGACAGTGAACCTCTGATTGCAGTACAGTAGGACTTACTTATTCAAAAATTTTCTAGCACAAGTAGGTTGGATTTTTCCAACACCAGGAAACTGCATCTCAAGTAGAAGCAGTAAATGGATATTCTGACTTGTCAACTGAAGCAGGAGATGAAAGTTCACTTACAAGTAATTTCATATCTTTTTCTTCAGGCTTTCAAACTTCCAGAATCAAAACTCAAAATTGGAATAATTTGGTTCCAGGTAATTCATTAATGACCAGCTTTAGGTCTCTCTGGCATCAGACAACTCGAAAGAAGAAAAAAACACCCTTTTGCTCTGAATACTTTGTTTTTCTGTGCTAACTTTCTCAGTCATTTGAGAATCTTTCCAGATTTGTCAAGTCATTGCTGAAATCTTTTTGCTAGTGTGATCCAGTAGGTAGATAAGAACTACTAGTAGAGGAAATTTTTTGCCTAGCACTCTTGTTTGCCCTCTCCTTAAACAAAAACGTTCCCCTAAAGCCCCCTACTGAAGATGAATCCCCTACTACCAACACCTGTGTATTTGGGTAGCTAAGTCTTAGAATGACTGTCCTGCCTAATTCACGTAATTTCTCTGTGTTAACACTTGAGCCTCCTTTGGACAACAGTC
>JAUBNY010000407.1:1672509-1706026 GCA_032275445.1 Crypturellus soui | reverse complement strand
TGGCCTTTTTCTCATCATGGGAAGTCCTACTAATAACAATCCAAGCTGGCATTTGCTTCATGGAGTTTGCATCTTTTTTTTTTTTTCTTTCCCCCTGTCCCCCTCCTCTCTCTGGGAAGATGCATGTTAATGTACAGAAAATTCATTCAGCGTTCTTGTCATAGAATAAGTAAATAATATTCTTAAATATCCTTTCCTTTTTTTTGGGTGGCAGCAATAAGCAAGGAATATAAGAGGGATTTGGTGGAACATTTTTGTAGATGCTTTTGAAGTTTATTATTTTTTGTGGCCACTCAGATATATTCTGCAGACTTTTTCCAAGTTGATGGCTCCATTAAAATCAGCTGTTTTTCTCCCTCAATCTCTTTCATTAACTTGAGGTAAGCACTGCTTGTCAAATTTGTGAGTAGGTAATTTCCATGGTAACTTGCTATGATGTCATGAAGGGCGTTTTATAGGTATCTTGTTAAAAGTGTTGACAGTGGTATATTGCCTCACTCAGCTTTTAATCAAGCAGGTGACAGGCAGCACAGATTTTTATTTATTTTTTTTTTGTATCATATAAGCTATGACTTCTTTTCCTGCAGCCACTCTTGTATTTTTTTCCTGCTTCTGCTCTAATTACCACTCTGCGAAGCAGCTGCTAGTGATTTTTTTTTTTTTGCCAAGTTCTTAAATTTTTCAGGTTTCCCCTCTATCTTCATGCAGTCTTGAACAAAGCGAGGAAATGTATCATGGTCTGTAGCAATTTTCCTTTTCAGAGTCTTTTTCCTCCTTGTTACAGTGCTAGCTATTCTCAGGGCTCCATTGAGGGTACTTAAAAAATCTATATGATATAGAGAAATAATAATACTACGAAATAAGATTTTTTTTTTAAACTTCCTTAGAGGCTTAGTGCATCACATTGATTTAAATTGGCTGCAGAAGTGGTACCATAGATGTCCCTTGCAGTTGTAGATCCACGGAGATGGGATCTTTTGCGTGTGCCAGCGTACATTCAGGGACACTGTATACAGATACATATAGTTGTAACCTCCCTCTTTAAAAATGCCTTGCATCAGTTCCTTCGGTTAACAGAAGCAGTCAGTTACATAGGGATATTTGTTGAGGGGTTCGATTAGAGGAAAGCTTCTAAATTAAAACTGAGCTATGGAGAAGAAAAGTCTTGTAGTAACTGTTGTATTTAATTTTCTGGAGACTCTGCGGGGTCGGCTTTGGTGTTCCTGCTGAGAATGTAAAGCAAGAGAATGGTGTTGCTTTGGGTTTCTATCTTGTGTTTTTAGAGTGTGCCAGAAGAATTTTGAAAATTCATATGGAATAACCTTCACAATATTAGTTTGAATTTTGTGTAAGTGGTTTTCCAATAATGTCTCAAATAGTTTAGAGTTCAGCTGAGACCATACCGTGATAGGGGAGCTAAGTTAGTCTAAACGTTGGAAAACGGCAAATCCTGCTTGCGGTTGTGGACTCTTCCTTGCCTTGGTATTAGTGTTACAGGGCTCAGCTTGTGCCTTCAGAGTGTATTCTGCACACAAAGGGGAAAATCTGCCTTGCTGAGAATTGATCAGAGATGTGTGGAAGAGCTGGTCTTTGCTTTATATGGACACCTTGTGTAGTATTTCAGACCCTACTGACATATTGTTTAATGAGGATTTACTTGAAAATAGGCAGAGGAATGTTAAATGTGTTGAGATGTTTAGTTGTTTAAGTACTTGTGATTTGTAATGCCCTTCAGTTTTCTATATAGAAAGAGCCTGTTATATTTGTTCAAGAAGTGTGGGGGTTTTTTTGTTTGTTTGTTTTGCTTTATTTTGTTTTTCTTCATATACCTGTAATAATCTAGATAACGAAATAAACCATGCAAAATTCCTGCCCAACAGATTTTTATAAGCTCCCCGTTGTGCTCACATTTTCTGTATTCTCCTAAGCAGTGACTGAATTGCAGAAGACAATACGTTCATATCAGAAAATGTCAGAGTGTGAATATTCTTTTTGGCAGATAGAGCAGGTATTTCATATTACCAGTAAATGGAAGGCCTATCTGCAAATTATATCTGTGACAGTAATGCTAGAGGCACCAGCATGAATTTGTGTTAGATTTGTACAAATCCAGAGATGAGACCAAAAAGTGGGAGAGGAAGCAAAGCACACAGGAGAAGATTACACATTTAAACATCTGCAGATAAGGGAATAAGTTCCATGGATGAGCCTGGATGTGGAGAATTTGTTCAAACTTATGTGGTAACCAAAGAATTTCTTTTAAGAAATTCATGTGTGACTTATGTGCTTTGGTTCTGGTTCCAGGGATATAATTTCTTTGAGTGGAGAGCTGACTGACTTCAGGATGTATGTATAGCGGGGGAAATAAAATTAAAGGACTAGTAGCTTTGATTAACTGCCAACAAGGTGCTAGTCTTTTCAGTGCAGTTTGTTAAGGCAAAACTTGTGGCATGGATGAAAAATCCCACTGTTGCAGGTTATCAAAAGCAAGGAGGTTTGTCTATCTTAAGCAACACTTTTTTTTTTTTGGTGTGAAGACAAATCTGTGTCTCAATATAAGTTAAAAAATACAGATGAAAACCTACCTATTTTAATACCACACAGAGAATACAAATTTAATATAGATGTTATCCACTTTGCTGCAGCTGTGCTACGGCGCTGCAGCAAGCATTGTTTTTTATCTCTCAAAACTTTGGTTTCTGAAAATAGCTGCAAATGAAGGTCATTCTGATTTGGGAGTAGGTGAACAAATATCCAGTACGTCTGAAGCTTGTGATGCAGCTGGGAACCAGTTGTTGGGTCGTGTGCATTGCTTGTGTCCATTGAGTACAGCAAGGCCACTTTATGCCTTGCCATTTTAAAAAAATAACTTTAAGCTAGTATAGCAGGGTAAAAATAGAGAATTAAAATACAGATGAAGTCAATAGCTTGTATTGAATGTAGATGTTCCTTATTAAAAAAAAGAGAACATTTCCTTATTTTATTATTGGCATTCTTTATTTTGATGATTAGTACAGACATACATGAAGTTATTGGACTAAACTACTAAGATGGTATTCAAATATAGCTCTGTAGAAGGGATTTTTAAATATCCTTCCCTCACTCTAAATTTCCAGTTAAATAAAATGACCTAACAGTGCTCATCATTTTTAATTTAATCTTAAGGCTTTTAATTAGTGATAGTACATTAAAATCAAGCAGTTCATAATTGCAGCTAAATTCTAAACCTCTACAAACCTGGAACTGGTAAAAGTCATTGCTTAACCAGCTGGAATTAGAATTCATTAGAATTATAATCAGCTTTTGAGGACAAGTCTTCTACTGGTGCAAAACACCTTCCCTTCCATTTGAGTTTAGTCAGCTACTTTAATGACTTTTTTTAAAATGATTTATTCAAAATTGAAAAACTGATTAGAAGCTGGAAAAGTTATAAGAGAGTTGTTGCTGTTTTCTGTACCAAACCCATAAATAGGGTAATGAGACAAGAGTATAGATTGTTAAAGATTTTGACCATCATGATTAATAGAAGCTATCAGTTCACATTACTGAAAGTGTCTGTTTGCAGTGCAGAACAAATTTTGATGTCAAGTGTGCTGCTCACCAAGTTTTAGAGCAGCTTTCCTCAAAGCAAAATTCATTTCTAATTGGATTCAGGTTTATAATGCTAACTATAATTAGTCTACAGTGACTTTGTAGTGAGTGTAAGGTAGTAAATGGTGTTTTTTATGACATCATAGAGATATGTAAAAAGATCTTGGGAAATTATGCTAAGTTGTAGAAATTGCTTAAACAAACGTGTTAAGTCAGTATATTCCTCTGCTAAGCAAAAAATACTGAAATCATGTGACAAGAAGTCTTTTAGGAAGAAAACAAAATACAGAATAATGTCTTAATTACCCAAAGCATTTTTTCTTGTAGATTGGAAAGAATGAATAAGATCTCTTTTTATACTTTTGATTTTTAAATTAACAACTTACAGTGTGTTATAAGAGATTGTTTTGTGTTCCCAAAATCACCCACTTCTGGAGACCACATATAAGCAAGAGAGAACTTTTCATTTTTATTTGGTTTGAGTCAACCTCTGTCTGTCTTGTTTGGAAAGTAATCCTGGTGACTGGTTAATGGTCTGTGTGTGTGTGTGTAGACTTCTTGCCTTGCAAAATAATGAGAATGTTTGGTAGAAGACTTGCATTTTTCAGAAGATGTATTATGTTCTGCCATTAAGTATAATAATTTGAAAACCTTATATTTCTGTTTCCTAGGCTGTTCGCTGCTATGAATCGCTAATATTGAAAGCTGAAGGAAAGGTCGAGTCTGATTTCTTTTGTCAGTTAGGTCACTTCAACCTCTTATTGGAAGATTATCCAAAAGGTAAGATTTTTTGTTGTTGTTTTTGTTGTTGTTGTTGCTTGTTCTTTTTTTTTTTTTTTTTAGTGCTTCTAGTAAATGTCATGGGGGCTGTCATTTGATGAACATGGCAATACAAAATCAAATGCGTGTGGATAATAAGTGATTGTTTTCTTTTGGTTTGTACTATAGCTCAGAGTAACAAGAGTGATTATTTTTACAGAATTTCATTCTGCAAAATTCTAACTTTTTTTTTTTAATTAAAAAGAAAAAGCCAAAACATTCCATTGGTTCAGGTTCCAGTATGAAGTTCGTTCATCTTATACAATAATTCAAAACTGAATACATTTTTTTTTCTGCTTTGTTTCCCTACAAACAGCTGTACCCATCCCTCATCCCTCTGGGGGAATCATTTGGGAGATGGGGGAGGAAAATGGGAACTGGAGAAGTTAATAGGAATGTGGAGACATAAATGTATGGCTTTATAGAACCTGCCGAGGCTGGGCTTGTGCTGCCATGTTTGTCTTAAATCTCAATAGCTAAAACAAAGCTGAAAATGTAAATTCAAGAATGAAATTGTACACTTATGGGAAATGTATTTTAAGTTCTGTTTTAATTCCATACAAGATGGAAGAGTTTTGTTTTTTTTTTTTTTTTTTTAAGAGAGAGGATGCTTTTATTTTTTATTTATGCTTTTAAAAATCTGTGTCATTGGTTTTGTTTGTCTTTCTTTTACAAAAATTTCAGAATGCTTTCAGCCACCATTGCAGCACACTCATGCTTTGCATGTGAACCACTAGACTGCAGCTTGGCAGTGGTGTGAATTCCCAAATAGACTCTTGCTGTGATGCTTTTTGTGAGATAGGGCCAGATTTTCAGCTTCTGTCATTTCTATTTTTTCTCAAGGAGTGTCAGGTTCAGTGACAGCTTCCTCCCTTCCAGTGATTGTGGAAGGTATCGAAGGGTGGAAAGTCTCTTTGGATCTTATGCTGCATAAATAATTAGAACAGATCAGAATATTTAGTCTTTTCAGGGGATGTCATTTTTCATTCTTGTCACTTCTCAATTTTAACATGAATACTGCTCTATCTGAAAACCAACCAGTCCTCTCCCTCTTCCCACTCCTCTTTCTCCAAACACTGTTTTACAAACATACTGTTTTACAGGTTAACTTGGGAAATGGAAGTATGGAAATAAGATGGACTGATGTGCAGTGTTTGCATCCATGCGTAACTGATGGCGGGTTAAAAGCCACCATGATGTTAAAAGTGGTAGAGATGTTTAGTGATTTGGCTTATACGTGGACCCTTTCATAACAGTTTGTCTATGTGTCTACTTGTTCATCATGTATCATCTAAACCCTTATGAGATCAAGTGTGTGGGAACTGCTCTCATCTTTATTGTTTAGGTGGGAAACATTTAGATTTAACATTACTAGGGTGGGCTCTCCAATTGTCTAAATTCAATATGGAAATATAGAAAGATTTGGGTGATGGATATTGTTCACCTAAGATATCTGCCTCTCTCTGCTTGTGTAACATTGTGTAACTACTAGTGTTTCTGATTCCAAAGACATGGAAAAAAAGAATAGGAAACATGACAATAGTGGTTTGTATGGAATCTGTTGAATAGTCTGATCCCATGTAGTTTTCCATAAATATCTACCATCACCTCTGCTAACAACTTTTACTGTTGTTGTTCGGATCAGCATAATGCAACTTGGTATGATGTGACTGTATTACGGCTTGTTGGATGTATGTTATTTGCACAGATGGTATGGGATTGTGGGCTGAACTGTAATAATTCTGGTGTTAATAATACCTGTTAATAACACTGTTAATAACAGTGACAGGACAACACATTGCTTTGAATCAGAAGCAAGGTTTGATGATGGGCAGCCTACTTGTACAGCACATCTAATTGGGGAAAAAAAAAAAAAAAACAAAACAAACAATTCACATAAAAATACAACTGGGGGTTAAAAATACCAGTTTTCCAGAAGCATGAGTTGAACTGTGTGAGGGAAAATATATAGACATTAAAATTTTGAATTAAAATATTTAATATTTTCTTAGCTTCCTCTAAAATTCATAGTCATGATAGATGTCTCAGCTAAAACATGAGAAAATTGCTGTAATGAAGAGTGAGATATTCAGTGTATCTGGGCATTCAAATAAATGGGGTAAGGAAGAAACTAATACTGAAGGAGTTTGAATGGATAGGAAATATCGTAGCATCTAAGGAAATTTAAAGGTCTTTATTTTTTAAATGAGGAAGAAATATCCTTGTTCAAAGAGATTATCCAAGTCTTGAAGCAAGGACAGTAAAAGAAATATCTATAATATAGTATTCAGTAATTATTTCACTCCTTTAATTTGAAAGAAATTCCATTCTCAGTTTAAAATATGAATAAGTTCTGTTTCATTCTATACATTCCATTATCCTTAGTCAGCAAATATATTAATTACAATTGTATTTTTTTTTAATCTTCACGGTATGAACAATAAAGGAAGTTGAGAAACTTTCTTCCCTCTTATGTTTGTTTTATCAAATTTTGCCATCCTGGAAGTTCCAAAAATGTAAGAAGCTAAAGCAGGATGATATTGGAAGCTAAAATCTGTCTGGTCTGAAATGAGGCTTGTCCAAAGTCTTGGAGAAATTGACATAGGATGTAATTAATACAATATCAGAAGATAATAGCATGACTAGTGCTAAGAAGCTTTTTTTTTTTTTTTTTTTTCCCTTGGAAGTCCATGTGTATGTATATATATATATATATACATATATATATATATATATACAGTCTTATTTATAAGGTACAAAGGTACAATATTTTTATTACAGACAAGCGTGTCTGTAATAAGTGTTCTGTGTTAAAAATATTATGCAATACAGCTTTTGCCAAGTAGAACAAAATTGTTAGTTGATTAGTTGATGATGATTAAGCAGTGCTTAATTGCATTAAGGTTACCAGACAGCTGTATGTTCATATTTTCTTCTACTTTCTGTCTCCAGGAACTTTTTTTTTCCCCACAAATGCATATACAAATTTGGATTATTCAGTTAGTGTTCACTTGCTGTTCAAGTGTTAGTATTTTCATGTAGTTCTACCTTCTCATAAACCTTGTAACAGAGACCGTAGGTTATTTCTGTAGAAGATTCACGGCAAATTACTATAGGTTAATATTGTAAGTAACTAGACATATATGTTCTTCAAGTGTAAGGAGAATATTGGGTAGGAACAGGCTGTCTTTGAATTTAGAGTAAGTTGAAGGTGACACTATATGGATTTCGACTTAAGTGAGGTATATATTATTAGATAAGGTTATTTTTCTCTATATTATATGGCAAGGTCACACTAGAGTATCAGAGTCCTTTTTCTTAGCTTTTAAAATACCCGAGGCTGGTCTGCAGTTAGTAGTTTTTGCAATCACAGTTGGTACCTTAAGAGTTTCTCTGCAGCTATGGGGTTGCCTTGCCTTCGTAATTTCCTCTGCTTCTCGCAGGAGAAGGCATTAAGGGAACTGCCAATCTTTGGGCAGGTTTTGAAATACTGTGAGGTACTGGTTTGCATTCAGGAGATCATAACCAAGGTAGATTGATTCAGTTCAGCAAGCGTGATCCAGGGTCGCTTCTGTGCCCTGCTGTTATGCCCTGGGTTATGACTGGCCAGAAGGTGGTCTCAGCTGTCCCCAAAATGAGAATGTTCCCTACTCTTGGTGAAGACTGTTTTGTTCTTCCATAGTATTTTGTTAAGACTAGATGTCTTCCTCCTAAGCCTGATCTGCTGTCTTCCTTTTTTCTTTTTAATATAAGACAATTAGTTATTCATGAACAAAGTAATTATTTCAGAGACTTTCAAAACCAGTGCTCCCTGGGCATGTCTTTGGTAGGTGGCATTCCCCTAAGTGCTTGGTGTGCCCCAAATAGCTGAATATGCAGCACTCCGGGGAGCTCATCCAGCAGAAAAAGAACCGAGCACAAAAAAAAAATGCGTTGCCCCCAATTGTATATTGCCCTCAGCCTCAAGTTTTGCCAGCAGAGGTTGACGAGCTCTTGGAGTGATTTGGGTTGATGTAGGCATGTAGGTCATGGGCTTTTGGACGCCCTGCTAACGCTGCCTGGCAGATACCCATCGTCTTTTTATGTGTTCCTTCACTCCTTTCAAGGGTCAGGGCTTTCCCAAACTTATCTTGCTGATAATCTTAGAAGAAGCGAATGCTACATCGGTAGTTCAATTAAGATTTTCTTTCTCCATGACCCTGGTTTCCATAAGGAGTATAGAGAATGATCTTTGAGATCTGGTGCTGGTTTAATATCGTTTGAGCTCAAAGACTTTGAAGCCACCTGTATAACAGCATTTGAAAGATTTGAAGAGGTGACTGTGTTTCAAGTAACAGTGTGATCTTTGTTTAAGTTTTTCATAATTATTAGTAATTGCCTGAAATTATGTTGCTTCTATTTGGAGTTGTTTGTTTCATCTTCAGGTTGCTGTTGTTAAATTTCAGGCAGTTATTGTATAAAACTCCTGTAGAACATGGTCAAAATGTTCTCCTACGCTTGAAAAAATGTGCTTCCTTTAAAATAATGTGGGTTTTTTTTCTTGTTCTCTTTTGGTTGTTGTTGCTTGGGAGTGGCAGGATATTGAGAATTCTTATAAAACATGGTTTAGTTATATTATTATATTTTTTGGGATGGCTTTTCTTTTTTTTTGTAAGTGATATACTCAGTATTTTATCATCTTTCCTACAGTAACAGGATTAAATATATGACGGACTGAAAGTAGTTTATTATCTAAAGGACTTCTGTAATAGCAAAGTCCCTGTCATGATTAATTAGTGTCTCACTTGCATGTTTAATGCCATTAGTCTCCTGTGCAGCTCGTGACTAAAGGACAGTGGCCTTGCCACCATTTTGCTGCTGCATTATATTTCCATATGTGGATATATACCTCTTAATAGTTTTTTGACGTATTTTATTTGGTGATTTTATTTTTTTCTTTCTTAAATGTATGATTATGTTACTTTTGAGTGTGTGCCTTCAGAGGACCTGCTTTAGGTTCCTTTGATGACTGTCTTCTAGGTACTCTTGAGTGCAGATCTATGGAGGAAACAGAGCAGTCTTCCCTGAAGCCTTGGACCAGAGCTCTATTTTGTGGATCTAATTTCCACACTTTTTATTTTAATCATTGACCCAATCTTGGAATATCCTCAAGCTTTTATATTTTTGGCTTATCTTCTAGCCTAGCAGTATTCAATTTGCTAGCATAAAACATCAATATGGATAAAACCTAAACTGCTTAATAAGTTGTTTGTATAATCTATGAATGTCTCCAGTTGTTTAATCAATGCTTACTTTTCCTAAATAAGTTGTCAAATTTAAAACAATGTATGTTCCCCCTTCCTCATTTCCCTTGTGCAGTTTTTTTACTTCTCTGTTTCATTTCTGACCAGATAGGTACTAAGAAATACTTTGTGCTTGTTTAAAAAGAAAACATTAAAAAATAAATTTCTATTTAAGAAAACAAGTACTTACTATAGAGAAAAACATGAGGTTGAGAGCTGATTTTTATAGCTCTTTCCTTCTCAGGGATATGTCATCAGATTCAAGTTTTGCATTTTTTACCTTTCCTACCACAATTTAAATTTGAAATGAAACAGAAATGTAGTAAATACAAAATCTGTAATAGTCACATCTAGCCATGCAAAATGCCACTAGATGGTGTCAGTATCTAGCTCACATTTTCATTACTTAAGCAGTAAAAAAAATTCAACTGCTACATGTTTGCATCACTTTAAAAGGCCTCCTAAATTTTCAGGTGTCATAAAACAGGTCTGCTAGAGTAGGTCGCAAAAGCTGTCCTGAGGCCATGTGATTTGTGACTGGATACACTAAAAATGCTAAGTAGAGAGATGTCATTCAGTCATTTTCTCCCCATTTTCATCTTTTTTCATTTGTTTAGGTAATGGATTTAGAGTCTGGAGGTGATGAGTGAGACTGTCTACCCATTATTGAAACAAATATGTAACTTGTAAAATTTTACCATTTTCTTGTATATTAAGAAACAAATAAGAAAATCCTGAAACCACATAGATAGTAATTATATAAAAATATTTTTGCTTTCTTTAAGTGAAAATCAAAGTATCTTAAACAGGAGGAAATAAGGAAATGGCATCATCTGTGTCATGACTGAAAGAAAATGTGACCTTACAGAGCAAATAATAAAGGACAGATCATCCCATCTTGCACTAAAGATATAGTAGATATTGCAAAGCGGCCTCTTCCTGGGGGCTGCAAAGCTTTCTTCAGTAAGAGAAGCCAGCAGGATGCAACTGTAAGAACTCGCTGAGGGTCAGCTCTGCATTTGGTAGCAGAGACTTGTACAATAGATTCCTAAATTGGCTTGGATTCAGGAACAGTTAAGGAGGTTCCTTACTGTTCACTACAATTTTAATTCTTTAGGATAGTGAGAGATTTTTTTCTCTTTTTGGAACTGTTTAGGTAAGTGCTCTTTTGTTCTCAGCAAGTGACATAGCTGACCCTGACTGATCTGACCAGCTGCAGGTACCTTTGTGTCGAACTATGCAATTACTCAGTGCAGGGTGGTAAACGCTGAGTCCACCACTCAGTTCCAGGGCTTTCAAAAGTTGCAGCATAAGGTTGTTTGTTGGGAAACAACAAAAATTGCCAGCTTCGGGCGAGAGAGATCGTGATTGTAAGAGTGTTAGCCAGAACTGGGCAGAAGGCTGGAGGTTTCTGCAGGCTCCTGTGGTAGGACTTCACAAGGCCTCTCTCCAGGTTTGTTCAGGTGTCTGAACGGAGGCTCCCTGCTTTGTGCCTTCCAAGAGAACTTGCTATGGTAGGCCAGATCCTGATAGGAATATGATCAAGTTGAAAATGAAAGAAGGATTTTTTTTTCTTCTTTTTCCTAATGTTGATACTAAATCCTTGTCTTCCATAATGTACAGGAATTGTTTACATGCTGAAAAAGACCTGTCTGACCACCGAAATGATTCTGTAGGCTTAGGAATTTTAGTGGCAAACTGCTAAACATGAAAATCTAAATAAATTTTCATTTGAAGATTGTCTGCAAAACTGGTCTGTGCCTAAGAGTGGTATTTCCAAAGCACTCATTTCACTATGGTATTTCATAGTGCTAGATTAGTTTAAATGTTTTTTTAAGGCTCAATTTGAGTTGGACGTTGCAGAAATACTGAGATGCTTGATTTAATCTCTTTCAATCTTTAATTTCTTTGCAGTAATAAATTGAGGTTTTTTTAATCTCTTCTCTAAATTTCTATTATTCATATTATTCACTTGGCCTGTGAAAATTATAATACTTGAAAAAAAAATTAAAGATTTCAAGGATTTTAAGTTCCGATTATTAGCTTTGATAATACACATTTTAAATGAGAATTTCCTCAGTTTTGAAAAGTGTGTAAATATTTCTCAAAACCTTAGCAAGAGCATTTCCTTGCTTATGTGTTAATTATTTAAAAAAATTGCTGTTTTCCCTCTAGGCAGCTTGGTTTAATTCTCCCTGGAAACCATTAGAATATGGGTTTGCTTAAAAAGAGAGACATCTTAACCAAAAAGTGGTTATTCATGTCAACAGGAGTTGACAATTCTTTTGAAACAGGGGGCAGTAGTTTATGGAAAACTTTCTAACAAAAGTTGTCTCATCTGGGAATGACCGGGCTCAGATGAAAATTAAAGGTGCATCCATTAATGTTTTTCAAAAAAACGCCACTAGTGTGTTGCAAAAGTGATTGTCTTTTCTCTTTCTAATAAATCAGAGATATCATCCTGTCATGACAGGATCAAGCACAAGCTATATTTTGTATGGCAACTCATGTAACTTGTTTATTTATTCATCAGATTTACTCTTTTTTTATTAATCTAGAATACATTTTGTAATTCTATGTGTTAGTGTAGTTTTCCATAGTCTTAAATGAACTTTAATTTAGGGGGAAAGCTGCTTGTAATTCTATAATATACTTTTTAGATAAGATCTTTTATTTCAACAGTATAGATATAGGATGCATGTATAATATAGGATGCACAGCAGGATGCTCACCAGTGACCCACTAAGGGCGTAGAAAGTGTGGTAGGGTTCAGGTTTGTGGTTCGTATTTTGGTGCTTAGGACTTCTAGGCTATCTTATTTTTAATATCTCTTTTCCAAACACTGCTCTCAGGATTTCATTACAAGCCTGTTTCATTAAGTGCAAGGTTATTCTTACGAACCTGCTTGATCAAAAGTATTTCATGTGGGTCCTGGCAAAAGAACGTTCCATTGAATTCCCGTTTGTTTGTTTTCTCTTTTCTGTCCATTTCTTCATTTCTTCACGTCCAGCCTTGATGAGTAGTGGAACAAATGCTTATGTAGCTGTAGAAGAAGCAGAAATAGCAGACAGCTGTGTATACTGGAGATAAGTTAAACACCTGTAATTGTTCATGAATAACTTTTCTTCCCCAAAGAGGTTAGATAACTAGAAAAGGGTCAATACTGAGAGTTTTGCTATTAGATCTTCAGGAATCAAATATTCTGCTGCTGCAGCCACTCTGCTGTTATCCTGGAAGGAAAGTGTGTGCCTATAGTGTGGCTTACTGAACCCAGAAGTGTCAGTGAGAACTTCAAACACTTAAGGGGACTGTGAAGCTTTTTTTTTTTTTTTTTTTCCTTCCTCTCTCCTTGAGAAGAATAACGTGACCTTCCTTACAGTGCAGGTCTGGTGGTCTTGTTCTCTGTCCATGAAACGTGTGTCAGCAGTTCATGCTTTCCAGGCATGGTGCGTGTAGTTGGTTTAGTGGTAGCATGAGCCTGTCTCTTTGGGAAACCACTGAATTTTATTGAGGAATGGGAGGTGATTTGCAAAGGCAAGTGCTCCAGGAAAACGTGATGGAATCTCTTGAAGCAAAGACTACTTGCTTTAACCTACAAACTTTTCCAGATGTATTAAATGGACATGCTACAACTTCTCTAGGCAAGTCACTTTATAAGCAAGAAGTATTAGAGGAGCCCATTTTCCTGTATCTGCTAATTTTCTTCCTCCTCTGACACGTGCTTTATCAGATGTGAACTCGTCAAATGCCCTCAGGTCTCTCCTCTCCCTTCCTGTAGCTCTGCTCTTTGGCGGGGATGGGAGGCCGGGCCTGCCCTGACTGGCCCACGGTCAGGAGTGGGATTAAGGGATGTGTCTTTTCCTTTTTGCTGCACATGAATCAGAAGTGCTTTTGGACACAGAATGACTGTGAAACTTCTTTTTTCAGTCTTGTGTTACTACCTTTTTTTTTTTTTTTTTTTAATAATTGACATTTTGTAAGCTTACTAGCAGTACCTTAACTGCTATAAGGAAATAATTTTCATTTCAGTTTTCTTGTCTACTAGATATGGCTTTGTGAGTATACGTTTAACTACTGTACTGAAAAGGTTCTTTTTTTTTTTCCTTCTGTCAATATAAGGCCTTAGCATTGAATCTAATGTTCTTTTCATCTTTTTATTTCAGTACAATAACTTCTCAATTTCCTATATCTTGTGTAATAAAGTGCTGTTGACTTAAGGTTTTGAAATGGGTTTTAACCTTCAAATTTGAATAGGTCCTGTTTAAGTGAAATAATTTTCTCTTTTAATTAGCTGTGGCAGATTTTATGTTTTTTGTGTGCCCTGCGCAGATGTGAGTACATTGCTCCTGTTAGGGAAGGCAAAGTCATTCCCATGTTCAAATAGTATTTCTGTTGTAAAGCTGTTAATGATACCTGGGAGAGAGTGAATTTTAGAAGAAATATTTGGAGTAGGGTACAACATTTGGTACAAGAGAATATAGTCACTGTAGAACGTGACTGAAATGTTGTTCAAGTGATATATTTGTACTTGCATCAAATTGGGGAGGAGGAAGAAAAAAAATGTATTTTTAATGTGTGACATGTTCAGCCTGATTGACTAGGTTTTTAGCATAATTTTATTCAATTTAGTTTGATGTAGATGTTTACAGAAGCTGCTGTTGATGATATAAGGACGATGAATATTCTCATATGTGTTTTTCTGCTCAGGGCATCTACACGAACCACAGTTTAGACCACTAAAATTAGAAGCTGTCTTTAAAAGTGATGGTTATGGCAGTGGTGAGGGGTGCG
Source organism: Crypturellus soui (assembly GCA_032275445.1). NCBI lineage: Eukaryota > Metazoa > Chordata > Aves > Tinamiformes > Tinamidae > Crypturellus > Crypturellus soui. Next base: position 1,691,543 of record JAUBNY010000407.1, on the reverse strand, counting down.
TTATTTGCACAATGGGGCACATTATCAGTTATCTGTTAAAGCTCCGTGGCTGTGAGAGTGTGTGGACAGGTCAGGAGCGTAGAGGGGGGCACTGGCGGCCCCAGTGCTTTGGGGACGTGAGGGCTAGGGGGCCGGGAGGCCTTTTAGCCAATCTTGTCCTTACTTTGCTCAAGTTCCGTTGTTAAGTTCTAGAAATGAGAATGTGGAGCAGGTCTTGAAGGAGAGCATGGCTGAGGAATATGGCTTTGTGATGGTACTTGCAGGAAATGAACATGCACGTGAAATACATGCTGTATTAAGCTGCTGGTGTTTGTTTACTGTTCATACCTCTTAAAGAAGAGACTTATTATGTTTGGAAAACATATACTATATAGATTCCATTCATAAATCTTAGGAAACAAACAAAATCACGTCCTCGATGGTACTGCAATGAGTCATTATCTAAAATACCTCATTTTTCGGCGGTGCTTTGTGCAGTGCTCTCCTAAGAACATGAGGCCAGTTTGCAGTGTGGCCATACGCCTGCTAGCCAGAGGCAGGATGTGTCAACAAGCATTTTTAGTGGGAAAGAAGGATGAGAGGGTCGCAGTGCACTAGCAGTGCTCGTGTTGTGCGAAGCTGCGGCTCCGAAGCTGCTTTTCAGGTCAGCCTTGGTCTTACTACATGTTAGATAAAATGTAAGATTTTTTTTTTTTCCCTCACTTCCTTTTGTTTCTCTAGTTACTGAATGAAAGGGCCTGAGAAACTGATTTCTCTGTATGTGTCTCTCTGCTCCCGTTCTTGAAAACTTACAGGGCATCAGGGAGCATTGTAAATGAGCTACATGATTAAATTTTTAAATCTTACAGCAGCTTTGTCCAGGAAAAAAATTCCCAAATTTCAAATGATTCTTTTTGTTATAAGTTTGCTTTAAAATATTGCTTGATTTACATTTGTATGATTAATAATAAATATCCTTTTGGGTTGACATGTCATAAAACAAAATTATAATCTTAAGGAATGCATTACCCACAGTAGTGTACTTATTGTAGCAATGTTACTTTTATTAAACCATTTATCATTTTAATGCTGTGCATTCTGACTGACTCTTAAGGTTTTCTATCTTTTTTAAAAAAATGCAACAAAACAGAAATGTAACACTCATTTTTCTTTCCTACAGCATTATCTGCATACCAGAGGTACTACAGTTTACAATCTGATTACTGGAAGGTCTGTATATGCCTTTTATTTATTTATTTGTAAAACACGTCATAAATGATCAAATTTCTAAAAAAGGTTTATTTTCATGTAAGATTGGAGTATGCATCTGCAATTACTTCTTGCTTTATTCATTGGGTCCTACAGATTCACCTTTTGTGCACAATTTATTATAAATTTAAGTGTAAATAAATCTCCAGTCTTGTGGAAGTGAAAGTAAATCTTCATGTGGAAATGGCAGATAAATGAAATTGTCTTGTTTTATTTTTTTCATTATTATTATTATCATCTATTACTTTAGTGTTCATTTTGTAAGCCTAGATATTTGAATATATACAAGATCTGGGAGAATCATAACCACTTGAAAGCTGCTGCACAGGCTTTGAACTTTCACTAGGAAAGATCTTCTCAGGTCGTTTCTTATTTACTAGCTTTAAACCCCAGCATTTTCTGTCCCTTTGCATTTCGTACGGAGTATCAGTTCATTCTAAGGAGCTTGATTACGTCGTCTTCCACTTGGGGAAGGGGGAGTGGGGAGAGAAAGACAGGTGCAAGAATGTAGACAAGTGAACATGAGTAGTGCAGAGGACTACACTGAAATGTGCTCGACCCTCATGAGGAGGAGGGGGCGAATCGGGGCTCACGTTGCCTCATGGGGCCACACGAGCGCAGGGCTGGCGCCGGGGCTCTTCGCAGCCTTAGGAACTTTCTCAGAAACAGCATTGCGAGGGTTTCTTAAATTGCTTAAAAAGAGCACTGGTCTATTCTTACCTCTTGTGTACTCCTGGAGAGTTAACCTAAAGATTTCTGTTAACTGAGTGTAGGGATTGTTGATTAATTACTTAACCATCTGTTGTAGTAGCTTGTATTGTTTGTACTCTTCCCATGTTGAGTCATTTGGAATATTTTGTGAATTTAATTTTTTTTTTGGCTTGTATTTTAATGGTTTGATAATAAAAGAAATGATAAAAGATTTGATAAACCCTCTTCCAGCCATTTTCAGAGTGCAGGGCAAGCTAAAAATTTGTAAATGCGTACGTATGTATGTGTGTTTGTAGGTGTAGAGGACTTCAGTTTAGCTTATAAAACAAATGAGAACTTTGGTTGTTCTGCAGTGCCATTTCTAGAGCTTGGATGATAGTAAAATGTGCGATCTGTGCTTGACTTGGTGAAAACTATTTCTGTTTGTATTCAACGTGCTGGTGTTTTACGCAGCTTCTAACACGTACCTGCTTCCTGTGTGTAGCCCAAGAGTCTGACCTTGCAGAGATCATTTCTGACAAGGCCAGTTACAAGAATGTCATCAACAAGGGGACCGCTGCAGGGAAGAAGAAAAAAAAAAAAAAAAAAAGATTATTTTTGCCTCCTGCAGAAAGGAGATCTCTTTATGAGTTTCCATATAAATGTATAGTTCTAAATGTTTTATTATAATCATTATAGATATTTTTTCCTGATTGTGTCTGCATGAGAAGAGCCTGAAGGAGTTAAAAATAATTTACAAGAAAAACTTAACTGATGATGCTGATAAAAGTCACAGGCTAACCATATATCTCTTACTAATGGATAATGGAGCTAGTCCAGAGTTTGCATATATATATATGTGTGTGTGTGTGTGATTTTACTCAGCATCCATAGGATCCTTTGGTCCTTTAAAAAAAATGACAGTATATTTTTGGTCATGCCATTAGTTACTGCTTTAATGTACTTTATAATTATTTTTTTTGTAGAGCTACACACACACAAAAAGCACTCACATTTCATTATTTTCTGTTTTTTTTTTCAAAGATAAATTATTTTTAATTTTGTTTTTATTTTTGAGTCCCTATTAGGTTTAGATATCACCAGCTAAGCTGTTAAAATATCTGAATGTGAGGAAGTGGGGGAGAGAGAAGAGTGGGAAGAAAGGGTGGGATCTGTGAGCTGTGAGGGCACCTGTGTGAAAACAGTGAGAAATTCGTGGAGCCTCCTGGCTCACAGGAAGGTGATTATATAAGATAGGCTTCAACTCGGGCAGCAATGTTCTTTAATAAACTTAGCACATCTGAAATTACATACTGCACTGCAAATCTGTGGTTCAAATAAGTGTCCTGTATCTGCTTTGTTTATAAATAGAAAACTTGTAGAAGCTTTGTGAGAGGTTTTAGATTGCTTTGGCTGTATTTTGGCCTCCTTATGTAAAATTTGTATTCTCTGTTTTTTCACGGTTGCATCATATCAGTAATTATTCCTTCTTTTGATGTATCGTTTATTACAAGTTATTCATTGTAGAGGCAATCTTTTTTATCCTTTCAGGACCTTTAAATTTTTTTCATGCCTAAAGATATTCCAGATTAAGCAATGATCTGATTTTATTATTATTATTATTATTATTATTTATCAGACTATTTTTTTTCCAGTATTTGATGCGTTGTTTTTATTGATAATAGAGTAAGCATTTTGTTGATTATACCAAATAAAAAGAGGAAAAAAAAAACCTTCAGAAAATAATTTTTGAGTGTATGTTATGGTGGTAGAAACAAAGGGTGCAAGATTAAGAAGATATTAATTCCTCTTCATTCTGGTAAGTTACCATTTCCTTTGAAGTAGTCTTTACATGGGTAGCTTCATGAAAGGGCATTGCATTGCGTGAGACATATATTCCTAAATAAAGTATGTTTTGTAGTAGTGTCTTCGGACATGCACAGATCAACATAAAATATCATGCAAAATTATTGGGGTTTGCACATATGCTACAGATGCCTTAATTCTGCTCTGCAGTATTCGACTGGAGATTTTATGAAGTAAATATCTCAGCTTGGATGAAAGCTGAGATAACTGATAGAGCTCAGAGCTCTATAATTTTTTCTTATATGTCTGTGCTAAAATAAATCTGCCTTCTGTGCAGTGTACTGTATTCTGATTTCTTTTTAAAACTCCCCTGTGCCAAAATGTTGGGGGAGGTGAGGAGGAGTGTGGGGAATGAAAGGACAGGAAGGGCAGCTCAGGAGGGAGAAACAACAAGTAGAACTGTAGTTTGTGGATTTGGATGTTACTGAGAAAATAGAGATAGCAGGTTTAATGTCTACTGTGGTTATCATTTCTGATATACTCTGAGGAGGAAAGATTAAAAGCTCGGTAAGCGGTAAAATATTTCCGATTGTATCCCAGTTCCATGGCGTGTATCTGGCATGTGGCAAAAGTTACTTAAAATTATGTCACATGGCTGTATTATAATGCAGTTCATCATATAGAGCTCCCCTGTATGGCATGTAGGTTCTCACAGGGCTTTGCTAAGATAAGTGTCAGTACATGAGCACGTGTGTCTGTGTAATGTGTGTTATGGTGTGTTGCAAGTGTAAAACATTTGGCTCTGTTGTGTTGTCGTGGGTACCCAGTGTGGGAAACTCCAGGAACCTTCCTGAGAAGGTCTGGGGAGCTGAGAGGCCCCCATGTTCACCGGAACGGTTGTGCCCTCAGTGCCATCAGTGGTTAGAGTTGCACTGAAGAGCCTGGTTGTCAGGGCACTTCACCCCATCTCCTCTGCTGTGTCACGATTCTGTGAGTGCAGCCCTTCCTTGCTTTGGCAGTCGTGTTTGAAGTGTATGCGTGTTGTCTTCTGCAGGTAACCTGTCACATGTGGGTAGGGTAGGGTGGCTGCAGTACTTAACGTGCAACTGCTCAAGTCAGGAATATGAGGTTGAGTCCAGGTAGCACCAGGCTGTGGACGTGTGCCAGATGTGCCTGGGAGACCTTGTCTGCCTGCGTGCACTTAGCTGCCATTTGCTGCAGGTGTTTCTTGGCATTGCTGTAGTTGGGAACTGAATATGTAGCTTTCTAGAGAGGACTTGCCTGCAAATTTTTAAAACTTGACTAATGGAAAAACATGAGGACGTAGCACTGTCTTCATGTGTGAAATGTGTGAGCTCAGCAGAGAGAAGGATCCTGGCTGCTTTCAAGGATTTTTATGGAAAGCTGTGCTTGATCAGGGTAATGGCAGACTGGTGGAGGATACACAGATATTCAGGCAGATCTGTGGAGGATACACAGGTATTCATGTCTGTTCATGAATGTGTTGGAGGATTTTCAGAGCACAGTGTTTAGAAGTGTGTTTAAATGTAACTTAAAATGAAGAAAACTACTGTGAAAATGAATTACTTCTGTTTTAAGGAAACTATTTACCAACAACTAGGATGCCAAAGCTTAGATCCAGGGTATCTTAAAAAGAGAAGAAATTTACTCGGTTATAAAGCTTTTATAGATAAGTCCTTGGAGTGAATCAATAAGGAAATCTGAATATTCCTGGAAATGTTTGAGGAACTCCTAATTAGTGGTTAATATCCTCCAACGTGAATTCAAAGATAGACTTCTTGTTAGCTGTTAACTTTGGCTGGAAGGTTGCCTAGAAGAAAAGGAAATCTGTCAGGCACCTCTTTATCATCATATGTATAGAGGAGATGGTCTTAAACTCCTCTCTTTTCAATAAAGTTGTCATTTATGTGGCCTGGGTGAAAACACTGAAGTAGTCTAGTAAACTCCAAGGAGGGCCTTTAAAGGTACGCTTCCATATGCCACTGCATTTTAAAAATACCTTCCTTAAGTGCAGTACAATATTTTTTAAAAGATTATTTTTTTCTTGAACTTTACAGCTGTCTTACTCTAATGTTTAAGACTGAATGGCCTATTGGGAAAAAAAAATTAAAAATAGAAATTTAAGGGAAATAAATTTATTTTAGTATATAATAGTATAGTAATAGTTGTTTTGCAGGAAGGTATGGTATCACTCCTACTGTGGAAACAGCTATTTGGTGTTCCCTCCTTGTGATGCCTGGGCATTAGATCCCTTATATAAATTGGAATGTTTACCTGAGCTTGCCCTCTTGAGCATATGGCCTTTTTCATATAAATATGTTTTTAAGCACTTGATTATGGCAGTGTGTTTGCAAATAATTGAATTTCCACTCATTTTTCTGCATAAATAAGTCTGCATAAAATTGAGGAGAATCCAAACATACAGAGGTTAAAAAATGAAATCTCAGTGGTGAAGGAAGCATAGGAAAAAGAGGCTGTGGATGTGTATGCTTGCCGTGGAGAAGGGATGAAATCTTAGGCTGTGCTGAGTAGACTATGAGATCTTAGAATACTACTGTTTGATATGGAAACTGAAAGTATATTTTAGTAGTGGTTATTTTTTACAATGCTATTATGTATTTAAACTTATAAAGTCAAAAATTTGACAGATTATTCTTTTTGGTCAAACACTTATACTTAGCAGTAAGACTTTATAACTGAACAATTATTAGTAACAAAAGCCTTTTTCTAACTGAACCTGTTGCTTCTCTTAATATTTGTCTATGACTTTTCATGTCTCTACCTTTCCCCTTTTGATAGACTAAATGCCTTTCTTGATGTGTTTTCTTATGCTATAAAATAAAAAGGCAAGTGAAAATACTGTAACACTCTAATTTTGCATATTTTGCTGTCTCCTTTTCTCCCAATTGCAAGTCCATTTCCCCATTTTTTTTAATAGTCGAACAAAAAGCAATTACTAGACATACTGATAACAGCAAAATAAGGGAACATTTTGCACCTTAGAGGGTCTGTTATAAGACAGAACAATTTTCCATTTCATTGACTCACAACTGCTTTATTTTCTACACTAACCTCGAAATACCAAGTAGTGTTTTTCGACAGAATTCATCAAAACTTCAATTATTTTTTTAATTAGATTTAAATGCTTAGTTTAATTGAAACGGTACAGAGGTATTGGATCACTTGGAATTGCCAGAGCCAAGAGCTTCCTGAAACTAGAGCTGGAGAGGGCAGTAGTATGATCTGTAAACACTGCTGTTTTTTCAAGGCCATGGCTTCTTCAGAACAGGTTTGGAGTGCTTTTAGTAAAATGGAAATTTTGTATACGGACACAGACTTGAAAAGCTTCACCAGAAGGGTCCCCAGGAGAACAAAATTTAACAATGACACAGAAAGCCTTTCATATAAAAATGGTTTCCAGATAGCAACACAAGGCACATACAGGAGGAACAGAAAGAGAGACGCACTCCCTTTGATCAGAGGAGACTTAATCTTGGAAAACAAGTTTAAAAAACCCTCAGTGGAGGTGAAATTTTCAGAGGTTAGGGCTAATGCAGAAGGAATTGAAAGACAGGATAGGCGACCTAGAAATAAGTAAGGTGAAAAGCCTTCAATTCAGAATATATCTGCAAAATAAAATCAAAATAATAGGGGAGGAATGGAATAAATGGAAATTTTGGAAAAAAAGGAGATCGTGAAAGTAGAAAATAAAAACAGAAATTGCATTCAAAAAAAAAGCAGCTCTGGAAAGCAATTAGAATGGAGAAATTGTTAGTATTTCTCATACACTTTTCTTTCTGAGATGGTAACCACCATCGGTGCACCACGCAGAGTTCTCTATTATGTTACACTAAGGATTAATGTGATAGTTTTAAGATTGCATTGTTTTCGGTAGAAATATTTTGAAGATGTATTTTGAAGAGAAGATACAAAGTGTAACTGCTTTCGGAGCTATTGTAGACTGAAGAATTAAAGAAAGCATGATGTTATCATCTGTTATGGAAAGGCAAATATGAGAGAGAGAGAGAGAGAAGTTTAAAGAAAGTCCTAGCTTTTAAGTACTGGAGAGAGTAGGTCATTGTAATGGAGATAAGCGATAGACATTTTCAGGGGGGACTGTGCACAGGGACCGTGCTCTCACCATATTTGCAGATTGTTTTCTTCCGAGTCTGGTAGAAGGTAAAGAAAAAAGAAGGTAAGAAAAGAGATGGAAGATGGCTGAGGAAAAAGATGTAAGGCTTTGAGTGAGACTTAACAGATATTTCAAGGAAGAGGAAAGTGTGAGCAAAGGAAGAATTTCCAAGACTGAGAAAGGAAGTAGTAGTCCTGCTGAGAATTTAAATATAAATAATATGGAGAAAGAGAGGTAAAATCATAAACTAAAACTAAAAGCATATGGGGAGAAAGGAATAAGGTGAATATGTAGAATAATAAAGGAGCAAATTATGGGCAATCTGAAGTAAGATTTTTACCATCTTTCTCCCCAACAACAAACCCTGTGACAGTAGAGTTCATAAGATCATCAGTATGATGTGAGGGATTTAAAAAAAAAAATCTAAGGAAGATAGTTGCTATTGAGGTGAAGAGGGGCACAGAATCACTCTCCACTGAAGGGAAAGCTTGCCAGAATTTTGATGTTTTGAGGAAGGCTGGAAAAGGTAAAGGGTAAAGCACTGAATATCATCTGGTAAGTTATCTGAGTAGAAAATAGAATTGGATAAATGCGAGAGTAGAGAATATGAATGAATTTACTCAGATTTGATCTGGTAAAATAAAACTTTCAGGACTCCACATACTGAAATGTCCATGGCAAGGCGAAAAGTAAATGATAGATCGTAGATAGGATGATAGCTAATAAACTTAAATTTTACAGATTCAACAGTGAAGATTTTTAATATTTGCTGTAGGTGGTGGTGCTGAACAGCTCTATTAAGAGAGGTAGAGGGGGCAAGGCTTAAATTGATAGGAGTGGAATTAATCTGGGCACAAAAGGACAGAGAATGGTAATGTGGTGGAATAGTTTAGCCTTCAAAGAAGTGAATGAGTCCAATGGAGAAGAAAGTCTTTCACAAGGAAGGGCAGCTCTAACAATTGCACTGCAACCCATTGTGAGAAACTTCTTTCTTTTTTTCCTCCAATCTTCTTGAGTGTTCTTAGTACAATTAGATTTTTGAACTTGGCCTTTCAATAGGTTAAAATGGCTGGAAATTGCGTGCAAGATGATATTTGAAAAGCTAGAAAATTTGTTAAGAGAACAAGACCTAGGAAAAATTTGGGTTGTGAAGATGCTTGAATTGAAGGACTGAATTTGTGGACTGTAAGAATGTGCATGTGATGTGCATATTCTCTATTTTGTAACATACTCTGTATCTTCAATAATTGCAAATTGGGCTATTTCAGCACCCCATAGGTACGAACAGTTATCTAGATTACTCAGGGATATTAAAGTGACACCAGGTAGCCAACAATGTAGACTGACTGGAATTTTGTCTTTTAAGGCTACAGGAAATACGTGTACATTGTTGAAATATTTCAGAAAAAATGTTGAATAAATAAGGAAAATCTCTTAAACACTGGAAAGGTAATGATAAGCATATTGTTAATAACACTTTTTTGCCTGCAAAATATGAGGGAAAAAAAGCCTCAATGAATAGTTGTATTCAGAGTTTCAGAATAATTCTTTAAATGTTTGTCACTACGAATAAATGGTATCTCTTGTAATTTGGTAAAGGAGGTAAGCTGAAGAAAATACAGAAGTTTGTCCTAAAATACTGGTTGTTAAATGCATGCCAGGGAGAGAGACTAAGGAGCAAATACATTGTATTTCATTTCTGTTAATAAGAGACTGTAAAGCACAGCTGATGACTAGTTTGAAGAAATTATACACTTATCCATATGTGTTTTTAAAGGGTAATTCATCTCAGAAATTATGATTTTGGTTTATTTGTATTTTGGGATTTATCTATGTAAAATTTATGTCCCTATGCCAGCTAAAACACAGAAAATTATCTTACAGTCCCATGACAAAAAGAAATAGATACTTTTTTTATTTGTTTGTTTAAACAATGGTAATACAACTTGAGCAGTTTTGTAAAAATTGTACAAAGTTCTAGTAATTAACCCTCATAATAGATGATTTGTCTAATGAAATTATAATAGGTGGCATATTCCCCCTTCCTTCTTGCAAGGAAGCAAGAATTAGGTGCAAGATCTGAAAAAGAATGAGACTGACTAATTTGACTAGCAAATGTTTCCTTTGAATGCTTTGAATAAATCTGATAAATTGACCCTTTTTTCTATTTCTTCCAATCATTCATCATGCAAAACTAAGGAATTGTCCTCCGCACACATAAACAATGCAACTATTCAGTTTAGAACAGGGACTAGGCCTTTTTAGGGACAATATATGTTGCTCTTCTTTTGGAAATATTTTGCATTAACATCACATTACAAAAAAAAAATAGTTTTGCTTTCAGTATCTACAATTCTGAAATATTTTTGTGTACGCGTTCACTAAACCACTCATCTGTCTTAAGCAATGGACTCGGTACTCAGAGCCCCCCAGCAGGTTTTTAATGCACTCAGGATATTATTTCTAAGTAAGGAGAAAAAAAAAAAAAAAAAAGAAGAGGCTGTTTTTTGCATTGGTCAATTGAAGGAAAAGGCGAGAAGAAATAATTCCCTTCCCCCTCCATCCAGCAGTGGTCCAGAAAGGACATCTGTTTCCAAATAATATTCTGAATATTTTGTAATAGTCATACTTCATCCTGGGAATTCAGCAGGAAGGCATTTTTTTTTTCCCCTGTATGTGTGGTTTGTGTCTAAGAGTCTACATATTATGGATGAACAGTATCATGGTTGGTGGTAAAGTCTCCTCAGAAAAGACTTTTTTGCCTTTTGAATTGTTTGTTTTGTGCCAAATCAAGAGCTCTTGCTGCTCCCCTCCTTATTCCCTCTGCTGAGAAAGTTGGATGCTAAAACAGGAGATACACAGAAGGGTGGCCCTGCAGAAACTTCTCTCATTGCTTCACATTACCAAGAGAGGCACCTTGAGTTGAGGAGGACAGTTCTGGCTTCAGTGACCTGTGCAGCTTTGGTAGACAGGAAACTTGATTCCCTGGGCAGATTGCTTGAATGTTATTCATATCAAGTGATCTAATCTTTTTTTTTTTTTTTTTTTTTTGTATATGTAAATAACTGCATCAATCATGGATGCAATGCTTGCTTTTGAAAAGGTGTTCTTTTATTTGTAGAAACTGTAGAAACCATGCACTTCATGCATATTCTATATAAATAGTCTTTGTTCACAAGGTAAAGGTAAACCCAAAATACACTACACTTTTTTTTTTCTTATTTGCAGTTTGTAGATTCCAGTTTGATTATGAGTGAAAAGAAGATTTTGTATCTCAGTAATGAGTAGCATCTCTTTTCTGCTAACATGAATACTTTACGAATTAAGGTTCTTTTTCCTCAGTAGGTGAAATGTTAAATTAGTCTTAGAAATAAAGAAGTGTTTTATTCTGCAAATTTGAAGTTTTTAACTTTGGTCTTTCTGGAACTAGTGTTTCAGTTTTCAAACATATAACAGCAATATGATGCTGTACTTGTTATAAACCTTACCCTGATAATACTTAGTTATTCCCAGCATTTTACTTAACAGTGCTTTTTGCGTCTTGTTTTATTTGTTCTGCTGTCCTTAACTTTCTTAATGCCATAGTTATTAGAACTCAAAAGCTACTTTGCAGTGATGATTTGTGCCAATGAATGTTTGAAATCTATCCTGATTGAAATATTCAAATGTCACTTTATTCATTGGAGGCTCTGTTAAATGAGAATTATGTTTACTTTCTTTGGTTATATGCAGCATGACCATTCTCAGACTTAGCCTCATGTAAGCTGCATATTGCAAATAACTGAGAAGTTATTTGCAAAGCCTCTGAAGAAATTTAGAGTAAAAGGAAGAAGTCCCCTGACTGTACCGTTAAAACAGAAAGACAAGTCTAAATAAATAGTACCAGCTTAAACTACCCTCTATAAAGGCTTATAGTCTCATCTTCAGGACATCTGCTTCAAGTCTAATTAAATTTAGGTATCACATTTTATTTCTTTAGTGTTGATTCCACAGGTGGCTGTGCCTTTTTCTGATGAAGACTCCTGCCATAGGTTTTCAAGTAAACTAGACTAACCAAGTTTAAATTTGATAAATTTGTTGAATCTCACGGCTTGATGGCACAGTTAAGCAGGGTCTTCTCTTGATGCAGTTGCTGACTTAAATGATTTTTCATACTCTTCAATCCTCATCTTTAGCTGCTGCCACTGCTAGTGGAGGTGCAGATGCACCCAGCTGGAGAAGTGCTAAAGCAGATACTGCTGCTGGGGGCCTGTCCGTGGAGCTGCAGCTGCGGGATTGCAGTGGCTAGACAGGAAGGAAAAACAGCCTTGGGATTTTGGAGGAGAGAGCTAGCAGGAGGCGACATTCTTGACAGGATGAACCAGAGAAAGTTTCTGGCAGAGGAAATGCTGGAATCTGTAACTAGGGAAAGTGGGGGGAAGCCTCCATAGAACGGAGGAGTAGAATTTCAGATTGGGAAAATGAAATGTTAAAGATCTTGTGTTTTCAGGGAGCAGTAAAGAGTGGGGAAGGAAATGAGGCAGTGAATTGGTGTGGTGGTTTGTGTCTAAATCTGTATTTCTTCTGTTATCTAACATAAAGGTGATCGATGTTTAACTTTCAAAAAATCTCTAGTGTGTTCTGCCTATCAGGTTTCTAAAGGGTTGGGCTGGGAGCCTGGGTGTTTGTGAAGGGGAGTTTCAGGAAAAAAATCATACGAAACAGCTCTATTTTGAGGCGTGGCTCTCAAAGAGCATGTGGGGAAGCATCTACTCGCTGAGCACGGGTTTAGAGACTTGCAGAAAGAAGAGGGACGTTTGGTTTTCCCCAGACAGCATCAGGGACGAGGTAAGTCTGGCTGCCTTCATCCCCTGAACACGGGCAGGCATCGCTGGTTTCACACAGCAGGCCCGTTCCCAACGGGAAGGTGCAAAACGTACCTTTCGTCTGCTGACAGGCCATGGGATAGGGTACTAGTTCCGTCAGTGAAAGAGGGAGTGAGGCATTTTGTTCAGTCCTTTCATCTTGCCTCTTCGTTTCCTTGTTTTCCCAAGGATACAGGCCCAACCTTCTCTGTGTTGGGGAAGGTAGTAGGGAGAGCAACGACCAAAGTGTGCATGGATGTACTGAGAAGCGGTGGGGAAGGTAACGGAGGGAGGATGGGTCTTTCGTAGAATTTGGGAAGTCTTCATTAAAGAAATCAGAAGCAATTCCTGTGAAGACTGCTGTTTTGAAAAAAAGACAAAACCTCTGAAGTTGAGTAGTGTCTGAGCTTGATCATGCACTGCTCTGTGAAGCAGCCTTACAAAGAGGTGTATTCAGAGGAGAAAAATAAATCTGTTCTGCTTTTCCTGTTTGTTTGCATAATGGTCCAGCAAGAAATAACCTGAAAAGTCTGCTTCCCTCTGCCTGTCCTTATGGAGCATCAAAGGCATATTCTGAGTGTTCTTGAAGGTAAGGTGAGAGGTTGAAAAAGTGCTAGAGATTCAAATGCTGAATCTGCTAAAAGGAATTTAAACGGCTCTGAGCTTAGGTGATTTTGGACAGGAGTTTTTCTAGATGTGTCTTGAGAACATCAGTCACTCTGCAGTTTCCTAGCTTAGCTGTAGTCTTTCTATAGCTTGCAAACTTGTAATGAGTGGATAGGGAGCTCCCAATAGGGGAAGTTGGGAAGGCATCAGCTTGTCATCCTCAACCACTTTGGTAGATTGCTGTGGTCTAATTATTTGGCACGAACTCCCAAGTCCCTGTGCATTATCGTTTTATTTTGTACTGGTCATCCATTTTAACTTACAATTTGTCATGCAGTGTCTTTTTTTCCCTCATCTCAATTTGCCAGAAGAGTGGGACTGGTGACAGATCCAACATCTCGGATCCATGGCGGGATGCAGGTTAGAAAACAGAGTGTCAGTCCCCTTCTTCAATCCAGTCTGTTCTGAAAGACCAGAAAGTTCCTCAATTAAATTGTCTCATATTCACAGCCAAAATAAGATAGCTATTTTTTCTCATTTTTTTGTTGGTTTTTTTTTTGCTAAGTTAGATGAGTTGTATTTCTCACTATGTGAACCTTTCATTCAGATACTGTTCTAGCTCTTCTTTCTGAAAATTTGCAGGATCATCTGAAAAACAGCAGTAAAACCATAATTACCAATACTTAAAAAAAAAAAAAAACACATTTCACCGTATTTCAGGTGTTTATATAGAGTCCAGTTTTCTCTCATCTCCTACTAATCGGTGAAATTGGAGTGTGTTTTGTGCATTTATTTATCAGACTGTGATTCTACCTATATTATTTATCAGACTGTGATTCTACCTATATTATGATGTAACTAGAACTTTGTGAGAATTCAGAACTACTAAGAAAGCTCAAAAATATGAATCCAGTCCTGCTAAACACTAAGGATCATACAACATCCTTTTTTTTTCTCTCTTTCTCTCTCTCTCTTTTAAGCGGGGCATTGTAAGCTGTGCAGTTAACTTTAACCTAATCTTGTTTTTTGATAGAGGAAGATAAACTGATTATCATGGCCCATAATTGTTCTCATTGTAGCTGAGGGATGGAAACCGGTAGTCATCACGGAAAGGGGGAAGTCTCGTTAAACAAAACTGGTGCTAATGGTAATTTTTTTCTGTTTGTTTTGTTTTGTTGGCAACTGATCTTTTGTAGGAAATTACTGTTACTACATTTACCAGAAGTTTTCATGTCACTGGTTGTATGGAAAGCTATGTTGGTTTTGCAGAATGCAGCAAGCTCAGAATGTTTTAATAGTTTCAAAAAGCAGCTAGACAAATTCAGGGAAGAAAAATCCATTAAGAGCTATTAAATATGAAGACACTTTGTCTGACTTTAGAAACCTCTGAACCACAAATCATTGGGGGTTGGGTGGGTGTTCTTGGTAGGGGAGGGCTTCAAGCAATAATAGAGAATTGAATGGAGTTACTCTGAGCAGTAACTTCAACAGTAACATTTTAAAAGTTAAAAAGTTACTGTTAAAGTGTTTAATAGCTGCTCCCTCATTCCACCAAGGTCTCCAACTTGGAATTATATTTCCATTTAGTGACATATTCTTTACATTTTAGAGTGGAAGGATTATTTTCTGATTAAATGTAATCATTTGGTGTTGTCTGTAGCATTTCTTTAAGCACTATGCAGGAATTTCAATACATTTTTTTTATCCTGTCCTCTCTCTGAAATTCTTATAATAACATAAATGAAGTCATCTGTCTAGTTCATAATGGAGCATTTTTTGGAGCCCTTTTTCAATTCTGTTTCTAATCTCAAAATCTAGGCAAACAGACCTCTACTACCTGTTCGAAACTTAAAGGTTTGAAGAAAAGCTACTTCTGAAGGCGCTTCCACTTCACTGTCCTCAAACAATACAGCTTTCATAGATGTCAGCCTTTCTTTTCTGAATTTTCTTCTTTCTGCTTTGATGTCAAAAGCATTCCTTGAGAATCCCTTCTGGATCATGATGTCTCTAACACTGGCGTCTCTAACACTGGCTTTTATTAAAAGAGAACATTGAGTTAACTCTTTCTGGAGAATTTTTATGAACTGGGCTTTGAATAAAGGGATGACTGAAGAAAAGAAGACTGTGAATGTAATTTCTGAGCTCAGGACAAACTTACTTACATTAATACTTTTTATTTAATGCTTTTGTTAATTCTGTTACTTTACATGGATATGCAACTTGCACTTCATGTTGCATCTGTCTGCTGCTACCTGTTAAGCTTGATAAGGTGTGATTTTATATTTTTATGGAATTCTAACTTAAATATTCTTAGTCCCATAGCCTAAACGTGCAAAATAGATGTGTGTTATCTTGAGATTTATTTGTGATTCAGGGAGTAAGAATCAGGGGTACGACTTTGTTCTTTGGCTGGAACTGAGATATTGAAGCACTGACTTGAAGCACTGGTTCTGTTCATGGAAACTGACCTGTTCTGGCTGTGAAAATACCTGACAATTTTATAATTATTGGGAAGAATACGATCTGCCATGTCCACAAAGGATTACTTTGTCCTAAATGGAGCGAAGTTTTTCTGCCTCTGTGCAGCATTAGTCAATTGCAAGAGGAGCACCAAAACACTGCATTGGGTTATCGTATTGATAATATACTCAGAAACCTGTCTCTACTCATGAATCTATGGGGCAGACTTTGCACTAAAAGCAGTAAATGAATGGTTAGTGGCCGAGAGTGGAGGGAAAAGTCTAAGAGACAAAGCTGACCTCTCAAAAGCTAAGTTGCACACAGCTATTGGGACCGAATCTCTTACTTTATTCAAACCCAAGTAAGTTACGTAGGAATCCCTGTTTTTACCCTTTACCCATACACAACACATGGGCAGGAGAGTTCTCTAAACTCGAAGGCTTTGGGAGAGTGAGAAAGGCTAAAACAGCTTCTTAGATCTATGTTTCCTTCTCTGAAGAGGACCTCAGTTTTATACCTGAAAAATCTGCTTATCGGGTACCAGTCTCATAGTGAATACACTAAACAGGTTTAAAAATGATTATTCTAGTGGCATAGCTATCTTGGAAATCATAAAGAGATGTTGACCCACATGTCTACAGTATCAGCTATTTAATTACCACATTAAACAATGAAACAGAACATGGAGTTCTTAAAGCAGGTTTTCTGTGGATGTTTTTGTTTAGGAAAAACATTGAATGAAATGCTGAAGGAACGTTAAAAAGGGGAAGTGTTCCACAAAACCTCTTGTATTGAATGCTTTTACAAGGCATCAACCACAAACTTGACTTTGCAGAAAATGACTTTATATTCTCCTCTTCTTCCTAACTTCAGCTGATCTGTAAGAGGTCTTTTTATGCTTCCTATTTGTCATATCTATCAACCAGGTGCTTGTGCCTCTCAGTAGCTATTGTTTGTCCCCAAACAGTCAAGTTTATTTGATGCTGGGAATTCTCTATAGTAGACCAGTACTAAGTTCTTAATTAACGTCATCTTCACATGGTAGCATTTATTCTTTCCTACGTTTGAGAGACAGGTTTCTGCTTTATCAAGCAAAGCATAGTCTTTCAGCAGCGTTGATTGTTTCAAGGTAGAATATTTATGTCTGTCCATGTTGAGGTCTGCTAGCTGACCACAAGGCCATGAACACCTGTGTTTTTAAAGGTGTCCGTTCTCTTCATGCCCTCGTTTTCCTGTGGGTATTTTTTGTTTGTTTGTTTTTGTAATGTACATAAGAGAGTATCTAAAAAATATAAAGATACATTTATAGAAGAGTTGCAGATGCGGGGCTGGCATTTAATTTTTTAATGAAAGTGACTTGAGATTCCAAATAGAAGATAGATATTACATTAAAAAACATCTGAAGCCAAAGATAGAAAGTACAGATAGTGGAAAATTATGATTGTGGATGGAAATTTGTGCAATGTGCTGAGATTTTTAAGCAGAACAAGCAATTGTGTAGACTATCGCCTATATTCGTAGGTCTTGGTGCTCAATAAACTGACCTTGGTGCCACTGTGATTTCCACAATGTGAGGAAGAAGTTACAATCCCGAACAGTATTCAGACTAATTCTGAGCAATATAAAAAGCCCTACCGGAAAGCATACTGTTATATAAAAGACAAGTATAGCTCAACTTGACATTTTGTTAGAATCTAGTCATCCCCCTCCTTAAGTGCAAAACAGCATGGTAAAGTTTCAGATAAATGATAAAAGCATAGCTGGGAGCTGTTGCATAGGAGGCAGGAAGGAGGATGTATCAACATGTCCAGTGTATAGGGGTTAGAGAGAGATTCTGCTTGTTTGTACTACAAGAATGATCCACTTACACCGAGGAACAGCAGTTATGATTTAAAACAAATATGTGGAGCTCCTTATAGCAAGGTATCTGTAAATAAGAGTTCTCTAGAGTACTATAAAAAGATACCAAATTAACACAGAGTAGGAGAAAATCTCCATAATATAAAATAAGTTAATTGGCCCTCTTTTTCTATTCCCTCTTCCTTTCTGCTTTAGACTACCAAGTAAACACCAGAGTAATGAAGTTGATTCCCAAACTTCTCTGGAGAGAGAGGTTTTAAAGCTTTCAACTTTTATTTATTTTTTAATAAAGTTTTATTGTAAAATAAGCTAATAGGCAGAATTTTGGAGAGTAGTGGATCTTAGAAAGTTTTCAGTAATTTAGTGACATCAACCAGAGCAGCCGGTGTTATAGTGGTAGGAAGATAAGAAATTAGTTGGCCAAGGAAAGTTGAGTTCTGGGATAGATGAAAAAAGAGCTGAGCAGAACAATGTAGAAGTAGCAAAGAAGGGAAGGTTGCGAGTGGAAGAAGCGCCCCGGTCACGCAGCTTGTTGGTGTGCTTTTATTTTTTTTCCTTTGCTTGTTTTGTCTTTACAAATTGAAGGCTCTTAAACTCACTAGTTTATATATTCACTGTGTGGGCTGAAAATTTACTGATGTACAGTTTTCTCGCAAGAAATGCTGATTTGATGAAATTGAAATATTCTGTGGGAATGGTTGGTGGGCTGCCCAGCTGCTTTGCTTTGCTTTTGGCTGCTGGCCATCTTGTCTGCTCCCCCAGCTGCCTGTCATGTGGGCCTGTTGGCTTGTCTGTTGTATCTTATTTTAAGTATTTGTACATTCGAACAAATAAAAGAGCAAATCACCAATTAGAAGCCCAATTAGTCATTACTACTAAACCAACTACAGTCTCAATTAGAATATCATTTTCTATAATAATTGATTGGTATCTAACTAGCAATCATTAATCACTGATCTTACATTTCATTACTTAAAACAATTAAACCTTTAAGCAGCACATTCCAATTGTAGTGTTTGTGATATTCTATGAAAATATATACAGAAATATGCACTCACCTTCACTTCTGAATTTTATTGTCTAATGTAAAAGTGAAGTCAAAAGTGAAGTGATTACTGAGTTTTTTTTTTGTAAAAATGACATTTAGGATTTTGTTTAACATTTGAGATTTTGCTCTGTTTAGCATGGAAACAGTTTGCTCTGTGAGCAGCAGAGTTAAGGAAGCCTCGTTAATGATGAACTTTTTCCATTGTCCTTTAGCACCTCCTATCCTACCTTCTCCTTTGTATGCACACACACACACTGCTTTTCCTCCTCTTTTGCCTGTGAAACATCCTAAATGACATCTTGTCCCCTATGACATCTTC
>JAUBNY010000407.1:1631511-1660830 GCA_032275445.1 Crypturellus soui | reverse complement strand
TGGCATCCAGGCGGGTTTGGAAGATCTCCAGAGAAGGAGACTCCACAGCCTCTCTGGGCAGCCTAGTCCAGTGCTCTGTCAGTCAAGAAGTTTTTCCTCAAATTCAGGTGAAACTTCAATTTGTGGCCATTGCCTCTTGTCCTGTCACTGGCCACCACTGAAAATAATCTAGCTGCATCTTCTTGACGTCTTCCCTTAAGGTATTTGCACACACTGATAGGATCCCCTCAAGAATCTTGTTCTGGTGCAGACTTAACTGAATCATTTAATATTCAAGAATAGTTTGTGTACCAATTCTCTTCCACAAGCGGTATATTATTACAGTTTGCGTTACACAAAGTGTGAAAAGACTAAGGGCTAAGGAGATGGAGTTTAACTTTTAAATGTGTAGCAACAAAGTTAAGTGATTTTGAGGTTCATACATTATCCACACCATTATGTTCATACACATATCCCTATGCTGTAGCAAGGGATAGGAGGCTTCAAGATAATTTAAGGTGTTTTACATATTGTATTCCATGAATATTTTATTTTAACCATGTTATTTTAGATATTAATAGGTTTTAATGAGTAATATACATAGAAGGAAAGGGTAAAGAAGTACTTAATTCTTTTTATTGCCTCTCATGTATATAGGAGTAATTAGAAAGCAAATGGTAATAAAGTTTTTAGAATTCTTGTTCATATTTTTACATTATTTTTATGAGCTTTACAGCAGTCATGAAGAAATAGTGGTTTAGCTCTGAGATTTGTCTGCCATTCATTGTAATTCAGCATTATACACTTCGGTGCATAATATAAAGAAACATGACAGTACTAACTTACTAAATCTTAGCTGACCCATAATATTTTTTGTTTCTGTTTGATTATTCACATATGAACAAAGAATACTAGGCATATATAGAAGTATTGCAATAATGTAATCAGACCAAAACTATTATGTGCAATTATTGTAGTAAGATGCGAAATAGAGAATTAGCTCTAAAAATTGTATGGAGCTTAGTGAACAAGGTTGTATAGATCTTAGATTTTAATGCTCTGTGTTTCTACACAATTTATCATCAAACAATGAGAAGAGGATGCCTGAGTTTCCATGTTGTTCCATTTCTCAAGTATGGTCAAACACAAGTAGGGTAGTAAAGGCAGTCTCGCAACGTGAATAATGACAATTCTTTCATATCCTTCTGAAAGCATCTTTGTATTGCATTTATTTCAATTTTACTAACTGTAATAACAAAAGGTGCTTATATTATTATCCTTTACAGTTCTGAATTTAGTTACAAAAAAGATAGTATGTAGAAGAGATAGAGCAACATGAATGCTGTCTCTCTGAGATAGGCAGTGCTTGTTAGTTTGGTTAGTATAGTTTATTTCTTCAGTAATGTACTGCATAACAGATTGCGACCAAATAATCAATCAGAGCTTGAGCACCAAATTTGGAAACAGAATTATTGTTCCTATTTGGAGAATGTTTTAAGTCCAAGAGACAAATCCCTGAACCAGTCTATCCATATGTCTTCTCCCCACAGGAGCTCCTTAGTTGTCTGCTAGTTTCAGAAATTGTATCAAGAATTTCAGTAGTTCATCAAAGGTGTCCATTTCTATGTAACAGCTAAAATCCACCTATGTGCTGGGATGCCAAATTCTCTCATGTACTTGGATGGGAGTTCTGAACCTGAGAGTCTGCCATCTGGTCATGGTAGTGAGTCCCACCAAGATGAAAGTGGTGCCCAGGCTCTACAAGTGGGTCCTCAGAGTGGCTCTGACATCTGCTTTGGATCCCAGTGATCCAGCTTTGGTACTCCAAGGCCAGTCTGCTGAGCTTTCAGTGCTCACTGCCATCACAAATTGCTGGGCAGTGTGCCCAAGAGACGTGGTCTTCCTGAAAAAGACTTTAGAGGATGCTGAGCTTAAGGTTACACTTACCACATCATTTAGTGTGATCCCATCTGCAGGAAGCAGTCTTGAAAAAATCCAAAGACTAATGTGAGAGAGGATGCAGACCCCATTGTTGCTAAGAATGGAGCCTGTCCGAGTGAGAAAATCTACCACCTCTGACAGTTTCCTCCACAGTGCCCTTCACCAAATCAAAAGCCCTGCTACCATCCACTCTTTGTCAGCTAATACTTAGCTTATCAGCAAAAAGCACCATTTTTGCTTCTCACTTTGATAAATGATCTCACAGCTGATCCCTGCTGTTTGCAGTTCTGGGTCCTGGCACTTCTGTAAGTTGGGGTGCGCCTATGAGATGTCCAAAACTCACTGTCATCTTGGAGATGGCCTTTTGTCACGCTGGACTGCTTACCTGAGCCTAAAGAGTCTGGTCCCTCTCTTGCTTCACTCCAGGTTTTCTGACTTTTGTTTTCTTGGGTTTCCCCCTGCCCTGAAAATGAAATTCTGCTGTTCACACAGTTATGCTGAAACTGTAAAGTGGATGTTGGAAGTAACTGTACAAGCAGCTAAGTCCACAGGGGAATATGAACTTTTTTTCAGCAGTCTCGTGGGCTAGCCATCAGTGTGGGATGACTTGTTCGTTTGCCCAAAATTGTTTTATGGTGGCTGCTGCTTGGCCGTAAGTCTAGAAGAGTTCTGTGCTCTTGAGAGTTGATTCTTCCTGTTCTTTGCTTCTCTTCTCTCTCTCCATATCTTTTTTTTTTCTTTTGTAGAGGTCATATGTTACTGAAATATTGATTTGTCCATGTTTTCTCAGCTCTGCATCCCTTTACCTTAGGTTTCTTATTATACTTCTAATGTTAAGGGGGATTTTTATTTTTATATCAACGGGACGAAATCTTTCAGATGCTTT
Organism: Crypturellus soui; assembly: GCA_032275445.1. Lineage (NCBI taxonomy): Eukaryota > Metazoa > Chordata > Aves > Tinamiformes > Tinamidae > Crypturellus > Crypturellus soui. The sequence goes on along the minus strand of JAUBNY010000407.1, from coordinate 1,658,024 downwards.
CTCAAGGAAGCTAAGACTGCCCAAGTGGACAAGGGGTGCCTAGGAATGCAAACCTGGTTTTGGGACCTCCTTTCGTCTACAAGAGCCCTCCACCCTCTGTCCAACAGCAACCGCTGGGCTCCTGCCCCTGATGCTGTGGGTGCACTGCAGGCCTCCGGGTCTCCAGTGTGTGGAGGGCTTTATGCTGTGTTAGATGTCGGCATGAAGGACTGTGGGATTTGCCTAACTGCCAGTGGTGTTGTCTTGGTAAATGTGCTTTGGAAACACCTGCTATGGGAAAATCCAAGAGGGGTGTCATTTGAGAGACAGGAGAATGCTGCCTTAGCAGTAGCTTGGCCCATATCCATTCGCTTTTGCTGTCCTTTTAGATGGCATGATATTATAATCGCTAAGGAAGACGGAGTTTAAACATGTGCTCTATAGATACAGTTTAGTCAAAAATATCTCAAGTTTTTACATGCCTGAATCTATCTATATATATCCTATTTTTATTTAAAATGATAATGTATGTATAGACTATGCATAAGGTAATTAACCATTAACCAAGTTATAATTAATATTCTCCTTGTTGTCTTCTCTTTCTGGAATTATGTATTAAGCACATTTCTTTGAATTGAAAAATGCCTAATACCTGCTAATACTGGAAAAATACAGTAGGCAACATCTTGACCGTTTTGCTGCTGAAAATGTTTTGGCTTTCAGCTGTTACGGTACTATGGACAGAGGAGTTGTGTCTAAAGACTGAAAGTATTTCATAAAATTGCAGGGTCATAACTGCTATTGGTATACATTTTTTAAATAATCAAACTATGCTGATGAGCTTCAGATATAAATTTGTCCACCGTACCATCCTGTCATTTTCATTACTTATATTTGGAACAGGTAGTCATAAAATTTAAAGAGGATGAAGAATTTTTTTAAAAAAAAGTTTAACTCCAACTGCCTCAATTAAGTTTTCTGATATATTAAAATAGTATTCTGTTCTTTTTTGTTAGTTGGCTCATTCTGCTTTTAATGTGTTTTGTTTAATGTAGTTAGCTTTTGAATAAAGTGGTGCTGTTTTATTATATTCTATTATTCTGTTCAAAGATGATTTTATTCAGAGTTTATCTAAGTAAAATTTTCAAATATGTGAAGCCTGGTGAGTTTGCTAAATGTATAAGATAATCATCTATTAATTATTATTCATCTCCTTTTTTCACCTTCATAGTGGTAGCTGTTGTTATTACAGATGAGTAGGTAGAAAAAGAGTTGCAATATCAATATTGGAAATCTTGATTTGAAGATGGTAGATTAATGTAATTTTTATTTTCCCAGAAGGCAAGCTCAGAGGTACCTCACCTCTTCTGCAGTGTCTGTTTTCTAGTCCTGTTTATACCTGTCTTATAGTGTTTGATAGTTTGTTGTACCTGTTAGTAGAAACTCTCCTGTTTTGGGGGAAAAACACCAAAAGATGTTACTGTTCAGATTATTTGTAAAATAATTATTATTATTATTAATTCTGTCACTGATTCTGTCACTTTCCACTACTCTTAAATTATTTTTCCTTTAATTTACTGATTGTTATGAGCCTTAATTATGAGTTCAAATTTGTTAGCCTTTGGGATTCTTTCATTTTTATTATGCCATTCAAGGATACAGAACTTAAGATGCAAGCAAGGCACTCATCCAAGAGTTTCTTTCTGTTTTGAGTGCTCATGGCTTTCTTCTTAAATGCAAATCCATCAATTGTTAGGCACTGGAAGATAGTACTCAGTGGAGATAGTTTCAGTAGAGTCTCTAGCAGGGCTTCACAGCTAAATCAGTGCTCCCTGCCTATGCTCCTTTGAATTCTTTATTGTTGGAGGATATAGTATTTTTAAAGCATGTCTGCCTTTGCTCCCAACACCGTAAGATTAAGAATGAGCACATGTAGCTGAAATTTACTGCTAGAATGTTATTATCTGTCTGATAGCACAATATTGCAAAGTAATCTCTAAAAGGGTACAAAGATGTTTTGTTGTGGTTTTGTTGACATATTGACATATTTTCCAAGCATCTGCAAAGCAGGTTGAAAAGCGTGCCATTATTTTCTGTGGAGATTTTGTCTTGTCCCATCCATTTTCTTCCTTCTTTGACATTTTGAGCTTGTCTTCATTAGAACTTATCTTAGGTTATAATATGATCTCAAAGGCTTATGATTACTAGTATTCTTAAATATGGCTTTATGATACACAAGGGTAAATGGTTTTGCCATGTGATCTGTATAACCCTAAACCCTAGTATAATATCTTTGAAAAGGTGCAAGTAACGGAATATTAAATGCTAGTTACTAATATATTGACGAACATATTAGAGATTAAATGCTAATTGAAACAAAAAATGCAATTACACACTACTACTACTAATAATAACCTATAGCATAGGAGCACAACTTAGAATAGTAATACAGTGTACAGATATTGTCAAGCCAGAATTCAAAGGTCAGTTCAGGATTTGTCCTTCCAATTTAAACAGCATTTGTGTAAATGAAGCTGAGCAGACTGTTACAAAAAGTGGAGTGCTGTTTGTTAAGATTTTAATATAGGTCTTGAGGCATGAAATTTATCACCACCCATGCAATTCCAGGGATATTTGAAGACATGGTTTAAAATAAAACAAAAAAAACCCAAAAACTACTTAGCCAGTGCTTAGGTAAAGTTAAGTAAGTAGTAATAAAACTGCCACTTTTGAGCCTTGCCTATTCTTTCTTGTGTAAGCAGACAAGTAGGATACCAAGCAGGCAAGGCCTATACTTGAAAGCCTTAGTTCTGCAATGAAAAATTGATATCATCTTAAGCCCGTCTGTTAAATTGGATTTAAACAAGTTAGATGATGCTTTAGATATATAAACAGTTTTGTTGCATTGTGTAGAGACCATTATGTCACTGGTATATTTTGACACCCCAGATGAGATGGGATAGTGTAAATATTTCAGTTTGGAAATGTGTTCAGCGAGGGACTTAATAATGAGCTACTTTCACGTTTTATGAATAAGAAAGGCAAGGAAAAATATTTACTGAATTTTCCAGTGCAACTTAGCTAGCTTGAACTTAGCTAGAGCGTAGAAGTGAAACTAATTTGCCTAAACAGTGGGTGCTTCTGGACACTGTCTGTGTTGCACTGTGGTGGGTGCAATTCCCCACCTCGTCCTTGCTGGCACCTGGTAGCTCTGTGTAGATCTCCTGCATTGCCTAGAATGTGCCAAATGGCACTTGCACTCCTGCTTTAGTTACGTTAGTCATCATGTGAGCAATTCTGTGCATGAAAATCTTTCCAACCAGCCATTTGATTTCAGGACAGCTAACACAATGAGGGTTTTTTTTATGCTTATTTCCTCTGTGAATCTAAATCTTGAGAGGATTTAAAGATAAGCAAATATAATGAGTTCCTTCTATCCTGGGAATATGAAAAGCAAGCTAGAATGAGAGGAGGAGGTGGGGGGCTTTCATGTCTGTATGTTCCTGAAGGCAGTTAGGTGACTGGGAAGAAAAGGATTAATAAATGGTGTTTGAACACCCAGACAATGGTAGAGGAGTGAAGCTGAAAGCAGAGATACTGGGTACAGTGGGAAGAAGAGATATGTATTGTCTTTCCTTCTAGGCCTGCGGTTCTGCCCCAGCTTTCAGGTGGCTTTGATTCGTCTGGATTCAAAGGCAGTTGGTTGTGACATGAGTGACCATTGTATGCAGTACTGTTCTAAAGTTCTACTCATTTAGTTGCTGATACTCTGCAATAATAGATGTATTACTGTATTAGAGACAGTAAATCATTTCTGTAAATGAATGGAAATGATGAGGCTTTCAAATATGTTAGGATGTGTGGAATACAATCTCTCAAAGATTCAAAGTGATGAAGCAAAAACATTGCATTTAAGTGGTTATATTGATGTGTTTTTCTGTTAAAAAAAAAAAAAGGATTCAATTTATGCAAGCCATAAATAGTACTGGTTATAAAGTAATACTTCGATAAAAAATATTTTTTCATCTTTTTGTTTTTCAGGGCAATTAAAGCATTTCAGGAGGCGCTTTATGTTGATCCCAGCTTTTGTCGAGCCAAGGAAATTCATTTACGACTTGGGCTTATGTTCAAAGTAAACACAGACTATGAGTCTAGTTTAAAGGTAGGTTTGAGAAATTTTACATTGAATTTAACATTGATTCTAAGCTGTGTTGCATTTTAAAACTGCAAGGAATGTGCAAGTGTATACCAGTCAAATTGGAAACAAAAAAAACTTCAGAATGAAGTGTCTTGGCAAAGCAAAGCAACAGAATAAGAATGAAGTTGACGACATGTTGGGTCAGCACCTTCAGAAAAGCCTAACGAAATTATAGGCGAGCACTGATGTTCTAGTAGATTAAGCAGGAGGAGATGAGGAATAACTCTTTATAGGCTGTCATTAAAACAGTACAATAAGGAAGCTGAGGAAGTACAGAAGGTCCATATAAAAAAGGAAGACAGAAATCAGCAGCTTGAATTTCCAGATGTTCTTTCTCCCTTTTTTTCCAAATTCACTATTATCTACTGATAATTCATAACAATCACTAAAAATAGAAACCTTTTATGAAAAATGGTGTGTTCTCATCAAATTTCTTTACTGTTTCTTCTTTTCTAGCAATTATTTTATTTATTTATTTATGTCCTGACTTGAGTCAGCTTGTTAAACAGTTTCTAACTCAATTAGAAATTATTTTATTAATATGGTTTATGTCCATACATAACTTTAATATTTCTGCTCTCCTTCCACTCACTTCCATTTCCTAACCCATCCTTATTTTCTCTTCTTTCTACCTCATTCTGTATCATGGTCTCTAAATTTAGATACACCTGTCATGGGGGCGGGCGGGGGGGAAGAAGCTTTCTCCAAAGGAGTTTTGTGTGTATTCTGCAGGATAGGGATTTTTCAAATATGATTATTTTTAATGCATTTCTGCATATTAAGCTCTTCTAAACCTGTTGAAAAATTAAAAATTCTAGATTTCAGGAATCTTGGAGAGTAGCTTTTTATTTGGGGAAAATTCCTTTACTGGAGCTTATATTTGTAAAGTAATCAGAATTACACTTCCAGAGATTTAAAAAACTGTTAGTTTCAACTCCTTTCAGTCTTTGTAATATAGGCTAGTATTTTCTCTTATCAGACTTTCCTTTTTTGTCCAGAATGTTAGTTTTTTCTTCCAGAGACCGTTGAATTTGGAACATTTGATAAGAAAGGATAACAGTATGTAGGAATTAGGAAGGATTTGGTGCATTGAATAGCAAAAGAGAGGGAGAATTCTAGAGCTAGATCATCTTGTTGGGAGAGGGATTATGTGCAAATTCAGATGGTCCTGTTTCGTTACATGTTCGGTATAGATGTTTTATTGACTTCTGTAATACATTGCAAGTAAAAAGAGTACTGAGAAAATCTTTATTTATTACTTTAAATGGAATTTTAAGGACAAAATAGAAGAATGCATTTACAAAGAGGTATGCAAGTTTTGTAAACGAGTGGTAGAAAGAGTTGCATTTCATTTTTTAACAGAAAATATTGAGAAACTTTTAATGCTGTGCCATAGAATATGTTATTCTGTCACTGAATCAAGTATTAAAATAGCTGTGATGAGAATCCATTCTAAATCTCTGATCTTCATAGCTTTAAAAAATAGGAAGATCACGGATCACAAGGATTTTTGGTGTACCCAATTTGTGGTTTTAATACACAAGTAGAACTGCAGAAAAAAGCTGCAAAGATCTAAAAACATTACAAAGAGAGAGAGAAAGAAATGAACTTTTTGTAATACAAAAGTGTCATGCTTTCAAATCTAAGGTAATTTAGTAATTTAGAAAAACAAATACCAGCAACAAAAACAACTGATCCTGGGACAGAGCAAAGATCCTCAAAGGGATTATGAAATAACTCTGGAGGTGGGTTTGCATTAGGAGTAGTTTCATGTTGTTCTTAAGTGAATGCAACTTTAGGCTATTGCCGACAGGAAGTCTCATTTTCCTCCTCCAATGCTGATTGCAGTGTTCTGCACCCTGCTTTGCACTGGAATTAGTGATTGTCCATTTGCAGACTGAGGTGGATCATCGGTGTGAACCAGCTCAACTTGGGATGACATGACTGCTAGATCCAATGCAAAGTACATGGTAGAGGATGGTGTATGGGGAGAGCTTATCCACTTGTGATGCAAAAAAAATAAAACTGGACTCTGGAATTTGAAATTGAGACACCTAAGTTACAGTTTCCTTTTAGTTTCCTTTGCTATGAAGACAGCAGTCTTTAAAGAGGAAATTGGTTACAGGCAGTGAGCAGAAAGAAAGAAAAAAACATAGTAGGGTGATCCAGTGGGTCTTCAGTAGTTTCCAGTGTGTTGGGGATTTAATGCAGAGGTCTGACCCCAGTTTACTTGGTTCCAGATAGAAAGAAATCAACAGGTACCATATATCAATTGAGAGATAGAAATGTAAGTAAAATAAAAAGCCAATCTGACTCTTCTCTGAGCAAGTCTAAAAGAACTTCAGCCAAGACTCTGTAACATTGTAAGAGGCCAGTCAGAAAATAAATCTTTAATGAAGAGAAGAAAATGGTGTGGTAGTGGTTATGTGCAAGAGTGAGCAGTAAAAATGAGAAAGAGATGATGAAATAGTGGGAAAGGCTGTTTCCTCAAAATGCCTTAACCAAGTGGTAAGGGAAGTTGTATTGACATGACATGATACTGTTTGTAAAAGAAAGATGAGTAACCACAAGTAATGAAGAGTCACAGTTGGCTTGATGTGCCCTATTTGTTCTTGTGGAGCTTGGTAAAAGAATTCAGGATTTTAGAGATGGTTGTGAGTTACTGAGTCCAGCCTGCTGGAGGCTGGCCTTGAAGACTAGGGTTTTTTTGTGGCCTTGTATTGTCATAACTCAAGAATTGGTTTGAGCTTCCCATTTGACACTGAGGCTGAAAATGGACATAATTTTCCATCTGACACTATTCTGTCTGTTTTGTGTTTCACAAACTGCCCTCATGTTGCAAGAATGTACTTTGAAAAATTGTAATATTTTTGATAGTGTTTAAACATTCATGTAATGTCTTTGATTGCTAAGAATAAACCACTGCCAACACGAGTCAATAAGAATCGTCAGGCAAATGGAGTAGGACGGGAGTCTGAAGGTCATATCTTCCATGTTTTTTTCATAATTACAGACCATTAACATAAATCATCTATATTTTATGTAAGCAATTTAAGTAACAAATTAATTTGTACTATTTTAAGATGTTGATGATCATCATAATTATTAGAGTGCTGTTGAACAAGCGTAAAATAATCTCTTAACTTTTTTTCAAAAATCAGTTACTGCTTTTGAATATTTTTAACGTTGCTGCAGTTAAGATTAGCAAATTGCTGTTACAACTCATATCTGTTCCAGTAGACTCTTCTCTTTTTCTTATATCGGTGGACTTTAGCAAAACTCCAGTGCGTTGAACTTTTCTTGGTATTTAGGTTTGCATTAAGATGTGAGAGCAGAGGAGTGGCCTTTCTGGTGGAAGAGGAAATACTGCCATGACCTGGCAGTTAGGGCAGTATTATCCTCCAAAGTGATACATGAGAAGTAAACTTTCACCATTCATCAAAAAGGTGAAATTAATTACAAAGACAAATGGTGATGTCTTTGGGGGTAAAATCATTATATTACAGATTACTGTAGCAGAAAAATACTGTTAAGGTTTATCTCGCAATCTTAATCATTCCCACTTTATTACGTGTCCCTTCCTAGCTGCTGGTAAAACAAATAACCCTGGGGATACCGTGTTTGATTGTATTAGCTGTAGGGGTGTTGATCCCGTGATAATATGGAAGGACAATAAAAGCAAGATCTGTAAGAATAGCGTGCATCTTATTAGTCTGACTAGTGTAACTGGAAAAACTGTCCAGACTTTGAGTGCAAACTGCGTTTTTTTTTCTGATTTATGTTGCTTCCTTATCCTAGCCATTTTCCTATTTATCCAATGAATTTATTTCAATATATGTGAGTCTTTTTTATGCATGTGTCTCTTAGTTTCTGTATAAAGCATTTGTGAATCTTAACCAATTTTTTGCAAATATGACATAGTAAAAATAGTTTTAAAGAGAAGTTTCTGCAACATGCACATTGCCCCAGAACCATTTATTTGCACTCCATGAGCTAAGAGCAAGGTGAGATCTGCTTGATTTGGTCAGCAGTGGAATACAGGATATAGACGTGGTCCCAGGAGTGATTTGTAAGACAGGATGATTCTCATCAAGGCAGCTGCCCCGTGAAGAGGCACCTGGCTGCGCCTCGGGCAGCCCCCATGCCCCTTGCGCCACTGAGCTCGCTGGAACTAGGTGTGTGACATGGCAATAGTGAGGTTCAAAAATGAAGCTGAAGAGCCAAGGACCCTTACAACTTTAGTACTATTTAGGTAAAAAGTGGGGTTGCATTGGAAGCCACATCTCTTGGAAAGCAGTCTGGTACTCCTTGTGTTCCGGTACGCTGAAGTCGTTCTGAAAAGTTTCTGAGTTTAAGTCTCTGCATTATGGTATCTTCCTTTGTTTGTTAATAGATTACTTCAGAAAAAAAAATCTTAGTTTTAATTTTTAATAGAGCAATTGGTAGCACTGAGGAATAGTACGAGATAAAATGGTTTATTTTATTATTTTTTTAATAGGTGGTCCGTAGGGGCCCTGGACATAAGCAGCTTATTATGTAGCAAATGAGTGTGTGATGTGATTTGAGAATCTTGTTTGTTTGTTTACTTGCTTGCTTGCTTGCTTGCTTGCTTTTTAAGTAGCTGCACAGTGACAGACCTCTTAGAAAACTTGTAGCTAATTTCTTCTGTTTTCAAATACCAACTTATCAACAGAAACATTGATATAGAATTTCAGAAATTCTGCCTCCCTATTTATATAAAAATTAACCATTTTAATAGTTTGCTTTAGGCCTACTCTTTGACTTTGTCATGCATTTGGATATAATTCTGGAGTTTTATACCTAAAAAGTGACAAAACCCTTGGAAGAATCGGAACTTGTATTCAGATATTTGTCTATCTATAGAAACATGGATACTGTCTTTCACTTTCAGAAGGCCACTTCTGACATTTTCCCTTTGTGTCTCCTTATTTATATACAAGTCGCTATCCTAGCACTTTGCTTTAGGCCTGTGCTTTGATTATTACTCATAAATTATGAATTTAAGATGTTTCTATTAAATTATTTTTCTCAAGATTCTCCTTTGTTGGTTACATTAAGTCATACTCCTTACATTAGCATAATAAAAAAGACTCCTAAAGAATTAGTTTATCACTTCTTTTGGTCTTGGGAAAATATGGATAAATTAAATAATTACAAAACATAAAAAAAAAAAAAAAATCAAAAAAACCCACTGATACAGTACCTCAAAGTACCTGCTTATAATCGGATGATTTTCCGTCACTTACCCAATTCTGTTGGTTATACACATATATGTATATCTATATTTATGAAGATATTTCTAGATGCCCTGAGGTAATGTAAGTGAATGTGTAGCTGTTATAAACATATTCACTACTGAGATAAAGAATATAAAAATTTATCAATTAAAACTACATTCATGAAAACAAATGTTATGGTGTTTCAAATTTCTTTTCACAACCTAGTTATCCTTCACAGATTCATTTTTAAGTTTGAACATGTTAATGTGAATTGAAATCTTCTGTATCCATTTTAATCGTTAAAGAAAAAAAGAAATAGCTGCAGTATACATAATTTTGAAAAGCTTTAATTTTTATTTATAATCTTTTTATGTCTCATTTTATCTCTGTAAATGTAGAAAAAACCTCCTTTGGGCTGTAATGTAAGAACAGCTGAATTGTGCTGTTGCATGATAATGATGCAACATACAGCCAAAGTCAGAGATATTTTTAATTAGAAAAAATAAAAAAAAAAAAAAACAGAAAAGACAAAGCAAAACAAAACAGAACAGAGGCCTCAACTTCAGCTGTTGTAATATGACTATCTGAGATATCTTAACAGTTCATCTAAAGTACATTTTGTGAAAAGCTTTAAAAAAAATATAAGAGGATGGAAAACATCTGAGAATTAAATTGCTCGCTGAGGCCTTTCTGTCTGTATATGTGTACCATGGAAAGAAACATGCAGGAAATTAAAAACAAACAAACAAACAACTCCCCCATGCTCCCCCCTCCCCCCCCCGGTTTTTAACACAGTCCGATACTGTGTAATTAAATTGCACTAGAGTTACTAGTACAACTTGTTTTTACAGTAGACATCTTGTCTGGTCTACGGACTCTTAGTTTTGCTTGTTTTCTGTTTTAGTCATTTTGCCATTTTCCAATGAAAGAAAAAACATATTTTTTTAAGTGCCATAATTACAAAGGGGGGTAAAAACTAAAAATGGGCCAACTTTCTGCCTGGTATTTTGGACCATTGGAAAGAAAAGAGCAAACCAACTAGAGAGAAGCAGTTGTCTGCAAGGCTAAGCGCTCAAGCTCATCGGTTTGGGTGCTGGTGCCCTGGTCTTTGAGAGGTCTCTTCAACAGCCACTTCCATTTCAAGGCTTGTGAGGTGCACCTGTGGCCGCGGCACGGCCTCTTGCACGTGCACCACGCAAATCCGCTTCCAGAATCCATTTAACTGAGGTGCCCTGGGAAGAGCCTGGGGCAAGGAGGCACGGGCTGGCGGGGCCGCACGTCCTCGCCAGCCCCTCGCCCGCAGGCCGCGCACGCAAGGCCCTGGCCTCCTTCCCCGGCCGCGCTGGGCTCAGCCACGCCAGCCGGAGAAGCCGCTTCCGACGGCGTTTCCCTGAGTCACCACGGAGCCTGCTGCCCTCGTGGTAAGTCCCGGAGAGCCGTCGGGCTGCGGGTGATGGCTCACGCGCTTCCGAGAGAAATGCCGGAGCGACCGTCGCTGGGCTTGCTAGCATCATCCCAGAGAGCAGGCAGGCTTAGGATCCCTGTTTGTGAAGTCTCGGGCTCCGACGTGAGCGGAACTGTAATGGGAAGCCTTGGGCTAAGATGTCAAGGTGACTTGTTGTGTTAGTCGCTTATTCTTTAAATTCAAGAAAGGACAAAAATAGAGGCCTACTTGCTTTTTGTGTTTTAAAAGGCTGCGTGAATTGAAAGGACTAATGCATCAGGGGAACTGGTGTTTAAGTCTAGTGGTGAAAACAGGCTGTTTAGGTTACTTAGGCCCATGTCAGACTGCGTCTGTTTTGCTGCTAAGCTTCCTGCTCTCATCTGCTGTGTTTGCATGCAACCCACTGTACTTCAGAGGCTTGGAAAGGGCACCTTAGAAATTGTTTCCGCAATCAGAGGCAAGTCAAGGACTCCAGAGGAGACAAAACAGGCTTCAGATAATTGTGCTGTTGCAGACTGCTGCAAATCAAGGTATATTATGACTTCAGCTGCAGCTCTTGAGGAGAGGCTGTTACTTTTTAGCATTCAGCACACTGCCTTCTAGGTAAATCCTCTTACCCGGGATTTGAATTTCTATAGACCACTGTCTGCCTTGAGGTATTGTGTGTCGGCTCTGAACTGCAGCGGCCTCTCCTGCATAATAACCATTTCACACAGCAGTAGCCAGCTTCAGTACTGCAATGTCTGCGAGAGGGGCAGATGTTGCTGGCTGCCTCTGATGCAGAGCTGGGAGTTGGAAATTATTACTGTTTTTTTTCCCTATTATTTTTTGGTGCTGGTAATTTTAACTGGTGGACCTACTTTGGGCTGATGAGTTTTATGTGCTAAGATGCATGCTTTTTTCTGTCTGTTTTTGAATACTTGGACAGGGAGCTATGTGTTGTTTGGCTAGCTAGAGGTGTAGGTTTGTTCATTTGTATGTATGTTTGAAAGGATCTGCTTGTTGTTGTTTTTTTTTTTTTTCCTTTTTTTTTTTCTTTCCTTCTGTGTTGTTTTGCCTTAATTGTTCAGTGCAAATGGGTTATTTTTCTGTAGTTCATGCTCCGGATTTTCCATTACTGTGCTATTTGTAGCTTACTAAGCAATACAGTCAGGTATTTACTACATTGGAAAAAAATAATTGTGGATTTTGAGATGTGAAAGTCAAGTATTGTGGTAGTAGTAAGAATTTCAATTATTTTAGGAGGCATTACTGAGAATATTTATGCTTTTTTACTGTACAGCACTGATATTACTGGTATATTTAAATATGAAAATGATTGGCTTTGTATATGTAGTTGTCTACTTTCTCTCAGTGAGTTTTGCTGTAATAACCCTTCTGGAAGGCTACTACAGAACAGTTATCAAGTGTTTCTCTTTAGATCTGCTTATTTTGTATAATATCATTGCTAGGTGAGAGCATGTCTTTTCCTTTCTGCTTTATCTAGCCATATTAATTTTTAATGACAGAGCAAGGTGACAGGTCCGGTGGAAAAAGGATTTGGAACAGTAAACTCGACATTTACAGGCCAGAATATAAAAGTCAGCACTTTTTTTCTTTTTTTTTTTTTTCCTGGTGCAAAAGATACTATATAAAGTAGATCGTTTTATTTTTATTTAGTCCTTTTTTTTTTTAAGTTGTCTGCTTTGCATTGCTATGGTAACAGACTAAAGGATGCCTCTGAGAAACACAACCTGCACTGCATTGTAAGTGAGGGGAGGTCTTAAGTTCTGTTGTCATTGCCGACCACTAGAAAAGGGAACAGACAAGCCAGAGGAATGAGCTAATATATTTATAAACTATTATTTAATGTTTGATCTAAAGTTGAAAGCTATTTTATGAGTAATACACTTGTGAGTTCTTTGTTTGCTCTCTTTTGGGAATGATAATGATAAAATGTGCATTAAAATTTGTAAATTTGGATTGTCATTAAAGTTGAGACTTCATTGTTATAAACTGTTATATGTTAAAATTACGTTGATAGAATTCAGTGACTTGTTATAGCATGCCTCGAATAGCTAATGTATATGAATAATACTTTAATTTTGTAATATCTTTTCTCTGATGTATATTTATTTAGAAATTCAGTGGTCTATTAAAACCTTCTTATAAGTTTTTGAGATGTTTGTTATGTGGAGGTGCTATAAATAAGGTACTGTTAGGACCTTGAGTAAAGTTCTGTAGCATCTTTTTATGCAGCAGCTTTGCAGATATCAAAGGGGCGCTGCATGCATCGATCATGAGGAATCTCCTTCTCCTCCCCCCATATTAATAATGGCGCCTGGTGCTGCCGCTGGCATCCTGAGCATCCTGATTTTGGTGCTAACAAGATAGGATATGCTAAGACATCAGTAGTTTTTGGAAATTAGGAGGCTTTGGGAACTATTTTGTTGAGACCTGTCTTTATTAACTGTAATATTTTACTTGCTGTCACTTAGGTTCTAGTACTCCTAGGCCCGATACACTACTGAATTAATATGCTAATCCAAGTTGTGTGCTGTATGGAAAAGAGCAGAGGCACCTGAGTTTATATGCCTATTCTTTTTGACACAAGTCATTGCTTTTTCAAACTGAAAATATCTTCTTTTTTTTTTTCCCCAGCATTTTCAGTTAGCTTTGATCGACTGCAATCCCTGCACTTTGTCTAACGCTGAAAGTAAGTAGTTTACATGTGTTATTGTTTTTCGTTTTTGGCAGATCGCCCAGTGGGATTATGGATTGTTCTAGTAAATGGAATAAGTAAAAACTAGAGTTCTGGCAAATATTTACAGCTTTGTTTGTTTGTTTATAAGTGCACTGTTTGTGTCATGGCATGCATTTAGTAATCATTGCATACAATAGCAATCACTTTAAAACTTTGGAATTCTTATTCTTCAGTGATTATTTTAATACGAATTAAATTTCTAAAATTCAGTATCAATCTCTTTTTTTTGCAATTGAAATAAAAAATTAGGATATAATTTGATTATTTTGTTAATTACTATCTATATACTAGTTTGTATTTAGATACATTAATCTTAGTGTAATAGGATCTGCTATTTGCTGTATATGCTGAAGGCTCTTGCAGACCATTCTGTGGGTATTTCCTTGTGGCGAGGCTTCAGGGGAACTACATGCAAAAGTGAAGCTATGTTCCTGCATATTCTGGAGACTAAAGTCTACCATTTCTTAAATAAAAAGAATTTAAAGAATTAAAACTAGGCAGTTGTGAGGGAAGTTACTTCCTCACATTTAGGGTACTTTCCACTGCATTTGGCATTGAGCTGAAGTTAACCTCATAAGAGAAACTTAAGAAGCATTAGATAAAAGTGTTTAAAAGCATTTTTCTGTGTTTCTAGTTTGAGAGTGGGTGGAATTGTCATTGTTCTATCACTAAGGGTAAATAAAGTGAGAGGTTTTATGTATATGGGTAAAACTGCTGGCTACATCAGTATCGAGGAGCCAGCTGTGCTCTGAAGTCCTTTCCAAAGTTATGTCACTCATCAGGAGCATCTGCAGGTAATTGTGTAAAGTTATTTGCAGAATACGTACTAAGTCAATATGCTTTTATTGTTGCTTACCAGATGTGATTCTTTATTGTATTTCATATTATTTCTGACTAATTTTTATCAGCTTTTGTCATCTCTGCATTTTTCCTCACTCTTCCCTCCTTTCTCCCTGCCTCCAACTCCGTGCAGAGTCCGCACCCGGAGCTTTGCTCTATAGCCACGGGCACAGTGCTGCTGACCCAGTGGATTAAGTGCTGTCACATAAAAGATGGAGACCATTTTAATCCCTTTGCATTTCTGAACTAGGCAGTGTGAGCAACAGCTTTACAGTGCCTCTCTTCTGAGCAGAAATGTTGGAATACTAAGTATGTCTTCCTATTACTTAGGCAATTTCTTATGTGACACCTTTAATTTCTTTCCACTGTATGGCATGGTTTTCTTTTATAGCTCATCACTGAGGGGTTTTGCCACTGGGGAAAAAAAAGGAAAAAAAATATTTTTAGATAATGAACTCCCCAAAACAAAAGCAGAGGCTTTTCTTTCATCTGTGCCGAGTGATGATGTGGTAAATATACTGGGTGTGTAATGTGCCCTTTAGCAAGGAATACAAAAAATTTATTAAAATTTTAGATGCTGTGTTTCGTTAGGATCTGGTTTCTGAGGTGCCATAAAGTACCTTCTTTATAGGAAAGGACAAAAGATTTAGCAAAGAAGTCTTTCAAAACATTTAACAAAGAGGTCTTTTCCGCTCCCTAATGACACAGGGAGAGAGCCTGGACCTCTGTATAAACTTCTGCGTTAGGCTATGCTACAACTCTGAGAGAAAGAAATCAGTATTTGAGTTGGCTTCTAATCAAGATTAAAAATAGCCTAGCTCAGAAACTGTTGTTTGCCTATTCGCAGTCCTCAAGTACTTCACTTAAAATTCTGTATCAAAGGATTTTTTCCCCCCTCCTTGAAATGAGAGTAAAGATGACATTCATCTCGAGGAGCTTTAGCCCTGGCGCACGGCTGATCTTCTGAGCTGGCAGTTCTCAAACACTTTAGAGCTTTTACTCTTTAATTTCCTTCTCCATCGTGCAACTGCACACATCTTCTCACATGCATTGGCCTATTTTCTGACTCCATATTCTGATTTCCCTCTTCAAAAAATATTTTTGGTTCCATGAGTTAACCAGGTTTGGTAGTGCTGCTCTGCACATCTCTGTAATTAGTATGAGATACTAGAACGTTCTGCAGCAGTAGTCAGAATACCGCCTGTAGCTAGCACTTCAAGTTCGTGTTTAACTGAGAAAAGAGAGTGCCCCCCAAAAAATAAGGAAAAAAAGGAAAGAAGATGTAAATTTAAACCATGTGTAATACTTGTAGGGCCCAATGTATAGATTTCTGTTGTGTAAGTCCTCTCTAATTCTATCCCTTAGCAATTGAAAGATTTCTAGCTTGGTTTTCTACAAAAAATGCTACCTCTGTTCCGTCTTCACACATCTTTGCAGAAGGAGATTGTATTGCAAAGTTACCAAAAATTTTAATGGACTCTTCCTTTGAGAATATGAATACTCTTTTTTTACAGTATCTGTTACAGTCTTAACACTTTACTAGGATACAGAATCACAGAATAGTTGAGGTTGGAGGGGACCTCTAGAGATCATCTGATCCAACCAATTCTATTAAACATAAAATACTATTGTTTTTTGTTTCTCAATGCTTCTTTTTAGTTTTGCAAAATGTTATTTATCTTGGTTGTGCATTGCTCAATTTGAAACATCCTTTTATTTGTGCTTGAAAAATTGTGTTGTAACTATTGATGTCTGTTTATTATGATTAATAATTTTTATTTCCCACTCTTACAGTTCAGTTTCACATTGCCCACTTATATGAAATCCAGGTAAGCTCTAAGCTCATTTCCATGAAGACTGGTCATGTTTCTAACTGTGTGGTGTAGTCAGACTTTGTAATACAACTAATTAGAGATGCATTTGTGAATGGAAGTTAGCCTTCAGTGTTGAATTGCTAAGGAAAGTTTAATGTGTTATGATTCAGTTCCAGATGTCATGCTTTTGGACTGTCATGCTCTTTTAGGAAGTTATGGCACATTTACTGAGGGTCCAGGTTAAAAATAAATTAAAATCAAGTAGCTAGTGACTATTATATATTATAAAACTATTATAAAGCTAAAAACTATTATATATTTGTAATTTGACTTATGGCGTATGACGTACACTGTACACTCTTCATCATGATTTTAAGTATAATGACTGAGGAAGAGATGTGACATGAAAATAAAAAAAAATTAAATAAAACAGATGACAAATTTCACACTGTTCAGTCAATTGAAAAGCAGCTTGATAAAGTAAATGCTGTTTTTTGATGGTAGCAAATGACAGATAAATGAGTAGGTTTGCAAATATAAAAGGAAGTCATAAATTTGATGAACAAAGTATTTTATTCTGAGTGCCCTTGTTTTGAGTGCCATTTCAGTAAGCTGCAGAACAGTAGCAAGACAAGAATTCCCCATCCCAAAACACCAGGATGAAACTTCATGGACTGTTGTGGTTCTGTAACACATTACAAAGACTTTTTATTTGGAGGCCATCCAGATTGCATCTTGAGAATTGGAGCACATCTGAGAAGTTCTTATAACAAAGCATCCCTGACACGTTAACTCTTTTGATCTACTAGAGTAAAATAGAAGGCTGAAAATACCAGGTCACCATGGCAGGTGCTTTATATAATTGCATGGTCAATGTCACTTTTGTTTAATCTAAGCTAAACGATATAATTGACATTCATAGGAATGGTGGCTTTATTTTAACACAAGTCAGGGGCAAAAAATTGAAGTGCATTTTCCAACTAGTCGTAGTTTGTCTTGCAGTTCTGGTTAAGGGCTGTATCCTTTTCTGGGATTTGAGAAACTGAGGTATCAGTTAGGCTGCAAAGGGTCTTAACTTGATTCTTAATTGTTACCCATGGCACAGTGAAGAGATGATTTTGTGGGGAGAGTTGGTTTCTTTTCAAGGACGCAGGGCTACCATTTCCTCTGTGTATCTACTCTTAGCTATTGAAGTAAAAAATAAAATAATTCACTCTTAATTTATCTAAACTCACAGTACTGAAGGTTAAATGATGGGTTGCCAGCCTCCAAACAACAGAATAGCCCAGTGGTGCTAAGAGCTAGTGGTGTTTTTCCTGGTGTTTAAAAACAGTTTCTCGTGCTTCATCTGTGTGGCAGTGCCTGGCTCTGTAGCCTTTTATGATACTAGTGCCTACAATTTCAAAAGAGAGTTAATAGGATTTTTTCCCCCATATGTAGGACCCTTTATACTGCAGTCAAGCACGAAGGGAATTATATTCCCATTTTTGAAATTAAAATATCTAAATAAAAATATAAGCAAACATCAGACATTGTTCTGCATTATTTGAAGGCGGATATGTGGATGGATATTTAAAGGGTGAAGAATACAATAAGGAACAGAAGTAAAAGTAGTTTTAGGTCTGGAAAAAGTATCTTAATCCAGCTAGTCGTTCTGAATCTTTCCCAGTATGTAAATGCCTTTCTCAAAACAGGGACGTTAGGCGCTAGTACTTCTTATTTTACATCCAGGTGGCTTTCCTTGCTCTCACGCTACTTGTATTCAGTTGCTTATCCTTCATAGTCATTAACTATGGATTTTGGTCCCAGTGCTAAATTGAAAAAAAAAATCCTGATTGTTTTTATTTTGCGAGACATGGATATTTTATTCATTTATACTCTTTGTTTTCTTACTAGTTGTCTGCATTTCATGAACACCAATTTAAAACCTTTTCTACCAACTTCCCCTTGTTCCATTTCAAAGTATGTAATTGCTGCTTTAATTTTTCTTCCTGATTAGAATGAGGTTTTAAAATCAACACAGTTATTATTTGGGATTGTGGGATCCGAAGAACCTAATGATGTGTCTTTAGCTTCTATTATTTATATTGATTACATTTTTCTTCCCAGTTGTCCCTCTTAAAATAACAGTAATCAGTACAATGTACTTTTTGTATAAATAAATGTCGGTAAATCATGATCATTTGCTTTTAGGTGGACCCGTTTTTTTTAGTATGCTTTTCGTCTGTGTGTCAGAATGAGATCTAAAATTAAATTATCTGAAAGTATTTTTTTTTTTCGAAAAATGTGTAGAATCTTTAGAAGCTCTCAAAAATATTTACTAGTACTATCTCAGCTTTTTTTTTTTTTTGCATTCAAGACTTCTCTGGTAACGTAAGAACAGAAGAATTAGGTGTTTAAAATAAATTTATTGATAAACAAGTATTGTTAGAGTAATATGAAGATAAACAAAAATTGATCTTGTTCCAAAATATCCTCTCTCAAGAATCCCCTACTATATACAAACCGTCTTGTATTGTTCGAGAAGTCAATACAGATCATGATCCCAACCCAGAAAAGATGTATTTATGGATTTATAGTGAATGATCAAATGGACATTTCCATGCTTCAGGCACAGGCAGATTTAAAATAATAGGATAGCATTTCTTCATTCTTCAGGCAAAGTCCATGATATGTTTTCTGCGTTGTGCTCCAAAAAATGATCTTTTTACCAGGACAAATACTTCCTCAGTTACAGAAAGGACAGTTCAAGTGTGCTGAAGACTTTTAAAAAGAAAGGGAGAGGCAAAATGTTCTAGTCAGCAGTTTTTAATAACTTTCATTTCTGTTTGGAAATTACTAGGTGATTATGTGTAGGTTTTTTTTTCAGATGTAGCCTCATGTTCGAGCATTCCCCTTAAAAGCAACATATTCGTTTTAGTTTAAGAACCATAATGCATGTAAGAGAACTGACCAAATTAAATAACTTGCAAATTTCCCTTTATGTTTTCAATTTATACTAAATACTATATTTCATTAAAGTTATTTACTAGTTTCTATATACATTATTCATTAAAGCTTTCATATGCACTGTATGCAAAAAAAAGTTCTAGATTTTTTATGTCAATGTGCTTGTCAGTGCTGTGAAATCATTGCTATTGATAATCTATTGTAAGCTTTATGATTAATCCATTCACTTTTTTTCCTTTTGCAGAGAAAGTATCACTCTGCAAAGGAAGCTTATGAACAACTTTTGCAGATCGAAAACCTTCCTGCACAAGTAAAAGCAACTGTCTTACAGCAGTTAGGTATGTAAAATCAACTTTTTTTTTCCTGTATGTTCTTTTTCCATCTTTTTATTTATTTTTTTAAGCTCCATTTCCGGTGTGAGTCATAGTTACTAAATATCATACATGAGATTTTCACACATAATAGAATGCCTAACAGTAAATAGTTGAGTAAATAAGAGCGGAGGAAAAGATTTTAATTAAACTTAATATTAAAAACTCTGAACATGATGTAGAGAGTGTTGGTTGATGAAAGGGGAGGTTTTTTTCTTCTTCTTTTTAGAAGAAAGGCAGCAGTTAGAATTCTGTTTTTTCTGCTTATCAAAACATCCCCCTGGATAGATGGGCTAAATATAGGAAAACAAAATACATTTTTCTGTTGTAGAATAGAAGAAAACTGCATGTGAAAAATTTACCTTTTATTTCTCTTAGCTGTAGTATTTAATGAAAGTATACTTATGTGACTAAACAATTTATGAAGGGATTTTATAAAATGAACCACATAAAAAGAGAGAAAGTATTAGTTAATATATATTTTTTCCATATTTATAGAAATTTGATGAATCATCCTTAAACCAAAATTTCCAGTGAGTAGGTAGAATATACTGCATTTCTCCCATATGCTTTATAAAAATATTTCCAGAATATTTTCCTAAAATTTTTCAATCCAGTGTAAATTTCTTCATTCGCTTTTATGTTTTTCACCTAATTTAATGCATTAAATATTAATTTGGCCTCTTTCTACACAACTTTTTTTTCCTTCACATAATGGCCACTGGATTCTCAGTAATAATTGACAGTATGTTGTGGCCACAATGCTTTCTTCTTACATAATGCAGGCTGTTTATGTATGTGGGTGAAATGGGCTCATTTTTTTTTGTCCACAAATGAACCTGCTGGAATTTAGACACTGATCTTTTTTGCTTTCCCATTACAATCTTCCTTTCGTTTTTCCATTTCAGTCTTCCCTTTGCTTTTTATATATATAGATATAATTATTATTCCCCCAGTATAAATTGTCAGAGATTTTCTCTCAAAAGTCTATACATATGATCAGTGAAAAACAAATTTCCCCAAAACATCTGTATAGAGCTTTTCAACTCCATTTGATGTACTTTGCCACATGAGAAACAAAGACAAAATTGTATTGATAAAATCATCCCACAGTTGTCTGTGCTAGTAACATGAGCAGTAATTATGACAATCGTTTGCTTTATAAAACTAGATGAAATTCCCCTCCTCAATTAGCATAGGTCGCCAGGTTGCATTGGTGTGGATAGTGTCTTTGAGGAGGAAGGGGCAAAACGGCCTTAACCAGGATATCGAGAAAATAATATAATTATTCTTGCTCTTAAGTGTTACTTATCACAGATATAGACTTGAGTAGTTGGTACTAAAGCACCTTCTCAGGAAGAGTAGCCTGGATGATACACTGATGCTTAGAAAAAACAATGGAGAAATGCTTATTATCAGCTAGAGTGCTATTGACAAAAAAAAAACAAAAAAAACCAATAAAAATAAATTTGTATTTCTGTGTTGATTTTTTTTTTCTGCTCAAATAGAAAAAAAATGTTCTGGCATTATAACTCCCTTTGTTGATTTTCCTCGACTATTTAATGTTTAGTAAGTGAACATTTAGATCATTTTAAATGTCTTGTGAGAGAATTGTAAAAAGCATTGCTCTTGCTGCTGGTTTTCAAAGAAGTGAGATCACCATGGAGGAGAACCTTGTGATTCTGAGAAACGCATGCATGTGTTTGAGCATGCCAACTAGTTTCAATAGGAACAACAGGAAAATGTACAGTTGGATAAATGCAGCTGGCTACTGCTTTTTTTTCCCTTTTCCCCCCACCTCCATTTCCTGCTTTTTACAAACTATATTTCTTTTCACCATTTTATGTAAAATTACAGGACAGCCATACCAGAAGAGACTGAAGATCAGTCTGTCTCAGTATTTTTCTCCACTTGTGGAGCATGAGAACAATGCAAACGGCTACTTTGAGCTTCCCAAAACATTCCCTCAGTGGTTTTCAGCTAGGGGCTTCCTAGCTTGGTGTCCTTGCAATTGGGTGAGATATCATGAAATGCCGTAGTGGGGAGGAGGCTCCTCTCTTCATCTGTCATCTCTGCGTCGATGACATTTATCTAGGGAAGAGCAGTGAGAACAAACTCAGCATGAGAGTAACTTAACAGCTTGGATAGAAACAACTGCTGCATGAGCGAGGCTCGCACGTCACCTGGCTGAGGAAACACAGGGATTGGTTGCAAGTTAGAGTGCAAAGCCCGGGAGAAGAATTTGGAATGTTTTGGAAGTATAGACAAACATTGCAAATGTCCCAAGAGTGGAAGAGTAGTTAGTATGTTAGGGGAGAGTTTGGGGCAGGTCCTGAAGAAAATGAGAAGTGTCACAGCTTTAGCAGGGTTCTAGCCTGGCAGAATGGGAAACAACTCTTCTGCAAAACCCAGGAATATGAAAATCAAGTATGGTTTGAGCTTGCCTTCCTTTTGGACCAATTACTATGTACAGTCTCCAGTTTCGAAGTATGTTAGGAGTGTTTATTGGGTCTAATGCAAAACAAAACAGTCTTCCTTGACTGGTTGCTGTCAGTACTTTCCTCATTTTACTGATAAGCAGTAGAAATCTTTATTTATTCTACCTCAACCTCCTCCTTGTCTTCTACATTTTTCAGCCCTGCATAGAGAGATAAAGTCAGGCAGCAACCCTTGTTTCAGCAGTGCCACTAGACTAGGATGGGTAGTTCTCATGTCTCTCTCCTATTAGTAAATTCTTGGTTCCACAAAGTGCAGTAGCTATCCCCTGAAGATGCAGCATGTTATCTTTCAGTCTGGCAAGCTTCTGATTAGGCACAAAATGCACTTTGGAGCACAGCATTTCTGAAGATTCAGGAAGTCGTCTAATACCATTTTTTTTTTTTTAACCCCTGCTTATAAACTCTGAAATACTGCATTTCTCACATTCAGACTTGGCTTCGTATCCCTGCCCCAATACAAGCAGAGCAGTGGCATATTTATGCTCACTATATACAGTTATACAGGTACATTCTGATAACCACCTTCACATAAGAACTTTTATTTTCCTGAAGGTGTGAATATCTTCTATATATTTATGGACTTCAGTGAATTGGGATTTCAGTCAGAATCATGGCTTGTTCATAAGTCCACAAAAGCAAGTTTGTATGTTATATGTCTCTGCAAGAAATATGGGGCTTTTTGTTTTGTTTCATTTTCTGGTGAGCAGACCTGGACTTCAAACAAGATAAAGTAGTCTTTTTGTCAGCAGTGTAACCACTTAGCTCCTAACCTGACATTTCTTTCAAAACTCAGTTCCTGACCGTGATTTGACAAGTGGTAGTTCTTAAGTACCTCCAGTGAGTGGTACTTTGGATTTTCTCCAGAGTACCTTTTTAACAATTTTGAAGTTTGCCTTTCATTTGCGAACATGCCACTGTGACTAATAACAAACTGTAAGGCTGAAATTACGTGTAGGATATATAGAACAGGTAAAGTAAGTTATTTAAAGCATGGGCTAGATGCAGAGTGTGAAATGGGGTGATTGGCTCACTTCTCAGCCTTGCTTTACTTTGCCTAGCATTTCAGATGAAGCCGAGAGGCTTTGCTAATTTGAGCAGGATTACGTGGTTGTGTGATTAGATTGTATCCTAAAAGGAAAGTTTGGGGTTTTTACATTTATTTGTTGAAGCCTTTAAATGGTCACCAGTTGCAGATAGGAGTGTCCAACTCTGAATGTAAGTTGAACTTTATACCAGCAGTGGATATTTTACAAAATTTACATGATAGTGTTTCACAGGGCAGTTGTCATAGACGAGGCATTAGAGAAACATAAGGAATATCTGTTTTCATATTCTAGAGTTTATAATTGTTGCATGAAAAGCAGTAGATTATTAAGACAAGTATGTGGAGATTATGGAAAGAGCAAGACATTATTGATCAGTGTAATATGGAGTGATTTCAGCAAGCAAACTGACAGACCTTGTATGTATGGCAGGAATGGCAGGGATACATTTTCATGAATGATTAAAAGAAATTCCTTTTAAGCATAAAGGCATGCAGGTAGCAGCTTGAGAAGATGATGAAGGTGCTTTTCTGAAATGGTAACCACATGTTGCATCACTGATGGGCCAGAGATACCTCTTGACATCCTCACAACACATAAAAGATGATACAGGTGCATGGACCTTAAAGTGGGGATAAATAGTTTGTCTGATATAATGAGGATAGTGAAGTCATTTGAAAGAACAGGATGCATGGTCAGATAAGGAGATCCTTTTAGCAGAATTTCGAATGTAGATCAGAGGTCATTTCATTTGTCAAGATGAAAGGAGAGGATATTGTAGCCCTGTTGATATTATTGTAATAGAAGGAAGAATTAAGTGGAGATGCATTTTGTTAGGGAATTGGCTAAATGTAGATGTGGCGTGGATAGGAAGATTTTGAAGGAAAGGGGTAAATTGAACATAATATCCAGATAATTGATGTGCATGACCGGGAGAATGGCGTTATTTTTTTCACAGTGACAGGGAAGGAGCCTGTATTTACAGAAGAAAGGAGTTAACGTTTTCAGATCGACTTTTATACTAAAAAATTGAATAGTTTGTAATTATGATACTAACCTTGTGAAAAATGACTAAAAAAAAAAGATTACAAAGCACCTGAAAGTCATCTTGCCTTAGTGTCCTTGACACTCGTCATTTTATTATAGGACTTAAAATGTTGAAAGCTTTGTTCATAAAACTGAACATAAGTGATGCTTCATTTTTAGAGAGACTGCTGCTGTTTTGGCTATCATACTGTGCCAAAGTGTAATACAGTCTCTGAGAATTTCACTTCTGCCACTTGTGATTCTCTCTGTAGGCTGGATGCATCACACCGTGGATCAGCTTGGAGACAAGGCAACCAAGGAAAGCTATGCTATACAGTATCTCCAGAAATCTCTAGAAGCAGATCCTAATTCTGGCCAATCTTGGTATTTTCTTGGAAGGTGAGAACTGACTTTATGGATGCTGTAACTATGTTTGTATTTGAAGTGGAGGGATGTTCTTATGTGCTTTGTTTATAATTAAGATTCTTTTGGGGAAGCTGTGGCAGATGGCCCTGCTTTTCTAGTTAGTCTGCACGATTACACTAATCTAAGACTGCGTCTTCTGTCTTTCTTATATTCTCCCTTATGCCTTCATCATAATACCACAACTTTTTTTTTCTTTTTGGTAAATTGTCTGTAAAAATGCTTTTCTTTATTTTTTTTTTTATTATTAGTCTTTTTTCCCATCAAAATCTACCTTTTAGTCTTAATCTAATTTTGTACTACTTGTACTCAAAAAATACATTTTTTTGTGGTATATATAATTTATAAACACAATATAGAAACTCAGATTGATCTGCTCTAGTCTGTACTTGTGTTGTATTATTTATTTACTAGCAGATACTATCTTTCACTTAAAAATTTTTTTTTATTCCAAGATATAAATATTATTAATTTCATGACTTTGATTTCATAGAATCATAGAATGCCTAACGTTGGAAGGGGCCTCTAGAGGTCATCTAGTCCAACCCCCGTGCACACGCAGGGCCACCTAGAGCACCTGGCACAGGGCTGCATCCAAGCGGGTCTTGAAGATCTCCAGAGAAGGAGACTCCACAACCTCTCTGGGCAGCCTCTTCCAGTGCTCTGTCACCCTCGCTGTCAAGAAGTTCTTCCTTAAGTTCCCATGATTTGATTTCTTGTTCTTCTTCTAAGAAATAGTTTAGAGCATTTTATACAATTATCAGTAACTCCTGAAATACTCAGATTTTTGCAGAATAGCGGTACAACTGATCTTCTGTAAGCTTGATTTTTTTTATGAGGGCAAAGTGAGTTTACATGTGAAGAGATCAGTTCTGTTAAGTGGAAATTATATTAGATATGATTTGAAAAAAGAAAAAAAAAAAGATATTGTAAACACTGTATCTTCTAGCTGACTTGCTTGGACCATGTTTTCTTTTTGTCATCCTAATTATATTCCTGCAACTGTTGTTTTAAGACAGGGCTCTTCAACCTGCAGGCTGCAGCTAAGGGAGGCCCAGGCAGTGAACATGAAACCTAAAAGGCCAGGGTACAAGTGGAGAGAAAAAGGGAAAATGAGCCAGGGAATTCACTGGGCTAAAATCCTGTTTCTCCATCAATATTTAGTAGTGATACACAGCAGTAGATATTTCTAGGCAGAGCACCACTGGATTTTACTGTATTTCTTTCCTAGTGTGCCTTAATAACATGTGAGATTCTAGCATAGTTGGTATATTTGTTCAATCTTGGTCTATGTTGTTCTTCCTTTTTTGCTTTTGGGTTTTATTTTGGCTTTTTATTATAAAATATTTTCTGTTATATATGTGCTTTGAAAACTGTCAGGTTTTTTTGCAGTGGGATCTTACTGCAAGCAATATATAAATAAAATAGCTATTGTAAATAAGTATTGTTGTTATTCTTGGTATTATTTATTCAAATGTTTTTATTAAAAAGATAGGCATTCCCTTCCCCTTTCCTTCTTTCAGTCTTCTTTTGGATTCTGATATTTCTGCTTGACATACCTTTGACCATCTAATATATGCATAATATTCAAGTAAGAAATTATGAAAAAATCCAGAACAGCAATTTTTTTTTTGCAAATTTTCATGTTCTCCAATTATAGTAGATCTAACTGGGTTGTTGTTTATTACTTTAAAATTTGTTTGAGATGCAAGAAATGCACAGGAAAGGCTTTCCAGGTGAACAAGGAGCATTACAGTGGAATTATTTTCTCCGTAACAATTATGAAACACTTCTTGTAGAACATAAAGTTTCATAACAATTTGCTTGATGAAATAGGTAGCTTTGTTGTTTCTTTACAGTGTTGTCTGTATTAAATATTATCATAAATGTAAGAAATGTACATCTTCAAAATGTTGTATGACTTCTGTTTTCCTTACAAATGCTA
>JAUBNY010000407.1:1624947-1631411 GCA_032275445.1 Crypturellus soui | reverse complement strand
TATTAAATATTATCATAAATGTAAGAAATGTACATCTTCAAAATGTTGTATGACTTCTGTTTTCCTTACAAATGCTAGCATTTAAACAGCGTTGGTGTGCTTCTCAAATAACTAATCAGGAATACATTTTGATTAAGAATTGTGTTGAGTCAGCTTGTGCCTGGCATTCAGAAACAGCAGATGTTTTGCATTCATCTAGATGAGTGTGTATTTGTATGAGTGTCAGTCCACTCTTGGTGAGCATTGCTCAGTGTTCTCTTTCTCTAAATATTACCAAGTTTTTTTTTTTCTTTTTTTCTCCCAGGTGCTATTCAAGTATCGGGAAAGTACAGGATGCCTTTATATCTTATAGGCAATCTATTGATAAATCAGAAGCAAGTGCAGATACATGGTGTTCTATAGGGTAAGAATGATACGGGATAATACAGTGTTACAATTCATTACTTATAAATATTAATGAAGAATACTAGCCCTTAAATTCTTCTGTGTTCTCAAGTGGATTGTAAAGTTTACTTTTTACCTTTTTATTGTCAGACATGTCTGATTTGAAGTTAAAAATATATTTCCTTTCTCAATATTTTTAGTATATCAAATATGCTATGTATATGAGCTTTGCGTGCTTAAGATATTAAAAATGCGTTGTTCATGTTTATTATTCTGCTTTATATAATGGCAAAGTTTATTAAGGGTTTTGGGGTGGATGTGTATATTTGCTTTGTGTTTTGACTTTGTTATTAATTTTGAACTCCACTAATCTTTCTATTCAGTGTGCTGTATCAACAGCAAAATCAGCCTATGGATGCTTTACAGGCCTATATCTGTGCTGTACAATTGGACCATGGCCATGCTGCAGCCTGGATGGACCTAGGCACACTCTATGAGTCCTGCAACCAGCCTCAGGATGCCATTAAATGCTACTTAAACGCAACTAGGAGCAAAAATTGTAGTAATACCTCTGCACTTGCAGCACGGATAAAGTATTTACAGGTAAAACTAGTGTTTTAAGAAAAGGGAAATACTCTTCCAAGTACACAGCAGAGGGGAGGGGAAAAGTAACACACAACTTTAATTTAAAATTGTTTGTGGTGTATATAACTTGTTGTCATGTGTATTGTAAGCATATCATAGCTTGTAATATTTTATTTCTTCATTTTTAAGTGGAACTTAATTCCTTACAAGTAATGCTATTTTGCACATTTAATCAATACATACTGTTTTACATCACTTTGCTTTTTTTTCTTTGTATTGTCTACATTTTTTAAGTTCTCATAGCATATGTAGAGAGACACACACACACTATCTTTCACTCTTGTTTGCAATTTCAGAGAAAAAAGAATTATGAGACCTCTGAATCCAGAGCTCGTCTTTGTTCTGATTCTCACAAAGGTTTATATTCTGGTTACCCTCTTTATACTTAGCACCTTTCTAAAACGCCAAATTTTAAATCTATCCTCTCTTTAAGACGTAATTAGCTACAGCATTTAGGAAGATTTCATGGACTTGCTCTTACTAAAGTAGGCTTGTGTTAAATTTGCTTTTTACATAATTTTTCCTAGGCTCAGTTGTGTAACCTTCCACAAGGTAGTCTACAGAATAAAACTAAATTACTTCCTAGTATTGAGGAGGCGTGGAGCCTACCAATCCCCGCAGAGCTTACCTCCAGGCAGGGTGCCATGAACACAGCACAGCAGGTGAGAAGTTGGGTTATATTCTGCAGGTGCCCAGCTTTAAGGGTTCTTTAAAATCTATAGTGGTCAAGCTTATTTTATTGAGCGCAGGATTGGCTTTTATTCATGAAAAGCCTTGGATTTATTTGCAAAGGGATACTAGATCAAGAAAAAGCTCCCTATGATACGGGAGAAATATGGGGGTACCAATTTAGAACCTTTGTGGATTTTCATGATTATGAAAGATTTCATCTTAATAGAAATGCTACAGTGGTTTAATAATTCCATGAAAGGTACACATTCCTCCATTGATGACCATATGGAAACTGATTTTTCAGTTATTGAGATAAGCTTCAGTAAATCTGCACAGCCCTTTTAAAATATGTGGGCTGTTAAAATATGTAATTTAAAGAGAAGATTTAAGAATACATAGAACCATATTTTTGTCTTCCTTCTGTGATTCTTAGGCATGTAAACCTCATCATCCAAATACTGAACCTGTACTAGGCCTCACTCAAACACCAATTTCACAGCAATCCTTGCCACTACACATGATTCCTTCTAGCCAAGTAGATGACCTGACCAGTCCTGCCAAGAGGAAAAGAACATCTAGTCCAACGAAGGTATATATTCTGATGAACTAAAGAGCCCCCAGCCCAAATTTTATAGAAATATGCACAGAATTTGTGCAGTACATTTTAATCCTTTGGCATCAAGGTGGGGAATGTTTTTAGAATTTTCGGAAACCTCTTTCAGTAACGTGTTTCATTAGGAGGTTAGAATGCAGACAGGAGATTGGTGGCACTGCACTGTACCAACCTCTGAATAAGTACAATCATAATGTGATGAAAGTTAGAGAGGGAAGCAACCATGTCATCATGTCTATTGCCTTTGCTTATATTTAGAATTCAAATGTTTCATCATCATGTAATAATGTTATGGTAGATACAAGTATTCAGTCTTCAGTAGTATTCAGTATTCACAAGTATTCAATAGTGTACCTTTTAATTTAATTACTTATTTGATTTGATTAGTTTTCATGGTATTAAATATCATTTACGTTTTCTTCTAAATATAAGTATTCTGGTACTGTATGGGAATAGCAGATTGAGGGTTGGACTTGGTTTCATATATTCTTTGTTTAAATTGTTATTGAAATGTGATTAGTTCTTTCATAAATAAGCCTAAAATTTAGAAAAAAATGATATTGACCCTTGGATATTCACGTGTTTTCATGTAATGTTTTATCTCAGAATACTTCAGATGTTTGGAGCAGTGGCCATACAGTGTCACATCCTCCTGTACAGCAACAAATTCATTCTTGGTGCTTGACACCACAGAAATTACAGGTAGGTATCTTAAGGATCTTTAGAAACTTTGACTTGGTAGTGTAATAAAAGTTGTGCCAATATTTGTAGCTTCTCTATGGAATATGTAAGATCAGTGAATTAGATAAACTTACTAAGAATCAACTGAATTCCAATTCAAATAGTGGTCTGTAGTAGAAAAAGAATGTTTTTATTTTACGAGTTCTATAATTTTTAAAGACTAAAGTAATTAAAGTAATTCTTTTCTCCTTAAGATAATTTAAAACTATGCATATGCAAAATGTTGCACTGTCGTGTGCCAAGTAAAGTTTGCTGCACAGTATAGCGTCAGGAAGTTTGAAAGAGATGTGGACCTATTGCAAGACGTTCTTTTTTGAGTGAGATTTTTGAAGTGAGGTAGCTTCTTTTATCACATTGCCTAAATAATTTACACATTCTACAAAACACATCTGTTTAAATGAAATCCAGTACTACTATTTTTGCAGTTAAGATCATTTGCTATCTCTATAAGAAATGTTAGATTTATTTTTAAAGTCTTATGGTCGTCATGTTCTGTTGTCTCCTCAGTTTATTAGTGCTTACAGTGAATTTTAGCAGGAATTACAGATTTTGAATCTCAGGCCTAAGTGGACACTCTCAGCCATTTATCAAGGATACCAATAGGGATGCAAGGAAAGATAGAAGGGAATATAGCGCCAAGATAGATAGCATAGCAATTGGCAGAGCATTATTCCCCTTGAGCTCCAACACGACTCTTCTGCTCTTCTTTTTTGGCTGAACAGTGTTAGCTTTTCTGCGCTGCACGTGTTTTTGTCCCTTTCCCTCCCTTCTCAGTGTACAAACAGAGGATGGTACTGCTTGCACAAAGCTGCTAGGCAGCCGCAACAGTGCTGCTCCAAAACCTTTGCACCCACACCAGAGACTAGAGAAGAAAGTGTGGCTGCCTGTGCTGTTAAATGTAGTACTTAGTTTTTCTACTTCTCATTATTTTAATCAGATGTGTTTAAGAGCAGCAGAGCACTGTTTGCAGCTTCTGTGCGTGGGCACAACACGCTGCTCCCACAGAGTTCTTGCAGTCACCTCTCCACCGTTTACTTGTCCCAATTAGTTTGATTCATTGTAGTCCATCTCAAACAGGAGCGCCTGAATGAAAGATAATATTCATCTAGGAACTGATACTTTGTTCTTCTTCACCTTCATATCATCAGCTGTCTTTACCCATTTTTCAGATAACCTTGAATGTTTTTCTTAATTGATAGTTTGAAAGTACATGTAATCAAAGCAGGTTTAATTACCCATTACTTAAACAGGTTTACTCTAGTTTATGTGTTTACTTTACTTGCTTTCAAGAAAGAAATTAAAACAATGTACAATAATTCACTATTTAAGAACAATCAATGCAAACAACATCTGTGTGTTGCTTTTTGCATAGCACAGATTTAGACATCCTCTCCATACGCACCCCTCCTTCTTGGACAATACTTTTGTTGTTCCACAATTTTAACATTAATGTCAGAGCATTTAGAAACAGCCTGACTGCAAGAATAATTGTGTGTGCCATGTAGTTTGAATATAGAGATCAGAATGTTAGTAATAAATGCTTAAATTATGAGTTGTAAATGAAGTCACTCTACTATCTTAAGAAGTTGTACTCCGTAATAAATTGCATACTTTTCTGGGTTTGTTTTTTGGTATTCTCCTGTGTGATAATACCTTGAATTTATTTTGTACTTTAAAATACTAATGCAAGAATAACACAATACAAAACTATTGATACTTACCTGATGATAAAGGGAATTATGTACATTCATACTTCTAAGATATTTTGTCCTTGACACTACAGGCTCACTTAATTTTAGTCTGGTTGTAGTATTACGTGCATGCTCAAATCATTTTGGAAATCTTTCTAGTTTTATTAAGAATAATAAGTTTTGGTTACAGCATAATGTCTAGAAAGATGTTTAGGTCACAGCAGCAATCTCAGTCATGGTTTTGGCTTTACAAGTCTTGCCTTTGCTGATAATTTTTTGTAATATATACAAGAAGGTGTTTAAAACCGCATGCAGTTTTAATGATCCTGAACTGTACTGCTGTTTTTTCAGCACTTGGAACAGCTGCGTGCAAACCGAAATAATCTAAATCCAGCACAGAAACTTATGCTGGAACAGCTGGAGAGTCAGTTTGTCTTGATGCAGCAACACCAGCAGGTGAGAATAAAAATATTTTTTATTCTACCAAACTTTTGTCAGTGATGGTGTCTTGCTCTAAATTGCTCTAATGCTCTAAATTCTTACACTTCATTGTCATCTTTTTTGAAATGTTGTGTAATGTTTAGTTGTGCTTTGCTGATTGAAAGTTAACATTTTTAGCTCTATTTATTATAGGACTACCAGATAATGTAAAATTTTTTTAAGTTGCACTTTCAAATTAAAATGAGCAGACACATCTAAAAGTAGTCATACTTAAAAAATGCTCACTTGTGGTAAGTCATCTTACAGCATTTCCCTCCTGCTCTCATTGTTCACTTCTCTCTCTCTTAGTGCGCAGCTCTAGCACTAAGACACTAACTGAGCCTGAAGAGCCTAGCAGTGTACCAATAGCTTTACCTTAAAAATCACCGGGCACCATTTGTGAGCTTGACAGTCATCTTACCTCTCAGAGGGAATGGGGAAGGTCCTGAAATCTCCGTGAAATTGAAATTAAGCAGCAGATTAAAGCCAAAAAAACTTCTATAGCCTTTGCTTGTTAAACTTTGTAACTGATGTCCTTGTGCTTTGTTCATCTTCGTCAGATGAGACAAACAGGAGTTGCACAGGTACGATCTACTGGAATTCCTAATGGGCCAACAGCTGACTCATCACTGCCTACAAACTCTGTCTCTGGTCAGCAGCCGCAGGTTGCTCTAACCAGAGTGCCTAACGTCGCTCAGCGCGGAATCCGTCCCGCCTGCCCTGGGCAGCCTCTGGCTAATGGACCCTTTCCAGCAGGCGCCGTTCCCTGCAGCACAGCCAGAACGCTGGGTAGTACAGACACTATTTTGATAGGCAATAATCACATAACAGAAAGTGGAAGTAATGGAAACGTGCCTTACCTGCAGCGAAACGCACTCTCTCTACCTCATAACCGCACAAACCTGACCAGCAGCGCAGAGGAGCCGTGGAAAAACCAACTATCCAACTCCACTCAGGTACATGGTTTCAGCTTACTAAGACAGTACATGAGGAAGAGCTTTAGTAACCAAGTCACCCTTTAAAGTCTCTCATTTCTAAAAGCATGTTCTCTGTTTGATATAGTTAATGCTGAAAGGAGTGAATAATAAAACCTATAGTAGGTCAAAACTACCTGCTGTATTCTACTGTGAACATACATATATTAAATTAACAACTTGCAGGATAAAGGAAATGTTTGTAAATCAAGAGGGCAGGTGCATTCTGCTTAGCTGCCTAACCTTTCAGAAAAGTTTCTTTAA
>JAUBNY010000407.1:1584947-1619947 GCA_032275445.1 Crypturellus soui | reverse complement strand
GTTGGTGTAAAGCTCTTGATTTTTATTTTTCCTTGATAAAAATGATTTGTTTGGATCTGGTCAGTTATTATAAGTCTCATTACTAAAGTCATAAGTAATCATAGTCTGAGGTTGGAGGGGACCCTGCAGCATTTTGCCCCATACAGGGTCAAGTTAAGTTCTTGTTTGTCTCCAAGGGTGGTGGCTGCACAGCCTCTTTGGGAACCCACCAAAGCAGGGTCCTCTTACATAGGGGTGAGGTGTGTTATTCTCTGCCCTGGGTGCAGAACTTTGCATTACCCATTACTGGAATTCATGACATTCCTGTTGGCCCATTTCTCCAGCCTGTCAAGTGGTAGATTTAGTATGTGCATCTCAAGTATTAAGAACAGATAGATTATTAATTATTATTAAATTAATATTGCCATCTAAAGAATATGGTGGATTGTTCTTCAAAAATGCCATTTGGGGCTAGCTGTTTGTTTATTATGGTTTAGAAGTGTAGATCTCATCTCATGTCTCAGTTGATTTCCAGATATGTTATAGTTATGTTTTCTTAGCTTCATAGTTATGTTTTCTTAGCTTCAGCCAGTAAGCTGAATGATTTTGTATCAGTGGTGTAATGGACTTGAGCAAAGTGAGTCCAGCTACTAAGAAACTTGACAATAGTTTGCAGTGAGTGTATGCAAACTGTATGTGCTTTCTTCTGGAACCTTTGCTACTAGCAATAGAGAATGGCTCAAGGGGGGAAGAGTCATCTGTGGAAGTTCAAGGTGATACTTCTGTGTGGCAGCTATAGGCAAAGATGCTACATTGTGAACTGCAGTGTTTGTGGTAGAGAACGGCATCAGCAGCTGCCGTCAAGGCAGCAGTAGCCTCTTGCAGAGGAAGGTGGACAGCCCAGGGCAACGGTATCTTCAGCTGCTGCAGCTACCTCTGCCAGCACCCACCTCTGATGTGTACATTTCATCTTCCTGACAGGCCTGTTAGCACCAGAATGATGAGGCTTATTTTACCTCTCACTTGTCAGCTGAAGCGTGCTGCATTAATACTCCTGGTGGTTTCCTACCTTGCTCTGGTTGGAAAATTGTGTAGCAGAAACTTCAGATTGCAAGCCTTGAAACTGCTCTATGCTTTTTACTTAGCCCTTTATTTCTTATATAGTTAAATGATCAAAAATGACAGGTGGGGACCTCCTTGTTTGCTTTTCAAAGAAAAAGAAATGAGTATGTATCTGTGAGGCTTGCATAATCTTGGCTCTTTGGGATTTTGTATGGCACTGGTGCAGTTGTTAAAGGCTATGAACCTCCAGGAGAGGTCAGAGTGCTAAGATTTTATCGTAAGGTTTTATCACGAGATCCTGGGTAGTATGTCTTCACAGTCTCTTTTGAATCCAATCCTTTTGTTAAATGCAGGTTCTAACAATATAAGGGGTAATTTCAGAGTCTTCTTTGCATCAAAAAGATTTTGCCACAGTAGTAATAAAAAATGTTTTCTAAGGCCCGGTGAGAAGGCTTTCCTTTTTCTTCCCCTCCCACTTAGAAAGCCTATATTTAGGTAATGGATTTGATGAGTAATATTGATCAGAGTAGAGCAGTCTGTAGGAATGTATTACAGATGTAGAATATTGACAAGTTAAAAAGATTTGATCAAAGAATAGAAAATACTTAAATAATATTGCTCACTGATGTCATACTTGATGACCAAAGCTATGTCTGTTTCTGCAGACTCACGGTTTATAATGGCATAAACTATGGTTAATCTAGGGAGAGTTTTTTGTGTTCCTCCACCTTCCCCCATATTGTTGGAATATTCTGTTATTTAAATACCTTTAAGGTCTGGAGAATTTGATACATTTACCATTAATCAAAATCATAGGCAAACATCTTAAAATCTACTAGCAGTCATCTCATCTCCTAGAAGACAGAGAAATTCTGCCGGGAGTTTATTTTGTCATTTTTCAGATATTACATCTTACCCTGTAATGTTTGTTTTTCTTCAAGTGACATGCCTGCATCTATCACACTCATAAAATGAAGAGCTTAAAAGTTTATAAATTGGAACCATATATATGTTGTTGCTAGGAAAAATATAAGAATAGTTTCTTGTGTTAGTGTCACTGTATTGCAAATTCAAAGAAAAGTGATTGTTCCAGGCTTGCTCTTCTGTTTTGAAGTTTTGCTGATCTTTCTGTTAGGCAAAATTTTGCTTAGCAGAAATTTGCGTGCAGCTTTCTTGAGGGAGAGTCTTTCTCTAGTCAAATGTTTGTTATATTCCGACTACTTGAAGTACAGCTGTATGTCAGGCTCTCCATAGGTGAGCTCTGCTGTTTATGTTCAGAGGCAAAAAAGGTGGGCAGTTTTGC
Source organism: Crypturellus soui (assembly GCA_032275445.1). NCBI lineage: Eukaryota > Metazoa > Chordata > Aves > Tinamiformes > Tinamidae > Crypturellus > Crypturellus soui. The sequence goes on along the minus strand of JAUBNY010000407.1, from coordinate 1,617,603 downwards.
TGCATACAACCTACAATAGCTGCTGGTGCATCTTCCTGGCTGGAGAGGCAATGTTCAGCCACGGGAGCGGAGCGCCCGTGCAGGCTCCGTCCCTGGAGCGGGCTTTGTGGTGAGCCGCAGGTGTTAGTGAGCCCAGCTGCACAACACAGCCACAGACTCCCCATGCAGCAGCCAAGCAAATACAGTGTCTTAATCTAGTGCAGAAATAGGATGTTAGGGCTGGGTTTTAAGCACAAGCAGAATCTTGGCTGGAATTTGCATGCCAAGGAAATACTTTCTCTTGGCCATATATTGCCAGTAAGACTTCTTCAATGTACTCATTGGGCTGAAAATGAGTTCTGCTTAAAGTGTATGTAAAAGACTTAATCAGTTTTCTGGTCCCCTAGTAACAGAAAACTTACCCTTAAAAAGTATTCCGTCACCTCTGTGATTTCACATCTTTTCCTGCAGTATTGCATTTGTGTTCACATGGTCCCTAAACTCATATAAGTCATCATTTTTCAAGGCGAGCAATCTAATACTTTGTCCCATGTAGTTTGCAAACAGCTCAGAAGTGTTAGATGGCACTTTACACTTTCTTCCTTGGAGGTTTTTTAGTAGAGATCCCTCTTGTCTGTGTATGAATTTGGTTCACCTCAATAGAGAAGCAGAAATAGCAGCTGGATAACTACAGCTAACAGAATTGAAGAAAAACAGAGAGAGAGACTTTCTGAGTAGCTTGGAGGTCAATAAAGGCCCCTGTATCGACTGGGACTGCTTTTACAAAGATTAGGGACAGGATTTGTCCCAGTCGCACAGGGCTTATTGCATAGTGTCTGCATATTTCTTACTAATGTTAAGAAATTTGAGATAGGAATTGCAACATTTTAAGAGTAAACCTAAAGTGTTTTTTTCCATAGTTATGGTTTGGTGTTACTAATTTTTACTTTTCTATTTATTTGCCCATATTTGGCTCTGTTTAATATATACCTAATTACTAAACTGTTATACTCAGCAGAGTTTATTACTACTTATGTCACATTGAAATTTCTCAAAAATCTGTGCTACATAATGTTTTCTCAAATGCTTACTGCTTTTAAATGCTCAATTCTCAAAAGCTTACTGCTTGTCCAAAATAAGCTTTTTTTTTTTTTTTTTTTTGGGGGGTGGGGGGGTCTTTTTCCTGTTTTGTTTGTTTTTACAAATATTCGACCCACAGGTTTGTGTATGTCTAGAGCACAAAAGACCTGAAACTGTTAGCAGTTTGGGATTACATAATACACATAGTTGATTTACAAAGTAACTAAGGTTGACCTTCACTGTGTGACAGTGAACTGCAGGATAATTAAATTCCTCATCTCACAGGAGGGATTTTTTTTCAGAAAGGAACACTGTGTTATTAACTCCTAAAAGAATGACTTGTTTGTTAATATTGTTGGAGCGTTGCGTGTTACCTAAGAACAAAGCAACATCAAAGAGCTGGAAGGTGTTTCTTTGTGTGTATATGTGAGGTGGTGTTTTTTAATAGTAAAAGTAATTACACAGAAGGGGCTCTGAATAAGATATATATTTAAAAAAAGGTATTTTTCAAGTATTTTAAGGATGTTAATGGAAATGGAAATATCTAGGCAGAAATAAATGTTGGGATACCATCCTTTTAATCTGTGTAAACAAATGTCCTCTTTGGTGGAGTTAAAAATAAAACATAAAAGGCAGAAGTGAAGCCCTTAGATGATAGGAGATGCCATGTATCATAAAATGCCAAACGCATGCCATGTAGTCAACTCTCTATGATTCTTCTATGCTTTGTTGGATGTGAGTGGCTTGCTTCGCCTCTAGGAGCAGACTTGGTAAATGTTCTGTTTTGCCAAAGACTAAAGGGAGTGCTTAAGTAGGGCGAGATTCTTTTGGACAAGCTGCAAGTTTTATATCCATCTTCCTCAGCGTGGATGCAGAGGAAATCTTTAACCAAGACCTCGAGTATTCACGTGGTGAAAGGAGATTGTTTCAGAAACTGAGCAACAGTCCCAACAGAAGATACTGGAACAGCTATTGATACTTGTAAAAGAGGCCTCTCTTGAGAGACTAGATGATGTTCATTGAAAACTTCCAAGGAATTTAGGAATGCAAAGACTGAGCTATTGACTGCAATATGAAAATCTCATTAAAATGCTATTCTGGGGAATAGGAGGATAACAAATGCGCTCATCTTGTTAAACTGTTGGAGTGGTGAGATGCAAGAAGAAGTGAGGAGGGGCTTCTGAGAGCTCCAAGCGTAATTTGGTTGGTGTTCAGTACCAATAAAACTGATTGCAGCAGAAAAATGTACGGTGGTTATAAAACAACTAGATCATTATTTCTGAAAAGTAAACCGTCTAGATAGTAACCTACATTTCTTTAAGCCTTTCAGCAAAATAACAGAGGCGTGCTATTAAATGAATTATCCTTCCTTATAGTCTTGGAGAAAATCCCCCAACGATAGGAGGTTATGAAAGAAACGAAGTAATCTTGAGAATAAATGAAAACCTTTGTAGATTAAAAGAAAAAGAAAACATGCTAGAAATAATGGCTTTGTTTTTGTTATAAGGGAAACTGACTTTAAGTCACGGAAAAAAAAGTGCTGTTTTGTTGGTTGTGTATCACGTCTCTTTTTAAAGGACTATTATCAATAACTCTTTTTTTATTCTTTTAAGTATCTTTTCCCTATGAGCAACTCCTTTTGAAAGGAGTATTAATGAAATGTTATCAGAAGATTTGAGATTTAAAACTTGAACTGTTCATTTCTACTGAAGTGAGACCCAACTGATTTATAGCTTTTTCACAAGTGTATCTAGTTAATATACTGGAGGAATAATCTTAATTCTGTTTTCAACTACTTTAAGAGGGTTCATCTCTTCTCGTTTCTGAAAACAGACATTTGTGAAGTCAAGTCATTCCTTTAAGGAGTTTTAGAGAAAGACCTGATTTGATTTGATTTTTTTTTATAGAAGACATCATGTGTCTTCTTAAAAATGGCTTATTATTTTATAGTTACTTATAGAAGTTCATTTGCAGCCTTGAAAAAAGCAAACAAAGCCATAGACAAAAGTTTAATTTGATAGTTATTTACAATGGTTGCTGTGAGAAGTCCTCAAAAGATTCTGAAGAAGTAGATAGAGAGGTCAGTGTAGGACCAGCTGAAATTGTGGAAATGTGTGGAAGAACTGATTTCAAAATTCCTAGGAATAGACTTGATGGAAAGACATATTAAAGAGACTTCAGTCATACTTTCTTACAAATCTTTTTGTTTGATGTGGAAGAAAAAGTAGTGAGAACAATCTGCAGACCAGGAGCGAATAAGCTGCCTCGGAAGGGATGTTCCAAAAGAATAAAAGTATAGGAAGGAAAAGGATCTGATCCTACCCAGCAGGTGAACAAGCTTAGGAAGCAAGCTTCCAAAAGAGGAGTGAAAGAGCAGGACCTGGCAGACATCTCCCTGCTTAATAACTCTGCATGGAAGCTTGGGGCAAACCTCAACTACTTTAATGCCATCTTTGAGAGGTCTCCCTAAGGGTGAGACTCAGCAAGGATATCTGTTTGTGGGATCCTGAAGTCAAACCATGAATAACTGACTGATTTGGGAGGTCGGAATCAAGTGGCAAAGCACCTAAGTTTGTTTATCTTGGAGAGAAGGGAGTTGTTCAGAAACGAACAAAAGCTCTTTATTCCCATCTTATTGGAACTTTTTTTGTTGTTGTTAGCAAGGGGCTTATTTTTGGCTTGAAGGCAAAATTATTCAACTGTTGGAAAGGCACTTTATTACTGCTAGCAAGTCTGCTTCGACATACTTAAAGATGTAATAAATAAATTTAAAATATTTTCATTCCACAATCTGTGTCTTTCTTAGAATAACATACTCGGTTTTGTTTCAGCAAAACTGAGCATAAACCAGCATAAACCAAATAAAGAAATGTGTGGATGGGAAGCAGAAATACCTTGAAGTGGGGAAAAAAGAAAAAAAAAAAAAGAGGGGAAATACTTTTTTTTTAACTGTTAGACTCTCAAAAGGGAAAGGCTAAGAGTATGAAGAAGTTGGGTACTGCTGCTTACAGGACTAAAATTTCATGACAGTCACTAATGTGTTCTGTTTATCTTTTTTTTAGTAGCCTAAGAACAAAGCGATTATCAAATGAAATTAAAAGATGTGAAAGTCATAAAATAACGTTACTTCTTACATAATATAAAATTAACCTATGAAATTCACTGCCAACCTGTACTATCGAGGTCAAAAACAGAATGGGATTCAGAAATGATTAGAAACACATTTACATAATGAGAAAATCCGCAATTATACTGTAGGACTTTCTGTAGGTTTAAAAAAGGTCTCTGGGAGTCTTGCCAACTAGTACCTGGTTGTAAAAGCTAGGATGGAGACCTACATTATAAACGAGTTGTACTATTATCTGTCATTACTTGCATTTAAGCATGGCGTAAGCTTAACTTCTCTGCAGCACCCTTTAAGAGGATGTCCCTTTCTCCTGGCTGTAGAAGGAGCCTGGGGAGCAGAGCCTCAGAAAGGCAGAAGCAAGGCATGAATAACCACCTTCCCCTGGGGAGGGGAATGTTAATAGACAGGTGTGTTTTGGTGGATGGGTGGGTGGTGCCTTTCTTTTTTTTTTGGTGGTAATAACTTGAGCAGTGCAGAAAGTTAATTGTATCGGTTGTTAAGAAAAAATGGGCATTTCTATTTTGCATCAAGACTGGATCTGAAAGAGATCGTGAATTCTAGTACCTCCATGGATTCCTTCTGCAGGCACACCTTTAAAATGTTTTGTCTGTTCTTTGCATATTGGGTAGTTCTGATAGATTTAAGATAGTGTGTCACATAAACCCCCAGTTCCTTTTATCCCTATTAAATGTGATTGTGATTCGGAGAAGAGAGGATCTTAATTTTCTTCTTCAGAGTAACTGTATAATCTCTTCGGCAGTAAAACCTCATTAATTCTTATGCAGATAATCCTCAAATAGTAGTAATTCACTTTGACTTTACTTCACAACAGAAATGACTATTGGAGTGCAAACAACTATAATTTGTCCATTTAGGCCTATAGTATAAAATCAGAATTCAAATGTGCAGATAGCCAGGACTTACTTTGAAAAAAAAAATCTTTAAAAATCTCACCATTAAAAATACAGTGCTGGCAAATACTTTTAAAAGTGCTGTTTGCAGAATTTATTGTTTGTTAACAACTAGACAGAAATACAAAGCTAGGAAGTTTTAGGTAGCAAGTACTAGAAGCAAAGCGTCTGAGATTGAAAAATCAGAAGAAAAAATAATCACAAGAAAGAGTAATGCTCAATTCCTGCCTGGAGTTATTAGAGGACTCAATACGGAGCAGAAGGGTTCAGTAAACATGCTTGGGGAAAAGACAGGTCGGGTGTTCACGTCGTGAGTCCTTCTGCATTTGTCCAGGAGTCACGAGGGTATCAAACAGCAGCTGTTCTTAAGTCTGACATTTTTAAGTCAGAGGCCTTGGACAGGGTGAGTCCCTGCCCTTTGAAGGAGTGAGCCAAGGAACCACTGTAGACCTTTCCTCCTGGTTTTAGTTCTTGGAAAACTCAAAAGGTTCCAGAGTACTCAGGAAAGACTATATAGCTACTTTCTGAAAAATAAATGGGATGGCCTGTATAAATGTAGCCTGTCAGTCTGCCATTAGCCCTGAGTGAAATAAGGGAGTTATTGAGGTAGGTGAATTTAATATGTGTAAAAGATGGTAATTAGCGACCATCAGTCTTGCCTTATGGAAAGTAAGGATTATCTGTTAACTAAGTATCTCTCACATAGCTGAAAGTCTGTGTAATAAAATAGAGTTAAAATAAATACAGCTGTGTAACTCATTTAAATTTTGACTTGCCTAACATCTTTGTTAATCAAGTGGGATGATGCAAAATTGGTCCGGTACCTATTAAATGGATAGAAATTACAGTTATACTTCATGTAATTGTAAATGGTAAATATGCATTAGTGAGTTCCATTTTAATGAGATTGCCTTTGGGTAAGATTTTGGTCCCATTTTATTTAATGGTTTTGCTGGTGGCATCAAGCTCTGTTTGAGGGCTCTGTGGGGTCAGAGTAGCTGGAGTTCCCTCTTCCTCTGTGTAGAGACATCCCAGCTGCTCCCTGAGCAGCTGAGCTAGGGAAGATGTGTGGCAGGGCGGAAAGGCATCGTCTTGGGCCAAGTCATCAGTCACCATTTGTCAGAAATCCCTAGACAGCATTGAGTTGTTTCTGTTAATATTTGCTAAAATACTAGCAAGGGGGATTGCTGTATGATCAAGAGGAGGAGTGATGTGAAACAGATTGGAGCACACAGGTGTTTCTACTAAACTGTGTGTGTGTTTTACAACTACATGTTCTAAGACTGAAGGATTTATAGTAGAAATCAGTTTTTTATGTGTGTGTGTATATATATATATATGTGTGTGTGTAAAAATATATATATATATAAAAGGAAGATTAACGGATGTGGTGATTATTTGAGGCACCAGTTAATTACATAAAATCCAGGCAATTTCCCTTATCAGTGTGGCCTGCCACTCACGAGCATTGGGGATTGCAGCTGGGACTGCAGCGCTTGCATGAGGTGGTGGCGATGGCTTCATCCATCAGGCACATCGCAGCAGAGGGGAGGTTGCAGCGGAGGCCGGGACGGTGTGGGCAGGGAGTCACAGCTGCTTGGGCCCCCTTCCTCTCTTAAAATCTCCATATAGAGTTTTAGTAACTTAATAGGGGACTGCAGAGTCATCTACTGTAGTATCAGCTTCAAGTGTTGGATATATAAGGTATCTGTTCATTTTGTCTGCTTTTTTTTCTGTGCTGGTCTTTCTTCTGCATCTCTTTTGCGTTTTCAAATACATCATTTCTTTTAGCACATAGGCGTTTCTTGTTTCTCTGTTATCCTTTGTGCCTGAAGACCTCACATACCCCGGCGTTACTGTTTGCTCTGCATTCATCATGACTTGTGACTAGGATAGCGTAATTGGCATTTATTCTGAGCACTAACCCTTTCTTTCTCATCTTTCTTTCCTCAAAAGTTGCCTGAAAACACTTCCTCAATTCAAACAATTTCTTTAATAGTAGTTTTTCTGATATTGTGGATTTGTTTTTCTTGGTTTTATTTCACCATTTTGTAATGCAGAGATTGCAGCTGCTTCTGATTTCTGCTGTACAGGTTATAGGTGCATTTTGAAAAGCTGAATCTCAGTGGTGCCCCTGTGGCTGCTGTGTTTTTTTGGACAGTGGTTACTCCATATGGCTCTATTTTTATGTTTTTGTGGGGTAATAAGAGTCTGTGTAAGAACTGCATCAGGCCTCAGGCATGGGTCAGTGAGCTTTTTGTCAGTTTGGATGATGCCCAATGAAAACTTCCACATTGCTTTCTCCACTCCTTGGAAGCTGCCCTCTGGTGTTAGACCCACGCTACCCAGGGAATAAGGAGTATCTGGTATTTTGACAGGGATGCTCTGGAGACAGTTTTCCAATTTGTCTCTATTGCGCTGTCCCCCTCTCAGAGGACAGCAGTGTATGAGATACAAATCTGATGCCACGTTTCTATCAGAGTGACTTGCTTGTAGTTTGTTGTGATGAACACTGGCGTCTCGGGATGCTTGGCCTTGCTGCAGTCAGAGCTGGGCGAGATGTTTGCTCTTTTTCACTAAAATGTTTATTGTAAGTCAGCCTGTTCTTGCTGAACCAAAGATTTCAAGTCCAAAGCCCTCATGACTCATGGTGTCTAGTGGCTTGATTTGAAATAATGATCTCATGTCCCAGCATCAACCTTTAAGAGTGTTCTCGGTGCCAGGATCATGGTTGCTGTGACTCAGGAACATGCTGTGTTGCTAGACGCCTCGTGCCATGTACGTGAGGCTGTGTTTTCTGCCAGAGAGCTATTGCTACGAAATAGCTTCTCTGCAGTAAGTGGATTTTATGCAGATAGATGATGAAATTATTCTTTTAAAATGTCCCTATTTTGTGGGGTCTGAGAGGTGGCAAAGACAGTAACTGGTGAAGCAAGTGAGGCTGCAACAGAAGGATTTGAGTATTGTTCAAAGTGCTTTAGTCTTGATATAACAAAATTTAAGAGGTGACTTAGTTACAAATTACTTTCCTGGTGATAGCGACTGGAAATTCAATGCAAACTTAAAAATAAAATGAAGATTTTCAGCATAGGAGGTTGTTCACTAGAGTTAAAAAAAAAGAGTTAATGAGAGTCAATGAGCATATACAGTGGCTTATCCATGTCTGGAAGTCGCCTGAAAAGGCTGGGAATTGCAGCAAGCAAGCAAAGTCCCCGATTCCAGAAGAATGTGAAAGTTTATTATTATTATTACTATTTTGTGACTTAGGTGCTCTGTGACACTGCTGTGCACTGTGCTACCCCAGTAATTTATCTCAATGTTGCTTATAAAAAGTAAACTTCCTGTGGCTAAGAATTCATCATGTACTAGCTAGTGCTTTTTTTCCTGTATTTCAAGTCAAAAATACTTTCTCAAAAATACTTTCTGTGTAGAATTTTGACAAATGAGTCATACTTGCTTTTAATTTAAATGGTATAATTTTAACTAATAGTGATTTTGCAAATTTGGGCACAGAGTAGGAATAATTACGAATAACACCAAATTATACATTGGGAATCCATAATGAAAATTTGTAGGAGCTTTATTTCATTTCTGAGATGTGGTTTATACTTGCACATCATTTTGCTGAAAACACAAGTATGTTGCTGTTTCATTTGTCAAGTATTGACACAGGCAGCTCTTCTTTCTTTTTAGGAATCTGGGTAAAAATGGCTTATCTAACAGTAGTATTCTACTGGATAAATGTCCACCTCCACGACCACCACCACCACCATACCCTCCCTTGCCAAAGGACAAGCTGAATCCGCCTACACCTAGTATTTATGTAAGTAAATCTAATGGCAGAAGCAGTACATCATGGGCTGTCTTTTTCTAGTCGTATGGTTATCTGAGTTGCTTTATTATGAGTATTTTGAAGAAATGAACTTCATAGCTGAAATCTAGTCACAGTGTTCTCCCAACTGGTACGTAAGCAGGCAGAATAATAACCTTAGAATTTTGTTACATAGTTTGACTTTTACAAAATATTTTAAATTTAGAATTTCAGCTGATCAATAAGAAGAGAAACGGCTTCAAAATTTGGAAGTTTACTTTTAATACCTAAGATTGATTTAAAAGAAAAATAGCTTGTTAGGGATAATGCACAAATATATATATATACATATTTTGCAAATGACTAGTGTGGTGTTTTTTCATAACAATCTGCTTGAAAATAGAGTGAAGAAAATAATAAAATTTGAGAGGATTGTAACAACAAAATGTAATATCTAAGAAGAGACAAGTTTTAATTCCATATTTTTTTTTCTTATACAACTATATAAAAATCTGTTGTGGAAAAAAAAAGCTCTGTAATAGGTTTGCAGAGAATTTGAGCTAGCTCCCATCATAATACACAAGAAGAAATTACAGTTTGTCTCTACGACTAGTGTAAAAGCCTCAGCCTGACTTTTTCCAGCCTAACATTGGGATCAGAAGTGCTTGGCACTTTAACGTAGTACCACACTGGCTGGCTGCCAGAGAGCAAGATTAGGTTGTGAACAATAATATATGTTTTATTTAAATCATGAATCTGAATTAATTCACCCTTTTTAGAGTCCATCATAGCTTTTTCGAGTGTGTACAAAACTAATAAATAGCCATGCTGCACTCTTCAGCGTAGATGTGTCACTGTGGGTCCTGATATTTGGGGAGCTCGACTCTGCGCTCCGTCGTTTTAAAGAGATGTCTCCAGTATCTCCATAGTCTCTGCCTGCAGTGCCCTTGATATTTTTTTTGAAATCTGCCACGCACACTTGCAATATTAGAAAAAGATGGGGGGAAGCAAGTAGGGGGAGATTATAGCATAAAATGGATGTCATTGATGTAACAAAAGCATAGAAAAATGAAAGCAACTTTCCTGGTTAGCTTGAGATATAAGTATGTGAGTAGACTTTCTAATTGTGCTGTTCCTTGTACCCGCCCGTTTTCTGTAGAATTACCTTTTAGACTTTAGAAAAGCATGTTCGCATATTGTCAGGCCGTTAGAAATCTCTAGATTTTGTGATTTTACGGGTAAAGGTACTGTCAGATAAAGAAATAAACTGTAGGAAAAGTGAGTTACAAAAGCTAAAGCAACCTGAGAATAACTCAAGTCAGGAAATAAGTTACTGTAACAAATAAATTTTAGAAGGACTGAACCCAGCATATAGCAGGGAAATGTTTGTATGATGTAGTTGTTCATTCACCAGCATGAAGGGAAACAAATAAAATACTTGACTTCCTTCAATAGTTTATCGTTTTCTGTTGTTCTTTCATGTTTTACAAGTAAGGAATCTAAATTCATCTGAGATCTAATACTACGTTATATTTTTACAGTTGGAAAATAAACGCGATGCTTTCTTTCCACCTTTACATCAATTTTGTACAAATCCAAACAACCCTGTTACTGTAATACGTGGCCTTGCTGGAGCGCTTAAATTAGGTAAGTTTATGTTATGTGGTGTCTTTCTTTGAAAAATAAGTATATTTACAAAAAGATCTCAAGTCTTATAAGTAGATATTTTGTTTTTGTAATACTATATTACATTCTCTATTCATATTTAATAAATGGTTATCTGATTGTCTCTCTGCAGTCTCTCTGTAGAACTATCTATAGAAAAATTATCATGATTAGTAGTAGATGTATTACATAATGAAAGTACATTCTCAGAGCTCCAGTTTGTCTGAAAAAAATATTTTCCTGGTAATAGATGTATCTTTATTTACAGATCTGTTTGCAGAATTGAGTTTTTTTTTGACTTGGAAATATAATCCATATAGTAGCTTCCTAGTTTTCTCAAGGTTTCTACAGTTGCTTGCAGAAGATCTTTAGCATATGAGTTCTAATTTTAAACCTTTAATTCAACAGAGTTATGATGGCTGAGAAACATCTGTATATACTTTAATTTTAGCCTTTGTCTTTTTGAAACTTTTAATGTTTTAATGAAACTTTTAACTGTCATGTATTACTTTTATTCATATTTATTAGATCTAGGACTCTTCTCTACCAAAACATTGGTAGAAGCAAATAATGAACACATAGTAGAAGTAAGGACACAACTACTGCAGCCAGCAGATGAAAACTGGGACCCCACTGGAACAAAGAAAATCTGGCGTTGTGAAAGCAGTAGATCTCATACAACAATTGCTAAATATGCACAGTACCAGGCCTCCTCGTTCCAGGAATCTTTAAGGGTAAATACATTGTCATTATGTAAGGTATCATTTACAAACCGTATCGTAGTTCTAGAACAAAGTTCTTTTAGTAATGGCTATTGACAAAAATGTAGAAGTTGTTGAAGAAAAGAAGTTCCCATTGGCATTTAAAAATCACTTCTGAATAAAGAGTCAACTAAAATCCAGGGTATTCCTCCCAAATACTTAGTTGTCTTAATGTAAAACTCCTGGTTATTATATACTTCAAAAGCTTATTAGCTTAGGCTTTCATATAATGATATACAGATTCACATTAAAATTTTTAGAACTTTAGGCTCTTTTTTTAACGGGGTATAACTTCTGATTTCCCACATGCTTTGAAATCAGAATTCTTTGTTCTTTATACCATACTGAAAGAATTTGAATGTTGCTTATTAAAAGCTTACACTCATACTTGTCTTTTGGCACAACAGCTTAAAATTTTAAAAATATCAAGTGTGACTGATGTTTTCCATATTTGTTACTGCTGGGCTCCAAACATAACATTTTCTGTTTAGTTAAGAAGATATTAGACATATGTGACAGAGTGAAATGTTTAAAATGTTATTTTATTGGTACGAATTATTAATGTTTATGCTAAAGCAGTAAATATGTCCTTGGCATTAGCAAGGGGCAGCCCTCTAAGGCTTGTGTCATCCTAAAGTTGTGAAAAGATGAAACAAAGGTGCATCAAGGAGGAAAAGATAATGACTAATTGCCAATTAGAAAAAGAGGAGAACAACAGGTAGGAAACTTGAGTCTTGCAGTTCTCACTGCACAGAAATGGCACAGATTTCAGCAAGAAAAGGGCAAGTTTCAAATGAGATCTTTGTAACTTTAGAGGAATGGCTTGGAAACAAAAAGTTCCATCTATAGGGGAGGAAAGAGAAGGGATAATGGTTAAAGATTCTCAGTGAGATTGATACAGGGCGAGGAGAAGACCTTAGGAAGGAGGGAATACTGAAGTCATCAAGAGCAGGTGGACTGGCCTAGTTTGGGGCATAAATTATATTTCTCTTCCTCTGCAGTGGTTATAAGGTAAGAAGGATATCTAATGAAGGTTGCTACTGCTGGTTGAAGAGTCATGCCAACATTGTATTCTTGTGCATGTCTTGTTGGAAAACTTTTGATCTATAGTGTCACGTGGATTGCATGTTCAATACAGCACGTGACTGATCCCATAGCAGCATGTCCGCAGGAAAGCCTCTACTTTGTTCTTGCACCAAAAAGGGAACTGCAGTGTTTTCTAAACTTCTCAAAATTAGTGATAAAAACAATTTTCGTAATGACAGTTTTCACTTTTCTCATGGTAATCAAATGCCATTGTTAAATGACACACTTCCTTTTGCCTAACACTGCATTGACCTGTTTCATCCCTAATTGTATTGCTTCACCCTGTTCATAGGAAAGTCATGTTTCTTCTTTTTACAGACACAAACCTTTTGACCTGCCTTGGGCCATCTTTGTTTTTTTCCTCTAATAAATGTTTATATCATTTTTCTGACATATCTGGCAATATATGTGTTTTAAACTTTCTTAGGTACAAGGACACCTTAGGAATTAACTATAGTCCTATTCAAAGTAGGCAGTTCTTTCCTCCTTTTTATCTTACTCTTTGACAAAAAAAAAAAAAAAAGATTTTAGAACAGGGTTTTGAACCTACTCAAAAACATCATGTTATATCATATTTCATATTGGTTAGTTTTTTTTCCACTAGTCATGGAAAAGGAGATTTTATAAATATTAGTCATCTCAGTTTCATATCAAGAGACTTACTTGACTTTGAGGGAAGATAAATGTTCTGGACTAACAAAGTTAGCGCTATTCTATAAGATTGATTTCCTGTTCATCTGCATGACAAAGCAAAGCAACCCATTGCTTTCAGCTGGAATGCAGGATAGCAGAAAGATGTGCAGTGCAGAAGTTTTCTCTTGTCCTGAGCTGGGCTTCATTGAATTTGTAGTCGTGAACAGTTTTTTGCAATGTTTTCTGACTGAATTCATATTTTCTTAATAGTAATATCCATATAAAATACTAGATACAGACATTTTAAAGGTTTTACCAGCATCTAGAAACAAACATCCTCATGTAAGTGAAACTCCTATCACTATATACTTATGTGGTGATACATGTGTATAACATAATGATAACATTTTTGCATTTGTATTTTTATAGGAGGAAAATGAGAAAAAGAGTCACCACAAGGACCACTCAGATAATGAATCCACATCTTCAGATAAGTAAGTGTGGTATAAATCTGTTAATTCTACAGTTTTGCATGTTCTTTTTTACGTAGTTCCCATTTTCACATTCACCTATTATAACTTTTATTTTTACAGCTCTGGGAGGAGGAGAAGAGGACCTTTTAAAACAATCAAGTTTGGGACCAACATTGACCTGTCAGATGACAAAAAGTAAATCTGATTGCTGTTTCTCGCTTTCTCAGTGGTATTTTACAACTGAAGCCATCATGTTGCTTTGAAAAGAAACTTTTTCCTCCCCCCTTTTTTTTTTCCTTCCTCCATTTTCCACTTTTTCATGAACCTATATATCCAAATCATTTTAGAAATAAGCTTTTATGTGACTCTGGTATCTGATCAATACTTTTAGTCTAGTTTACTTTGTCAGTGACTGCATAATGTTAATGATTATATGATACAGTTATGTAGAAAAATGTGTGCATATTTGAGAAATTGAAATTCCTGCCTCTCAAGAATGCTGAAGACAGTGCTGCCAGTGGTAAAGGCTCTGAAGCTGGTAAGCACAAGTTGCCAAATTTGTTATTAATTAAAAACACAAACATTCATTTTGTATTTCGTTAAAGAATGAATGGATTGTGTTTTTCTTAGCAGCAGCATAAAAGTAAGTCAAGATTTTTATCATAAAACCTCAAAATGACTTAATATGTTTTCATGAGTTGAGAGTCATGATCACTGATAATAGAACTGATAATAGAACTCCTGGAGACGAGGAAGTTCTTTAGCATAACATAACTCCTGCCTGATTATTCCGAAGTACTGTTGGTGTTTGCTTAAATGCCTTGAGTACAGGGCTGATAATTCATCTTTGTTCTCTCTTATCCCAATCAAATGGAACTGTTGGTGCCTTTCAACAAAAGACTTGTTTATCTTTGCACATTTAGCTGTTAACCCATTACTGAAATGGTTTCATGACTTCTGTCACAAAATTCTGACTTTGGTTAATTGTTCATTTGAGAAACTTTAATATAAAATCTTCCATGATCGATGCTTGACCCAAGTTAAGGGAAAGCTTAATTTTTTTTTGTATATGATACTTTTTAAGTCATTGTTTTGAAGAGAAACTAATGCACTGACTTGGGAGCTGCAGGTCTTGAAATTTTGTCCTATTGTGTGCCTCTGACCTCAAATAACCAAGAAATAAGCCTTTAAAAACACTTTTCAAATTCTGTGGAGATCTGGTAAAGTTAACAGCTAGAAGCTGAGAATGTTTAATGCTTGCTGAAAACTTTGCAGTTCTCATGACTCCTACTCTTGGTAATAGTGTGTGCTGTCTCCCAGCAGTAGCACGTGCTCCCCGTCCTCATGAGTTGCTTGAATAAATTGTCTATAGAGTGACTGAACATTTTCCAATCCAAAGTAATGGATCTTCAGAAAACAGATTTTCTTCTTAGGTGTTGTTTTTAGGGCTACTTTAAGCTACTGTAGAGGCACTGAATGGGAGAATTGAATACTGAATGAACACTTTCTCCTGTTCTGTCAATAAACCCTTTGTTGAGATCTCCATAGTGTGGAAAAAAACAGTCAGTATAAATGCAGGGCTGATAAGAATCAGAACACAGAGGATTGTACTGGGCCATGTCTAATGACACTGCACTAGAGTGGGGAAAAAAAAGTCTGTTTAGGGCTTGAATGCAGAAAATGGACTTAGTTGGAAAGGTGGAAGTCTGTGGTCTACAGTCAGGGTAGGAGTAAGAGGGTAGGACTTGGGGAACTGTATGAGCAGCGAGGCTAAATGCATGAGGAGGATGATATATGAGATAAAAGTTTCTTGCAGAATAAATCCCACAAGAACAGAGTTGTCTTAACTGTGGCCATACACAATGCCCCAAGTGGAGAAGAATTAATAGGATGTACATTACATTATTTTGCAAAACTTGTCTTTCATTTTTCTTTCTTATCACAAAGGGGCCTTGAACTGTGCTTTTACAGAAGGAAGAGGAAGCCTTTATGTACAGGTCTGAGCTTTATCTGGACCCATGGAGAGCTTCTCATACACAGTCTTGCAGCTTTCATTTTAAATGCTGAGAGTTGATCAGTATTAGCTGTTTTTTATGGGTGGTCTGATTTTATTAATTTTTCATGAAAGTTTTTCAATACTGAATAGACAAGTGTAGAAAGCTACTCTTCATGGCTAGACAGGCATGGTGCTTCTTGATGCTATGGTAAAAGCAGGAGGATCCTAGAAAGTGTCAGGGTTAAGAATAGTGAATTTAACCATTAAATATGAAGAGGGCTAGGAGACCAAGAGCTCTCTACCCATCTCAGTTCACAGACAAGTAAGCTCAAGCTCAATCCACTTCCCAGTATACATGAATTTAATTCAGAATTGAGACACACTCTGAAACAAAGAAGTAACACTACATCTATCAGGTCCTATCTGATTATTGCAAATCAAATGATTTGATTTTCTGTTTTTTTCTGGCTTTCAACTGGTTATACTTTTAAGAATCTGAGGTGCTGTTTGCAGTACGATACTCTTTCCAGAAAATGAATGTGTGCTTCTCAGTAGCTAATGATAATTTGCTTCTAGAAGCGTTTCAGAAAAATGTTTCAAAGTATAAATAATTTTGACAGCACTTTTTGACCACTAGTATTTTTTGTTTTGAATCAAACTCTAGTTAGAATTTAGTTCCATAATATGCGCAGTAGTATGTCTAGTTATTTGAGTGACTTTACAGAGCTCCAGACTTGAAAGGTCAGGGAGTTTTGTGTTCAGAGATCTGCATTTTCATTAGCATGTGTATTCAGTTCTTAACGCGTATATGCAAGTATCGTTTGGCTCTTGAAAACACCGTTAACACAGTTTCTGATGAGCTTAGAGCGTGAGGAGGGTGAACTGGTGTTTCCTTGCAGAAGGAGCATCCCGAGAGGTACTGTAAACCTACTTCTCTGGTAATGTAATGCGTTACATTTACTGTCCAAGTCAGTGAAATGGATGCTTGAATTTCTGTCAAGTAAGGATAATGTATTCTGTGAACTTCCCTTTATATGATGCTAAATTATACAGCAGCTGTTTGTCTACTTCTTTATCTCATGTGCTAACAGTCCTTTTATCTACTGTTTCCATTGCTCCAGCCTCTCCTAGGAATTTTCAGGATTCACAGTTTATCGATTTGCTATTTTGCTGCAGGTGGAAGTTGCAACTCCATGAACTGACAAAACTCCCTGCTTTTGTACGTGTGGTATCAGCAGGAAACCTTCTAAGCCATGTTGGTCATACCATCCTGGGAATGAACACAGTGCAGTTGTACATGAAGGTCCCCGGAAGCAGGACACCAGGTGAGTCTCCCTTTCTGTAAAAAAAAAATATATATTTATATATATATATGGTTGTGGTTTCAGCTTAACTGCTCTGTGGTTTTTGCATCTTTCATGGCATGCATGAGGCATATTCAGTGTTTTATAGTTTCCTCTTCAACTGAGTTTTGTGTGTGCAAAGTACTAGATGATCCCATAATGGAAATTGCTGGATTTCTGCAAGGCTTGATACTTACCACAGTATTGTCTTCCATGTAATATTTCATTTTTTAAGGGGGAAAAAAAATGTCGGGTTGATATACTTGGACTTTATTTGTATTGTGTACCTTGAAAGTTTTTATAAGCTTGTGCATAGATCTTGGGTATTTATAGAAATAAGTATACATTTGCTTTCTAGATTCTTTATTGTGTGAGGATAAAATTTAACCCTCCATAATGAATAGTGCTGTGTTAGGGCACTGGACTAGGACTTGAAAGATCTGGGCTAATTTCAGGTCCTGTTTGTAGTGAAGTATGGCTTTGGACAGTCCCATTGGAGATTATGGTTCAGTTTTCTAGCTGTCAAAAGAAGATAAAGTTCTGGCCTTTTTGCATTGATTTTGAAAGCTCTTTGGGACGGATTTTCTTACCAGTTGTCTATTCAGTGCCTGAAGTCATGAAGTTTCTTGACAGTCATGGGACTGTCAAGAAAAAAGAATCTAAGTTTGAACTTCCCAATGCATTTATTTCTTCTAGAAGGGAGCTGCTGAATTATTGGTCTGATGAGTGTTTTTAACTTTTCGTTTTCCACAAACTAACAAAAACAGAATTCCCAGTAGCTTAGTTGCATTTCCTAACACTATGAAGTCTGTATAAGTAGTGTTTGTAGGTGACATATACAAATTTGTGCTTTTAAACTGGAGTATATTTTCTTAACAATTGTAGCTTACTTTGCATTTTCGTGAAATTATTTTGATAGAATCAGTCTGACAAAAAGTATGTTTCTTTTTCTGTAAATTTCAGGTCATCAAGAAAATAACAACTTTTGCTCAGTAAATATAAATATTGGTCCAGGTGACTGTGAATGGTTTGTTGTTCCTGAAAGCTACTGGGGTGTCATGAATGACTTCTGTGAAAAGTAAGCAGTGCCTGCTACTGTTTTCTACTTCTAGAAAGTTTTTGTTCGAGTTTTCTGTGGCTTTCTCAGGCCTCAGGGGGAAAGTGCTCACAGAGAGTGCTGTAGGAGGACATTATTTTATGTTTTCCCATGTAATTAGTAATACAGGGTTTACACAGAACTACAATACAGAATTTGTGCAGTGCACCAATTCTTGAATTGCCTTAAATGCTCTGTAATAGCTTTGCTTTCAAGTATTAACAGTGAGTATATTATTTATTTTTTTGAGAGAGAACACAGGAATGAATGTAATCTAAGAAGAAAGATAATGTAATCTAAGATAGAAAGTGCTCATCTGGGTTCAAGATTCAAATTTGTACTTTCCTATGGCAAGCGGGGCAAAAGTTAGTACTAGCATAGGCTGTCTGCTACCTGTATGCATTATATGGCACCAGTCCAATTTTTCTGCTAGGAACATTTCCACTTTACAAAATACATCATAATCCTTGCTGTTTATTTAGGTGTTTTATCATACATATGAAAGCTGACCATTTACTTGTACCAGATGTTGATCCTTGCATAGTGCTTTTAAGGCTGTTGCAGTAAAGAGTAATGGAGCAAAGTTTGAGGAAGGGAGGATCAAGCGGCTTGGAGTGATACAATAAAGTATTTTCCTGGTGATCTACATTGTTAATTTTTATTATGATTAATGTTCATGTTGTTCACAAGTCGTTGGTATCTATCATGATGTACCAGGTGACTGCCTTAGGTGAGGTGCAGTGACCATTTTTATGGGGGCAGGGCCAGCTCCAGTTTCACTTGTCTCAACTTTTCTTTGTTAGTTTTCCAGAGTTTTGCAAATTCTTCTCAGTTTTCTGCCTACCAACAAATGCTTTTGTTTCACCCCCCTCTTCAAAGAAGAATTCTAATTCTGTTAATGCGTTTGTAACATCTCTGATGGTGACAGGCCTTTTACCCGCTCCGTGGCACTGTCGATCTGAGGGTAACAGAGAAGCTAAGGGCTTGTTGCCCTCATGAACTGCCTGATGTGTCTGGGGGAGGCAATGAATGGTCCAAAGCACAGGATAAGGAAGGGAAGGAATATTTTGCGTAAGCATAACAGAAGGCTCAAGAGCTCATGATGTAGAAATATATATGGAGGCCTTGGTGGACATTTCTCAGGAGGGGCTGGACACAGCATAAACACGTGCTTATCAGTTAAGCTAGTACCAACAGGTCCCTTGGGTGGATGATCTTCGTGTGCTGTGTAAACTGGCACCGTGGCTGCATATTCAGCACTGCTCAAAACAGAAAGCATCTCTAAGAGCTATATGGTACACCTTTACAAAATAAGTCATTCTGATTAAGAAAGAAACAGCCTGCATCAATGTCATGCTAGGTTTCATAAAAAAATGTCACTACCTCAGTATTAGAGAGAAGAATTGGAGAATTCAAAAGAAAATGGAACATAACTGAAAGTCATAAACTCGCTTTACCTAGGCATCCAGATGGGTAAACGTTTTAGTATCCTAGAGAATGTAATACATGGGATTATGATCAGGAATTTTAGAGATGAAACTTTCCCTTTGACCAGGCCTCCAGGGTCACTGATTAGATGCAGAAAACATTTTTATGATGGTGATCAGATAATTTCACTGAAGTACTGCCAACTAATACATCTACTGATAAATGCTGAAGACTTTATTTTCCCTGTTATTTCAGGAATAATATGAATTTCTTAATGGGATCTTGGTGGCCAAACCTGGAAGATCTGTACGAAGCCAATGTCCCAGTGTATAGGTTTATTCAAAGACCAGGGGATTTGGTGTGGATTAATGCTGGCACCGTTCACTGGGTTCAAGCTATCGGCTGGTGCAATAACATCGCTTGGAACGTTGGCCCTCTTACAGGTATGGTTGAATCGTGTATATGTTAAGATAAATATTCATTATTATCATTCCCTGTAGGGCACAGAACCTGCTCTTGCTTTTTGATTTGCCATATTTTACTAGATCAAAAATGAATAAGCAGTGTTTTAAAATACTCTCTGTGTGTTGAAACTCTAAATAAATGAATAGGTAAGAAGTGAAAGCAACTAGAATGTGGTTTTTGCATGATTCTGTTTAGTAGATTTTTTTAAATTAACCATTTTGTAATAAGCAATGTCAGAATAAAATACGATAAATGAGTTGATGCACACTGTCTGGTAGGCCATTTCTGTAACTTTCTCTCCCAAAACTTTTTTTACCCAGCATACTAGGCTATAGGTTACATATATGTTGAGGACTGAAACCTCTAATTAAAGTCTTAATTTTTCAGGACAACTGATATCTAATCGCTGTTGAATAAAACATCAGGAAATACAAACCATTGTAAGATTATTTTTGTTCAGAAAGGAGTATTAGCTGAAATTCCATTTATAAGGTGGAGTTAGATTTTTTTGGACCTACTGCTCTAGAAGTCTTTAGTTTTTAAGCATTCTGTCAGTCAAAAAAAGGAGAAGTATTTAAAAAAATGTTTTCTTAAATAGTTTAAGGCATATTTTTATTGTGTTATGGTGCAATATGGTGTATATTTTGAGGATTACATGATTAACTTACGCAGAGCTCACACATTCAGACACAGTAAGTTTTGTAAAACATTAAAATTAAAAGGAGTTGGGAGACAGACTTTCTCATTGCTTATTGAAGAAGTGTGCTTCATTGAAAGAGACTTCTCAAGGTGTGAAATTCCTTTTTGATATATATTAAATACCATAGCACTATAAAGTTATGATAATGAATAGAGGGAGATGCAAATGTAGAGTTTTCTTATTTGAATTTTTGAAAATTTAAATAACCATTTTCTTCAAGTGGTGTTCTCTGTTCACCTTAAAAATCTAGCACTTGTCAGTGGCTTCTTGCTTTTCCAGATAGTTGTTCCTACTGTTTTATTATTTTGTTACTAATTTGTGTCCTTAAAGCATCTTAAATACATCTAATAGAAATTTCATAGAACTTAAATGCAGGTAGAAGGACTGGGTCATAAGGAATTCAGCTTATGCTAGCACTACAAAGTATAGATTATGAGGATAGTCAAATTACTTTGGAAATGTTTGCTACTTGCTTCTTGACAGAAGACTTCTGTAATTTTGTTTTTGTGCAGCTTGTCAATACAAACTGGCAGTGGAACGGTACGAGTGGAATAAACTGCAGAGTGTGAAGTCCATAGTACCCATGGTTCATCTTTCGTGGAACATGGCTCGAAATATCAAGGTCTCAGATCCAAAGCTTTTTGAAATGATCAAGTAAGTTTTACGTGAATGTTTACCCATTTTTCTTTTAGCTCTATGTTGTTACTTGGGTGCTGTTAATCAAACATAAAGCAAAACTTAATTTGTAAATAACCCTTTATAAAACTCTTCCATTTCTGAGAAAAGAGAGCGGAACTTTGAAGCCCAAAAATATTGATATTCTATTCTTCAAATAATCCATGTATAGATAACATTAATTTTATTATAGTACTTGATGTTATTGTGGCATAACTTTAGAGTTATCTAATTCACATAGACCCAATACTTTAATTTATGGAAACACTTGACTGTAGATGAAAGAAGAATACATACTCACCTTAAAAAAAAAAATCAAAAGGTCTTCAAAACAAATCTTAAGTTCAGAATGAGGAGCTGTAGTTATTTTTACAGCAAAATTAAAAGTAATTTTATATTTCCAGAACCTCTGTTTAGTTAAGATTTAAACACCATCATTTGGAGAATCCAAAGTAAATGTCTTAAGGAGAAACTGGAAAGCTTCCTTCCCCTTGCTTTTCTTCTAAGCAGTGCATTAATTGATGTGTGATATGATAATCAAGTTTAGTGATATTTCTCATAAAAAGGAAGAGAAAAACTGAGTTACACTGTTAGAAAGAAGAGTAGTAAGGATTGGGTAACCATAAGCTATTGTTTTTAAACTTCTTTTGCAGATTGTCTTTATACATCTTCCCAGGCTCAGAAGGTCTGGAATGTAGAGTTTCGAACAGCTCTAGAGTGTATTTTGTTAAAATACTATTTTAATAATTGGGCACTCACATTTTGCATTTGCATAAGTGTTTTTGCTATGATTTACGCTTAAAAGGGTAAAAACTTAACTGAATATATCATCCTTCTCCAAAAAAAACTATTAAAATGTTCTTAACAACCACAGAAGACAAAACAGTTGTTTCATATTGTCTGGCTGGCTGATAGCAGTTGAGCTTTTAGTGAGATACCTAAATTGTAGATGTACATTACAAGTGAGCAATGTCAGTAAAGAACAGATATAACCTGTTCCTTTTTAGCAGTTCCTTTTACCAGTCTGCTGAAACTATTTCTGGTTTTCCTGTGTAAGACAGCAGAACAGTTACACAATTTTCCTCTGAACTTGCTTGTCTGAAGGAAGAAAAAAACAAGCAGCAAGGAGATACTGTTCATTTCTTCTATATTTTAAGATTTATAGGGTCATTTGTGTGTATGTATGTGTGTACATACCTACATATATATATGTAAACACTTGAGAAAGTAGGTTCTGATGCAGCTGATGGAATTTCAGCTTGAATAGCTGATTTTCATTTGTCATGGGGGGGGAAAAAGTATCAGTGACACAGCTGTCATCTTCATGCCAAAAGGCAGGTCGGTATCTAAAATTACATGTCAAAGATATCTGAAGTGTTTAGATAGTTTGACTTCTGTCTCTGAGGGTTTTAATATAGCACAAAAGATTAACTCCTGGAAAACTAGAAAGTAATTTGTAATTCCAATTTGAAAGATAAATATAAATATGTCACACTGACTTATGTGATAGTCTGCACTACAGAGGAAACAGACTAACATGTAAGTTATAACACGAATGCCTATAGACACTGATTAATGATGAAATAGATTAGGAACAGGAAAGAAGTAATAAAAGTAAACTTTGCTGAAGAAATCTGAAGCATCTTTGTAATTTTTAAAGTGCAACCTAGTACTGATTATCTTGTTAGATAAAAGATAAAAGAGCAAAAACAAACTTTTTTTTATGAGGTGTTTTTTGAAGATCTGATATGAACACTAAAATCATGAATTGGACTAAAGACAGCCAAAACATATTAAAACTTGGCTGAAGGAGCACAGCCCTCAAGAAGAGAATAATTAACAGCAAAATGCTTAATTGCTAGGACTTTTACAAATGCATCTGAGGAAAAGAGGAAATCTAGAGATTGTGAGGTTTAGTATAGGTTTAAAAGTGAATTCTAAAAATAGTTTTATATGAAAGAAACTATTTTAAAAATAGTTTTATGTGAAAGGACAGGATGTGTGAGAAATGATTATACATGAAATCATGAAGCCAGATAATATGTATTTCAATGCCTTTAGGGAAAATAAACTCATGATAGGCATAAAGAGGTCTGTTTTTCATTGTCAGTGGGACAGTCTCAACACTTTATCCAATCTTTTGGGATGCCTAAGTAATCGAACGGGCTTGTCACTTCACTTTCTTTTAGAAGAAATCAGGATGATGTCCAGTTTGAAAGATTCTACCTCTTACTCATGCATTTTGTAATAACTTTTTAAAAAGCTAACGTGAGAGAGGTGCTGGGGATTTTTTTTCTTTTAAACTGAATTTCCAGTATACAGGAGTTAAATCAGGCTTAGTGTTTAAAGCCTATACCACTCAACTAATAATGTGAATCTCCATACACCTTTTTAGCTTCCTTTAGGCTTCCCCTACTTTAGGAAATTGAGGCATGCATCTTCAAAGTGGTAATTCACATGCTTTTTCCAGTTCTTCAATAGCATGAAATGGTTAATGTTTACATTTTGAGTGCCAGTGCTGACACCTGAGTTTTACCAAGGAGGAGTAAGTCACTTCCAAGCTTTCGTTTTCAGCTTTAGCTACAAATTTGGCAACCATTGCAGCTGTGTTATATATTGGTTACGATTTGAGCAAGTCTTTCTCCACAACTATGAAGCTGTAAGCTTGGTTTTAGTGAAGATGAACAGTCTGTTAAACATCAAGAGGAAAGTATCTCAAAGTAAGCCTAAAATTCTGTGAACTTGGAAGTGCTTGAAAGAAACACTTTTTTTTTCCAAGTACACAATGTATATATTATATGTTTAAGGATTTAAAATGGGAAAAACATTAAGTTGAAAACATTTTGATAGAACTTTTAAGCACTTTGTTTTCTGTCCAATGTTTATTCTTCCCCTTATATTTTTTCGATCTTCCTTCTGCATCTAATGAGCATGTAATGTAACTACCCTGTGGAGGAGAAAATTAAAGGCTGCAAAAGCTGCATCTGAACTAAATAGGATAGCTGAGAGCTAAATATTATTGTAAATAACATGGTAATTTTGAAATTGGGTGACCTATTTTGCCAACTGCTTTTTTTTTTTTCTTTTAGAGAGTCTCTGTAACTTACCTAATGCTAGAAAAAAAAGTCACACTTTCTACCACACAACACATATGTAACTATAAGATTGGGAAGCTTAATTATATTTTTTCTATCATTTACAGAAGCATAGTGAGGAATTGTTGATTATAATTTAGCTAGTTTTAGTTGCAAAATAAATATTAAAAACTCTTTTTTTTTCTATTTTAACTTCTTTTTTACCTATTGAGTGATTTTCTTTTCTAGGAACAGTCTGAGTAATATTATTCTTTTTCCCTGTGCATGGCAGAAGTTGCTTGCCACTGAGTTTTGTCTTCATTCTGTGTAATGTGATTTCTGTCAGAACTTAGGTTTTCAGACTTTGCTAACTGATAGCTTAGTAGTGTGGAAGAGGCAATGTGGTTTTTGGGGATGTTAAATAAAATAATGCCTTGGATAGGCTATAGACTGGTTTTCTTTTGAACTTGGCAGGTCAACTTTCTGCTGCTAAGTCCATGATTCAAAATAAATGACAAAAATCACTTCTGGAAGCCCTTTATTTTATTGAGTTTGTTCCAGTCAAAAATAAAACCTACTGACTGATGCAGGGAAAGGGGCATTTGTGGAATGGAATCAATTTATACAAAGGCCCAGGGTCATGTGGACTGACTTCTACCTCGATTAAATTTCTGGGGATACCTAGTGTTCCTGGAAGCCCAGAAGGACATGAGCGAGGTCTGATGAATTTCAGGCTGTTTGAATCTTGCTCTGAAGTTGCTTTTGAGCTGAAGAGGTAACTGAGTGCTAAAGTATTTCCCTGTTCTGATTTTGTTTATAGGTATTGCCTGTTAAGAACTCTCAAACAGTGTCAGACACTGAGGGAAGCTCTAATTGCTGCAGGAAAAGAGATAGTCTGGCATGGGCGAGCAAAGGACGAGCCAGCTCATTACTGTAGCATTTGTGAGGTCAGTAAAAATCTGTAGTGGAGTTTGTACTGTTTTAAATTAAGCTTTATTTAAATGTTGGCTTGTCTTTTGTTGCTGTTGTTGTTGCTATTTAAATTGTACTTCTGCTTTTAAGTTGTAGTATCTACTACATGTTGCAAGCGCATTATGTGCTGCAGTACTGTATGACAGAGCTTAGACAGCAGCCCCAAAAGGGACAGAATCTAAGTATATTTGCTTCACAGGACACAGACTTTTGGAGAAAAAAAAAAAAAGATTCTGCATCCTTTTAGTAGCAATTTCCAAGTACAGCATAACAGTTTTCACAAAGCTGAAAGGAAATTCTAACTCTGAAAATCAGTTTTTAGTTATGTTCTGACTGAACATGCTGGGCAGGATGACTGTAAGCAAGCGGTAAGTAAAATATGACCTTATTTTACAGACAGATTTTAAAAAAATTGTAGATTTAGTAAGTATCCACCTTAGTAACCACCATTATGAAACTTGCTTTTTTGGTATTGACAGATGCTTTCCAGTAATGTTGTTTACGTAGACACCTGAGATGTAATGTTAGAAGTGCTTTTAGAATATTTCACCTCAGTGTCTGAGCTTTAGGAGGATGGAATTTACCCAAACAAATTTTATTTTTCTGTATGCACACACCAAATAAGGCTATAAAGCATCAAACTGTGTATTTAGAAAAAGCTTTTCAAGATGAGATTTTAAGTTTGCTTTCTGTTTCCTGTCTAATAGGTGGAAGTCTTTGATCTGCTTTTTGTCACAAGTGAGAGCAATTCTCGAAAGACCTATGTTGTACATTGCCAAGACTGTGCACGAAAGATAAGCACGAACCTGGAAAATTTTGTGGTGCTAGAACAGTACAAAATGGAGGACTTGATGCAAGTCTATGATCAATTTACATTAGTAAGTCAAATTAATAAATGGGTGCATAAATACATTATTTGTAAAGCAGTTGTAGGTGGTCTTGGTACTCCATTGTATGAGTACCGAGGACTTTCTGATTCAAGTGGAGGTATGGGTTGCGTGTGATTTTTACAGACCAAAACACTGAAGATTCAGAATGATGTAAAATAGTACAGTAACTTACTGCAGAGCATAACCACTGAGTTTTCAGAAAAAAAAAAATGATGTTACAATTCATAAAGTTGTGGCTTTAAAAATCCAATAGAGATCACCTGAAGACCATAACTGGATCAGATGGAGATGGGAAGAATCAGGACAGTGAAGCTTGGCGAAACTAGCACCAGGTTCAAGAGCATCTCTAATACATTGGTTGTGGTATGAAGCCAGTATAGCAGCAGAGCATCCTATGCACTCAGACCCCCCCTTTCCCTCCCCTCCCCTTCCCTTCCCAAATCAGCACTGTCCCTCTGCTTAGCAAGTGGATGCTCTCAAACAGTTCTGTCTTTGGCTTGGGGTTTCCTTCGCATTTCAATTTAAAGCAAAAAGCCTCTTTGCCATTATAGCTTTGTGCTATATATGGCAGCCTCCTGCTTTGAACTGTGTAAGCACAACTGTCCTAACATTTCACCCAGGTTTCATTGTTTCAGGCAAAAATGGCTTGTTTTGTAATCACAGTGAGAGTGATGCTGGATTTATTTATGATAAGCCTTGCTTTTCCATCAAAGGAAGTGATCACTGGATAAAGTATTACAAGAATTTCATGTTGAATTAAATACAGCAGCCTCGAAACGGCTGTGCCTTTTGATTCATTTCCAGGTGCTGCAAAAAATGTATGTTTGGACAATAATTTCATGTAATACTGGAGTGCTAAATTGTGAGCTTTGAGCAAATGCCTCAAGGTTCAGCAGTAGAGGATGGTGGGAGTGCAGGGCAGTGTCCTCTGAATTTAATTCTCTTCACTGGTTCTACAGAGCCTTGAGGTGGAGGAACTTCAATTCTTACTTTTAGAAGCCTATTTTCATTACAGTCTGTGAAATACAGCAATTTCAAAATGATGATCTATTATAGAAAAGCATATAAGTAAAGACCTGTTCTCAAACAGGACTGCCAATTAAGTGGAATGGGCAAGAACGATTCTGTGAGTGGAAGGGGAGAGAGAGGAGAGATTTTGTTGTCTGTGTTTATGACATTATATAGGTAATTGTGTCAATATAGCTGTGCCTAGAGCAGGGGTTCTCAACCTGTAAGCAGTTTCCTCTCTGACCAGATCCTGTACCCGTGGCCATCAAGAGCACTAAAAATTGTTTCATTTTGAAATTAGTGCACATTATCACTCCTTTAAAATGGGGTACAGTTTGGATGGAGAAGAGTTTTAGCCTAGCGTTTAATAAATAAAATGGTATCTCTGAGGTCTAGGAGGAGAGAAGAGCTGAGATTTGTGGCAAGTCACAGAAGAAAGATGATCTCAGGTAGAGGGGGTCCCATGTTTGGGGGTAAGGTGCTGGCAGCAAGCATGGGCATCAGCTAGTCTTAGTGTTCCACAGGTGGCTACCCTGGTTGTGATTTAACATGTCTTTAAAAACTCTCAGTAGCTTTTTGTAAGGACGCTATATCATGACTCTCAGTATTGATGGGCAGGAAAGAAGAAGAGGGAAGTGCCTTTAAAGATTCAGTATTTTGCTGGTGATGCCACGAAGTGCGTTATAAAGTGCATTACTGGGAAATGGCCACGTATCTGCTAGACCTTCTCCTGAAAGCAGGCAGAAATGAGGGAGACCTGGCTTCCTTCATCCTTGAGAAGCCCTGGGGCTGTTCTCCAGGTTACAAAATGATTTGTCCCCTTATCAGGGGACCCTTTTGCACCACCATCCTAACCCCGCAGTTGCATGTTGGCCTTCTGGTAGGAAAAAAAAAAAAAAAAATTGCAGCCCATCAGGCATTTGGAGAGGCACATACAGAATCCTCCACTGGCAAACAGGTTGAGAATCCCTGTTTTAGAGCATATAAGGTACATCTATACAAGCCCACACAGAGCTTTTTGCTGCTCTAGAAAGATTTATTTTGGTAACTCACACAATATTAACTCAGATATCCCTGCATTATAATCCAGTCTTCAGTACAGGCAAAAGCCTAATGTAAAATAGTGATAATATACCCATTGTATTTGAACAGGTTGGGAAAAAAGCCAGAGTCCACTTGAAAAAGTCCTGAAGTAGAAAAGCAGTAGTGTTCACAACTTTAAACTCTCATATTTACTGTTTGTGCAGAACTTGGTTAGACAACTGAGTTTTACACCCTTGTAGAAAAGGTAATTTAATGTTTTCTTTTTCAGGCTCCTCCATTGCCATCCTCCTCATCTTGACATTTTTTCATGGACATTAAATGAAAACTTTTCTGATATTCAGGAAGTGACCCAGTTCTGCACCACTGATTTTTGTAGCTATCCCGTAAGGCTGCTGGCTGAAAGCTGTGTCTATGCAACCTTCCAAGTGCGGAGTGTCAACCAACTGGACAGGAGAGAGCACTGCCTCCTACTCCAGAACTCAAAACAAATAAAGCTCATCCAGCTGTACTTCAAAAAAATAATTCCATGTTTTGTATATATCTGACAAAACTGGCAACGTTATACAGACTACTGACTTGAAGACCACCTCTTTTGTATTTCTCTGTTTCTGGGCTGATGAGTTGGTTTCATCCATTTTTCCCCATCAGAATTTCCCTTGGAAAAAGTACTAGCTTAGCTGGTCATTTCTTTGTAAGGTAGATAGAAATTTTAAGTCTTTCTTTGGGCAACTTTTTTTTCTTTTTTTTTTTTTTAATGTGAAGAGTTAGGTGATATAAATTTTTTTACTGCTTTTATGTTTTTCTGTCTTGTTTTGAAACCATGACGGTTACACTTTTGGTTCCTAAATAAA
Organism: Crypturellus soui; assembly: GCA_032275445.1. Lineage (NCBI taxonomy): Eukaryota > Metazoa > Chordata > Aves > Tinamiformes > Tinamidae > Crypturellus > Crypturellus soui. The sequence goes on along the minus strand of JAUBNY010000407.1, from coordinate 1,588,535 downwards.
ATTTAAAACAATTAACAGCCAAGTCACAAAGATAAATGGGTTGCACATAGACTAAGGAATAAACTTCAGATTTGTGATTTTTGTTTCTAATCTTGATGTAAATTTACACTATTTATAAATACATATTTATTGCTTGAAAATATTTGTGAATGGAATGCTGTTATTTTTTCCAGATTACCTGCCATTGAAATTTTAAGGAGTTCTGTAATTTCAAACACTACTCCTATTACATTTTCTATATGTAAATAAAACTGCTTAGCATTGTACAGAAACTTTTATTAAAATTGTTTAATGTTTAAAGTTTTTCTATTGTTTGAGTTTTAAAAAGATTTTATGTACAGTGCCCAGTTTTTGTTCTTTTTTGAATCTGATTATATATATTTTATATATACTCTTGTGTGTGTGTATATATAATATATATATAGAAATTTGAATATAAATATGTGTATAAAGATTTAGAGACTAAATTTTTCTCGTTTTAAGTTTTACATCTATGGTAGATTTGAGGTGTCTACTGTAAAGTATTGCTTACAAAAGTATGATTATTTTTAAAGAAATATATGGTATGTATCCTCAAGACACAAAATGACCTTCAGACTGGTTTATTGTTAAATTGCACTTTTTGCAATAACAGACCAATAAATAGTTTCTGCCAAATGTAGTAGTAGAAATAAGTAATGGCTAGACTTTGAAGCTCTCAAGAAAATACTGGGTCTCACAGGAAGTTTGGCACTAGTTTTAGAGAAGGAATGAAAAAGGTGAATTTGATTTTGGGTGGAGACACTATCTAGAATTCAACCAAATTGCAATTTATATATTATAATATGTTCTATTAACAATTTAAGCATTAAGACTGAGACATCTTGGTGTCATTGTTGACCCCAAAAAAGACGTTGTTTTGTGGTATTCTATTGTATTTTCACATATTTTGTAATACAGATTCACTGGTAAATTTTTGAAGCACTAGGTTTATTTAGGACGACTTTATAATATATCATTGTAACAGTTTGCAGTTTTAATTATGGTATTTATTTTAATTTGCTCCTTTCTCATCAGCTCCTTGAAAATGCATTAAATCTAAATTTCAAAATTGATACTTTTCTTATCTATCAGAGTTGACTGATGCATAAGGTCCTGCATCAAGCAAGCAATTTCTCACCATTTTTCATTAGTGGGATATGTTAGTGATGGCACTGTTATTTTTTTGTAATCCAAGTGAAGCGATAAAGGCACAAAGCTTGCTAATAGTGTATTTTGAGCAAAAGGTAAGGACTTGGGGCTCCAAACAGAAGGTGTTCCATGAGAACTGGTACCGCTTGTCTAATGCTGCTACAACAGTTTAACTGTAGTTAGGAATCACTTTCTTGCTAGGCCCTTAAACAGTTGGACAAAAGGGTAGAGAGATTAAACAAAACCATATGAGAAATTCTCTTGCCAAGAAAATTATAAACCAGTAGTTAGGAAGCCAGTATTTGCAATTCTGTAGAGACGCAAGTCTCAGCTCTTGGTAACAAACTCTACAAATCATATATATTTTTTTTGACTTATGTATTTTATGCAGTCATAAATATTGTAATCTTGACAAACTATGCTGCAACTGAGAAGCTACTCCTTTCCAGTAGTCTTAAACCCAAATAAAAGCAAGATAACTTACCTCAACTAATGGTAAACAAACAGTCCTTATTTCTCAGGGATATTAAAAAAAAATAACTAGGGAAGGAGCTACTGTGTGTTAATCAGAAGGTCTTTGTACCTTCCTTGCCCTTTGGAAAAGAGGCTATGCCTTTACCAAGGGAGAAAATACTTCACTACAAACAAGCGGCCCCAGTGAGTAGGGCATCAGCCAGTGGTGCTCACTCCACAGTGTCATGGGTTTTGTCATGGGTTTGAACTGCTACGGGGCTTTAGTACTTCACAGTTTTATTACTTTTTAATTACATTATGCTCCTAAAATATGGGCAGTTTTCACCTATATGCTGCTATGATTTAGAATGCTTTTTTAAATTATATTTAAAAAGCACCAAGTTAATATTTTAAGTAATTGCAGTCATTATGAAGTGCTTTTGTGTCCTGAATTATGAAGCACATGGTGTGAGGCATTTGCAATCTTGGGATATTTCCAAGCTGACACAGGAGGGGCAGTTTCTCAGCTGAGCGGAGGGGACCAAATGGATCTCCAGGGAACTTCTGTCTTGTGGCCCCCACTGGAACTGTAGCGCAAGTGAATCTCTGCAGTACATTTGCTTAGGGAAACAAATTCTTGTAGCAAGCAAATTAAGTATCATAGCATAAAAAGGTGAAAACAATTAAGGTGGCATCTGTTGAAAGTATTTCGAGGTCCAAGACTAACAGAAAAAAAACATGGTATTAAAACTTGAGGTACATTAAGACAATGAGCTACAAAGGAGCAGAAAGTTGGGGTAGTGAGAGAGAAATAAACAGCAACGCAACTCTGGATCTGAGAACTTGTTTCTGGAGGAAAACTGGAGGAGCTTGAAAACAAAGGATCCTATATGTGGGGAGAAGGATTAGTCACAAGTTTTTGAGCTTAATTTTAATTCTTCCATAAATCTATTATATTTAACAAAGCATTTTAATTTTAAGCTTTTATTCAGATACGTAATGCTCACAATCTCCAATCTTCCTCTCCCCCTTTTCTTTGGCGAAATGACATTTACCAGTGCTTAAGTGCTTATTATGTTTCAGAAGGAGTGATATTGGCAGTTCTGTAAGGGAGAGACAGGTCTGGTGACAAGACTTCCCAAAAGTTCCTGAATTATACAGCAAATAACTCAATGATCTTAAGGACGGTTTCCTGACTCTCTACCTTATTATTTGGGAAAAGGACTTTGAAAACAGTGATAAAATGATGTTACCCTATTGAAATTAATATTAGCTTCAATCCAGCCTAGTACAACATAAATTCTTGAAACAAATGGGTAATCCACAGTTGCTGAGATTCTCTACGAAGACACAGAATGACCCAACAGCTGCTGCAGCTCTTTGGCTGGGATAATGTGGACGAGGGTGTTCGCCCTTAGTTCTGATGCTGGAAAGGGGGTCAAGTAAGAATGGGTTTTTGCAGGGCATGGGGCTAGCCATGGGGGCTTCTAAGTGTGAGCTCGGCTGGGCCAGAGCCGTTTTGTCTGGATTCGCGGCAAAGCCCAAGGGGCCAGCGGCTGAGATGGTGCCAGCAGCTGTGTCTGGGGCAGAACAGGGCAGCACAACCGAGGCCTGAGCGCAGCAGTGAAAGGCGCATCCGGGGGCCGGGGCTGGCACCGGGTTGTTGCTTGGAAGCCTCTGGGCGTGTGGGCGCAAGAGAAACGAAGCAAGGAACGTTTCCAACCCCCTCCTCGTCCCTGACTTGTAGTGCGGAACCAGCAGGAGACTGAGGGCTGCTGTGAGGAACCTGCCCCGGGGCGGGTGGTCAGGCATGTCTGGCTGCTGCAATTTTAATCTGTTCAGTGCCAAGCTATGGAAAGATCTTCACCAACAACCAGCTCCTTGCCAGCGGGCTGTTCTGAGGCTGGTGACTTGAAGGACGTTTTCTGGGCTTGAAGAAGGTGGTGCGATGCAGACGGTGGGTGC
>JAUBNY010000407.1:1560430-1572392 GCA_032275445.1 Crypturellus soui | reverse complement strand
AATTGCTAGAGAGTTCTTTTGGGAAGGATTAGGTTTAAAGTAATTGTCTTTTATAAATTAATTTCACAACCTTTTGGAGCTTGGCCTACGAGCATTGCAAGGCTTGACTGAAGCAGGCAGACAGGGTGGGCACTGATTCCAGGTCCTGACTGCCAAAAAAAGAGAAAATATTAAAAGAAAAAATTGGCAGTGGGAAAAAAAAAGGGGGGAAGGGAGCAGCCAAATACAGGGAAATGAGATTTAGTTTAGGAAAATGATTGTTCTCTGAGCCATGAACTGATTTTATGGCTGGCACGTTAGTCACATGAGCCTGATCTTTGTAAGTTATGTTTGAAGAGAAACTGATGGCGCATACAGCTCTTATCTATTCAATATTTTGCTTCAATATTTTAAGTCAATGATTAAGTTATTTCTAATTAGGTAAATTTATTTTTTTAAACTGATATCAAAGTGTATTGAAGTGGGAAACTCTTCTCCACTTCAAAATCTTTGGATCAAGCTATGTGTCTCAAAACTTCCACTGCGGTGGTTTTGCTGCCTTGAGTCCAGCAGCAGGGGAAGACAGCGACTCTTTCATTTCTTATTCTGAGCATTTTATGACATTCAGTGAGTTATCAGGGCCCTCCTGAAGTAATTGCTAAAGCAAAAAGTACTGAATGAGAGGCCAGGCTGTGTCAGGCTGAGTCACTGGGTAACTGCGAAGAGCTCTCCTCTGGCCCACGGTTTGCAAATGATCCCTGCTGTGGCATGGACGGGCCCAGAGAGCTCCTCGGCTTAGAGCCTTTTGGACATTTTGTGGCGTGCATTTTTAGCTGCAACTGTATAAACAACGCTCCCCTCCAGCACCGAGTGGAAGCCACCAATTAGCAGCGCAGAGCGGGGCGTGAGTAACTACTCAGGACAAGCAGATTGATGGCAAGGCTGCGAGGTCTCCCCGTCTCCCCTCCGCACAGGGACAGACTCGCGGGCAGAAAGAGGCCGGGGTTAATGTGCAGTTATTAGGTACAATCACAGGCTCAGAGACCTAAGATGGAGACAGACTCAGGAAAAACTGTTGAAAACAGACTGCTAATCAGCCTTATGGATCTCGGCGAAGGACATGTTTTTCTTACTGGAAGAGAGCCATGATGTAGAAATAGACCGAAATCATGAAAGAGCTGCAGCAGTAGCTTATACTGTATATTTAAACATTGTTGCTGTCAGACCATCTGGACCTAAAGCTAAATTTACCTACAAATTATTTTCAGCGTTTCCACTTCTTGAGAGGTGAAAGGTGCACTTGGTATTTTATGCCAGGAGGAATAGTGGAAAACCAGAATAAACGTCTTGGGTCAGATGTTCTCAGCGCCAGACCTACGTGTGTTTCTGAGTGCCTAACGCGCGTCTGTAAGTAACGTTTGCCTGCAGGTATGGTGCTCTGCACGCACAAAAAGGGAACCGAGTCCCTCCTGAGCCTCCCTTTGCATTAGCCAACACAAAATTGTGACTTGCATGCCAGGACTTGGTAACTCTGCACATAGATTAGCAATGTAAATGCATTCACATTTTTTAAATGCTTTTAGGCAAGTTACTGATTTATTTTTTGAACCATGGCTAGAGGAAGACTGTTTCTGGAAAACACTTCCAGAAGGTTCCAGAAATTTTTGTTCTGACTCAGCTCAGTCAAATTTGCTTAGTGACTCTTGGGCACCTGGGTCCCAGGAGAAAAGCCTCAGACCCAAGAGAGGCCTTGCAGCCCAGCAAGGGACAGCAGGGAAGGTTTGGTGGGGCGCTCTGACCCCCCACAGGGACAGGTGGGATGGGGCCTCACAAACGCTGCCTAAGAAAGTTCCGGTAACTCCTACCTTCTCCTTTCGTCCTCCACAAATAAAGCAATTCCCTCTAGCCCTGGGTTGGCCACTTCTTGGAGGCAAGGGTCTCCTCCCACCCAACGTCTAGGTGCCTAAATCACTCCTTTGAGGACTGGCTTAGTGATTTCTCCTTTAAAGGGAAAATGGAGGAGGGACTGGAGATAGGCAACCTCTTCCTGGTCAGGACTCAGATCTCTGTGACTTTTAGGAGGTGCCTCAGCACCTAGGTTAAGTCGCCTCAGCGACTCTCATCATGTTCAAGGTAAATTTATATCTCGTCTTTTATTGTTGTTTCCCTCTTCTGCTTGTTAGACATTTTCCCATTCGGGTGGTTTTGTACAAAACCACTCAAACCCACTGGTCTCCATATTTTTAGAGACAAAAGTGTGAATGTATCTATTGGAGAAGCAGTATAAAAGTTGGGGATTTTTGGTCTGGAAATGAGAGAACCTTTATTAGACTCCAATTACTGCCAGTCAAAACCATGGAAGATTAGAAGTAAAGATATTTGGGCATTACAGAAACTAAGTCTCAGGAGACAGGGGATCTTTCAGCTTTTTAATGCTGTCAATTGCTTTTTTCTGTTCCATGTGCCATAAAAGTAATAAAATTTTAATATTTTATAAAAGTGGTCTGTAGTGGGTGATGGTAAGGAACTGATCAAATGATTCAGCTTAGATATGATTCTTAGAGCATTAAAAACCCCCACAGGAAAGTCTTAAATGCTTCCATCCATCTCACACTATACATATATCATCTCAATCAAAAAGATGATCTTGGTAATAAAGCCCCTGTATCTAGCTAGTTGTGGGTGAGCTGCCTTCAGAGGGTTTCATTTTAATGGATGGCACGGAAAATTTTTCCAAGGCCAAAATGTGTGAACAAGATGTATTAATCTTGTAGCCGCTGTCATGATAACGTCTGCAATCCGTGAGCCTTAGATCATGTCAAACACCCCACGTAACCACTGTGTCTCTGGGAGATGAGCAGTGAATCCCAGGTGCTTCCTCTCGCGCCTCCATCAGGATCCCTCTGCTGTGATGCGGCTCTTCCCAGCCACCCCAGGTCCTTCTCGCGCTCTGCGGCCGCGGGGCTCTGAGACTGCTCCGCTCCTTCTCCAAGGGCTTCTCTCAATATTTGTCACTGTATTTGCAGTCCGGGTAGCGATAGGCAAACCGCGAGTCGCAAGATCGCAGCGGTTTCAGGAGCTCCGCGAGCTTCGCGACCGCGCCGTCCGTGCCCTGGTCGCCGGCGAAGCCGTCGGCGCAGCGCTGGAGGAAGCGGTCTATCTTCTCCTGCACAGCTCCAAGGAATTTCCCCCCTAGGAGCTTCGGCAAAAGCTCCTGACACACCATGACGAGGCTCTGCTCCTCTCTGATTGAGTTACAGGACACAGCTGCAGACTGGCAGTCCACAGTCAAGCAGCTAAATATATCTTTGTACTCCTGCTGGTCACCGGTGAGCGGGCTCCCTGTTAACCACAGTTAAATGAGTTGTTAGAAACACGGAGCACAATCCTGGATAATCAAATATACCTGCAAGTTAGTGACAAAATGTTGTTAATACAATCTCAATGACACTAGGATCTTCCATCGCCAAGTATGCTGTGCTACATCTGCGTACGGGCCAAACAACATTCTCACTCCCCAAATGCATAGACTTTGCTGAATGACAGATCTCCACCATAACGCACAGAACAATCTCACAGAGGAAGCTGAGTCATCTATTCATTAAAAAAAGTAATAAAAATAAAAATAAATATATAAAAATAATTTAAAAAGTAAAAAAAAGCCAAGAGCTGGAGTGTGGAGTTCCTATAAAAACAAAAAAGGCTGCAGTAGTCAGAGCCATAATATTTCCATGTTATCCATAATTGCAGCAATCACTAAATTGCAACCATTAATCTATCTGGAGACAAAACAGGAATAGTAACAGGAATAATAATAATAAAATTATAAAAATCTCTGATAACTGTTTCCAAAATACGAGCCTTTTAAAATTTTAACATTTAAATAAAATATTAAATTACTGAAGGAACAGACTTTTTGACTAGTTCTAGTGCCAGTGATAGACCAATATAATGGGTGAAAAAAGTGAATAGTTGTTCTTTTTAGAGAAATCTTACAAAAAGGAACTTCTGGTGTTGTTCTTGCAACTAATGTGAGAAATGCACCTAAGATTCTGCTTTGACCTAGTTCTTAAAACAAGCCAACCTACAAAGTTTCTCTCTGCAAATATTGACATTTGTGTGAGAAAAGCTTTTTAGCAAAAGAAGGGATTTAAGGATTCGTTCATTTGGCGCAGTGTGTGCTGAATATTGTTGCTAGTCACAGAAATGGCAAGACTGTGTGTCATCCGCGTGGCACTGGGATGCACTCTGAGGCATCCTATGGTCATGGCATCATTTACCAGGCAGATAAAACTCCTGTTGCCTTCCAGACTCGGTGCCAAGGGTGGCAGCAGCCACTGATGTTTTTGCTGTCAATATGTCTCTTGTACTTTTATTACAGAGTTTGCCAAGCAACGTACTGATTCTTAAGAAAAAATAAAAAGAAAAATCAGAAAAGCTGAGCACAGCAGGTGAACTATTTGTTTTCCTCCGCCTTACGAAAAGCTCCCGCAACAGATGCGCGCCCGCAGAGCCTGCTGAGTACCTTCCTCCCTGTCGATGATGCCCAGCGTGCTGGCATCCCGGATGAACAGATGCCCGTTGCTGAAAACGCCGAAGGTGCCAGCATCCACGCGGGTGAAGTAGAAAAAGTAGTTGAGGTCGTTGGCGCCCATGGAGCGCAGGACGGCGAGGAGCTGCAGGGCCAGGTCGGCGGCCACCTCGGGGGCGGCCCCGAAGAAGTCGCGGAGGGGCCGGGTGCTGGCGCTGACCACCAGCCGCCCGCAGGAGCCCAGGTATCGCGGGAACGGCCACCCCTCCACGTCCGGGAAGATCTGCGGGACAGCGGGAATGGCATGTGGACCGTCAAGTCCAGAACCCCCTTTCCTGTGCTCTTCTCCCCATTTGCGGCTAAGTGGAGGAGCACACGCTGGGTTAGTAAGTGTGGCCATCTTCTCATGGCCATCAGCCCACCATCCTCCCAAATGACTTCAGGCACATTCCTTGTCCCCAGGTAGCCCCAGGAGCCTGGGAAGGCAATAGCCATGTTGAGGTAGCTACTTTTCTTTTCTTCTTTTGCTTTATTTTAATTAAAGAAGAAGAATCTGATATTGCAAGAACTGTTCTGGGAGAGAAAGGAGACTAACTGGAAAGTCCAAGATAATAATAGACTTTAAATTCATGAAATTTTAAGGCACATAAGAGCTAATTTTAGGCTTCTTTATGCAGCCTTTGATGGCTCCCTCATGAGCACTGCATAGCTAACGTCATGGCTTGAAGGTGAGGTGAGGCTAGAGCTGTTTTAGCTAATTTGTAACAACTGTCTGGCTCATTTTAGAGGAGACTTTGCAGCCTCAGGTTCGGAAATCCCAGATGTTTAATACAGCAGGGACGTTTGGGGTGGGCTCACTGCATCAGTCACCTCATGCCAGTAGTGCATCTCACTCCTTAGTGTGGAAGTCACATAGCCTTGCCAACATAAAACTTTTCTTCCGTTTATATTTTAACTTATCTGTCTCACTGGGGCAGAGGGCGAGGGATATGGGGCCTCCCGGCTCTTTGCCTTCAAACAGAGAGCTCCGTTTTATCTGGAATTCAACCAAACGCCTCTGCAAAGCTGCACTTCGCCATGGAGCTGGTTGCTGGTTGCATGCACACAGAAGGAAAATGAAATAAAATAGCTGTGGAGTGTGAAGCTGGGGGAATTGGTGCTATCCAAGGCCACGTGCTGCCTCAGCATTGCTTCTTGGTGCGCCCACGTCAAAACGTGCTCTCTCGCGCTTTGGATTTTATGAAGAGGCCGTGATTTTAAGCAATACATTAGCAATGCAAACAGAGCGCTGTGCAGTCCTGGGGAGGTATACAACCCTGGCTTTTACACTACATTATTGTAATAATAATCCATCTGGGTTCAGATTTGTTTAAGGGGTTGGGCATCCGTATCTCCCAGCAACTTCCTAGGCTATTGCAAGGCACCGAGCAGCCCTTGCTGAAGGACCGGGCCTGGGATTCCCTGCAGCCAGGGCTGTTTTAGCCAAGGATTTGCTGGAGAGGGGTTTCTGAAGGAGGCTTCAGCACAGGGGGCGCCTACCTGTAGCAAGATGGGGTGCGAGTTCACCGCCAGCGTGTACAGGAGGCGCAGCTTGTCGCGCTCGGTGAGGTGGTCCATGTAGATGCTGCCCGCGTCGGGCACCTCGGCGTAGCGCCGCACGATGCGGTCCAAGAGGCGCTGCGACGGGCAGCGCAGCATGGGGCTGGGGAGACCCTGGCGACGGGGGAAGAGGGAACAAAGATATTTATTTATTTGGATATTTATTTATTTGCCTTCCTGCCTGGAGCACCACACTGCGCTCAAGCCGTTCCGTGGGTAGGGACAAGGCTGCGTGTGACAGCCCAGCCCAAAGCTTTGGTCCGCGTAGCTGCTCTGCCCATCGGCACCGTCTGCTGATGATGGGTATGAGGTTTTTCTGTAGCAAAGTCTTAGAAAATAACATGCCACTTCTTCATAACCACAGCCAGCTCCGACGTCGCTTAGCACACATGTTGGTGGCAAGAGCTCTGGAAACGGCAGGCGCTCTTCGCAGCCCAACCGCGGGCCCTGCAAGGCCCCTCTCCCTTTGACTGAATGGCACCGTGTCAGCCGGTGCCGGCGGGCCTCCTCCTACCCTGCTGCTTCCAGCCTTGGCAGCCTTATTCAATTGTGGAGGCCTCTCCCTTCATTAAGTCAGTGAGTCACTTCCTTCTTCAAATAATATCTCCAAATTGCTTTCCTATTTGCTTAGCCTGTAAGCAGCTTTCTTGGGAATACTATTTGCTAAGGTCAGTAAACATGTTTTAAAACTCTGTAAATAAACATTGTATGTGGGTACATGCACAGGAAATATTATCTTTCTGATAAACTTGCACATTAACTATCAAAAACAAAGGTTAATATCCTGTGTATATTTTCTTGCAAACATGAGCAACAAATAAAGAATTGTTGAGTTAATGGATTCAGCCATTACTGTATTTCAAGTCTCTAATTTGTAGGTTTGATTTGTAAAAAGTGATTCACTGCTGGAATAAATGTCAATATATATATATATCTTTTAGTTGAAAAATACCATTGTTTTGAAATCAGTGCAATTTTTCCTAATAGTTAAGGGGAGATGACATATGGAGAATTCCCTATAGCAGTGCAAAAACATTACATCGGCATTTTTCTGTTTGGTGATGGAATAAGATTTTTGTTTACCCTTTTTCTTCCAAATAATCCAAGTAGCCTGACTTATTCTTTCAGATTTTCTTTTTAATTGATATTTGGAAGGCATTCTGCAGAGGAAAGCTGAATACCCGAGCTCACAGTTGCTTCCTGCCACTCTTCACCCTGAGAGCGAAGATTTGGCATGGGATGTCTCCAAGTTATTTGGTTACTCTGAGCTAGGTGGTTCTTGGTCCTTCTTGCTTGAGCTGTTCCCTCGGCATAAAGCATTTAACTAGCCAGCTACCATGGCAAAGAAGGAAAGAAGGGATGCATGACTATCCCAGGCCAAGGTGGAGAGCAGCGGGGTGAACCCCCCGAATACTCCAGCCTCAATGAGGCTTAAACTGCTCCCCGAACCGTGCCCTGAATACTCAGATCTGATCAAAACTATCCAAAACACTCAGTCCCATCTGGAGTGTCATTTTGCAATGACCAAAGGATGATTTTTTTTCCCAAGAGAATAAAACATTTGCCAAAAATATTTCCCCCCAGTTCTATAGCTACAAGTTTTGATAGACTTCTGACCTCTGGTGTAGCTTTATCATGGAAATATTTTTTCAACCAATTAAAAAAAAAGAGCCCAGAAAGGAGGGGAAGGGAATGGTTATGGCTTTCTGTCTCACAGCACTTGCAGACACATTATGTCTGGCTTTCACATTTTCTTTGGGTGAGAAGTGAGGAAAAAATGAGCAGAACTGAATGGTGTTAAAGAGATAAATGGTGGAGACATCTCTTGCAGTTCAGCATGTCTGCAAATATTTGCCACCAAAGTTAGAAAGCCTTACTGCCTACAGGGGTGTGCACTGCAAAGCTGAGACCCTTTTCTGTGGACCACAGGAACAGAAGTCCCCATAGAAAAGGCTACAGAGAAGCTGCAATTAGGAATTCTTCTAAGGTCAGAACTTGTCCTGTTAACTCAGACTTGGACACGTGCTGCACCACTGCGGTCACGACTGCTCATTTCCCATGAAACTATTTTAGGGTTTTTATAATTAAAACAGTGGCTGACACTTTGGTGAAGTCACCTTCATATCCCCTCTCCGGGACAGAAGTCTGAGCCACGGAGCCGTCTCTGCTGATGGCCACAGATGAGGGATGGGTGCGTGTGAACAGGAGGCAGTGTGTGATGAGCAGCAGCACTAACTCCCCGGCCCCAAAACAGCCAGGTTAGTTGAATTACCATCAAATTGCTTGCTTGCCCTCTCCGGTGTGAACCGTCTCTTAGTGGGGATGCGAGAGCAGTGGAGCAGAGCTGAGTGCTGCCACGTTCGCATCAACCATGAATGCAACTTCCTATGGTTTAATGAAGAACCCAATCCACCAAAACTCAACCGTGAGCCTTTTTGATTTTGGCAGAACTACTCAGATGCATAAATAAAGCTTAGTACTTGCTCGTGTGTTTCAGTGGAGAAGGGCTGACCCTTTTAGCAGAATCATAGAAACATCCCTGCAGCAGAAAGTGTAGAAATGTTGAACAAAAATTGCCAGTGGAAGAAAAACATGAAGAACACATGTTTTAAACACAGAAAATACTGATATACTGACAGAAAATATCCTGAGTCCCTAGGAGTGCCTTATCCCCCTAAAGGATAAGACTTGACAAGCAGTCCAATATCTTGTTTGTGACTGACATGGGAAACTTCTTATTTACTTTGATTAAATTCCCACATTTATATATCTGATAATGAATAGGTCCTGCAATACCTGCCTACACTCAGCTGTGTTTGTTTTTTAACTAGTGCACAACAGGCGACGTGGTTTAAGCTCCTTTGTACACATATACTTCGCATATACTGTGCAAATTCACTCTGATGGGAGGAGGACTCTTGGAAGACAACTTCTCATTGCTTTAATTTATTTTCACCCAGTTTGGGGAGGGATGAGCACAGATCAGGAACACTGCCATCTGCTGCTCCATGCACCGCTGCGGAGATGCATCTGCTTTCAAAGTGAGAAAATCTGGGATGGCATCCAGGAGGAAAAATTTGGATGCAGTTGTCAAAGCACCTACAGCTCCTGGCTGTTTTATTCCAAAGGTTTTATTCAGCCCCAAGAGAGAAACTGAGAATATCCAGCAAGGCTATGGGGCTTGTCCCCATTGCAGGTTCCACTGCTGGTCTTCCTCTCCTGCCTGCAGGGATTCAGGTGTGTTTGGTCTGAGGAGGCTTATCTAGGTGCATCTCCGGTATTGAGACAGTGGTCCAAAAAGTGGTCCAAAGTACAGAGGAGACACACTAAACTCAGTCCTTGCCCAGTAAGGACCAGTTAGAGTCGAAGAGCTGCTGCCTGTGCATCACAAATGAAGTGATGGGTGCTGGGCTCAGAGGCCAAATAACCACGGTGTTTGCACATCTACTGCGGGCAGGCTGTGGTCCTGATCAGCAGTTTTTCGCAATATGTTCTAGAGGGAGGGGTTGAAGATGGCTGCTTTTTTCTCCTTCATACAGGTTTTGTTTGTCTGCCCTGTCGTTTTGCTGGCTGTTCTTTGGAGTCAGGGATTAGAAATTTGCCCTGCAGGAGATCTGTGCTGGGAAAAAAAAAAAAAAGAAAAAGAAAAAAAAAGAAAAAAAAAACACATTTCTCCTGTTCGTCACCTCCAACAGGAGAGGCAATCACTGCCCTCCTTCGAAGTGACAAACTCTGGAGCTGAGACCCAGGCCAAGCAGCATGTGGCTGCTACCACTGCACAGGTTAAAGCTCCCAGCCCAGGTAGCCACACATAAACACAGAGTAAAACCCAGCTTGCCTCTGACACAAGCTAGGTTTTAGCAATGAAGACTTGACTGCGTCCAATAAAGATTTTTGCAGCGGTAGATGAAATAATCTCTGTGGCAGGAGCCCAGTTGATAGTCGAGTCAGGCAGGGCAGGCAGTGAAAAGTGAAAAAAAAATTATTACATGGTCTGTCATTCTGATTCAGGTATGTTGGGGTTTGCTGTAACTCACTGTTCGCTGTGATAGGGCTACTGGGGCTATCGTCAGCTCTCCTATGCTGGGACGGGAGTGCAGGAACCATCGAGGGGGACAGCTGGATGAAACGGGATAGGGATTGCGTTGGGCATCAGCAGCGTCCTGCTACCATGACCAAAAAGAGGTGAAAAAAAGAGAAAAGAAAATAGCCAGGAAAAGTAGCTCTGCGGATAAGCAAGATAAGCCCTTGCAGTGCCTTACCACAGCAGCAAGGGAAAGCCCCCTGGCCGCTCGTGCTGGGTTACCGGCGCCCCTGCCCGGCAAACACCGTGGAGCCGATCACAGGCCAGGGCTGGCGGCGGGGACGGGGATGGGGACGGAGACGGGGACAGGGGCGGGCAGAGGCGCCCTGCGGTTTTGGCTCGCGGGAGGCGCGAGCGGCTCGGGCAGACACGGGAACGGAAACCCTCGGCCTCACCGAGCCGAGGAGCCCAGCGGATCCGACCGGTAACCTGCGGTGGCCCATGCTGCAGCGCCCCGGCTGAGAGAGTCACGTACCAATTGTGCACACCGTGCTCTGCCCACATCTACTGCCTGTGACCGGTTTTAGGGTTTTTTTCTTTTGAGTCAGATCACTATAAGAGCAGGGGCCATTTTGCCAAACACGTAGACGTTTTTAGCTGGTGATTGCTGCCAAAACTGGGGGGTTGGGGATCCAGGGCCTCTGAGCTGCTGTGCTCTTGTGTGCATTCATGCCTATATCCTGCTAAAGTTCATTTATGTCCCAGTTTAGGTTTCTCTGCTTGATTTACAGAACCGAAGAACCATGAAAACATGAACGCCGCCACCGTGCAAAGGTCTCGGCTAACTCCAGCGTGCTGTGCCCTCCCTCGACTTCAGGAAGAAAAAAAAGCCAAGATTGCAGAAACGTGCCCAGGGAGTCTGTTCCCGTCCCCCAGCGCTGGCACCGGGCGCTCACGTCAGAGGCGTCCAAGGGCTGATGTCAGCTCAGCTTCCCACCGCTGCGCGAGGCGAAATTCAAGTGCCCGGGAGAAACCGGAGAGGCTTTGCGCGGTGTTTTTCATGTGTATCTACGTGTGCGCGCACCCAGCCCGCTCGGCTGGGGGTGCAGGAGGACAACGGGGGCACAGCCCTCCCACCACCGCTCTCCCGGGGTTACTGGGCACCAGAGGAGCAGAGCGCAGGGAGCACAGGCGTCCCCGGAGCGGCTCGCCGCCCCCTTCCCCTGCCGGCAGCACGCTCAGAGCCCCGCGCACCTCGTCCGCGAATGGGTGCCGCTGCTGCAGGATCTGCGTCTGGGGCTGCCGGCGCTGGGCACGTCCCTCTGGGCGCTGCCCTCCCGCAGCTGCCTGCGCCTGCTGGGATGGGGGGCTGTTAAAAGAAAAATTAAAAAAACAAACCCTACAGCAGCCTATCTCCGGGGCACAGCACTGCGGATGCAGCAGTGTGAAGGTTGCAGGAAGCAGTTGCCTTTTTAAAAAGAAAAAAAAAAGAAAAAAAAGATCCTCTTTTTCATAGCCACTTCTGCCCTTAAAGGGAGAGCGATTCTTTCAGAATGAAAGAAAAGAGAGGGGGAAAAAAAACCACATCGGAGCAATCCTGCTCCACGTGCCAGGGCCAAGCAGAGCGTGTTCCCCCTGCGCCTTGGCAGGGGTTCCTGCAAAGCCGTGCGGCTGCTGGGGCGCTGCGCGTACAGCTGGGGTGGGCACAGGGGGATTTTGCCCTTGGACGAGAGCCACTCGCAGCCCAAGGCACCGGCCTTGCCCGGGGCCATGCCCGGCGCCCGGGAGCAGCTCTCCCCTGCAGCTCCCTCGTTTCTCGCCCCCAGCCC
>JAUBNY010000407.1:1487046-1507265 GCA_032275445.1 Crypturellus soui | reverse complement strand
CCAGAGAAGGAGACTCCACAGCCTCTCTGGGCAGCCTGTGCCAGGGCTCTGTCACCCTCACAGGAAAAAAGTTCTTCACATGGAGATGGAACTTCCTGTATTTCAATTTGTATCCATTTACCCCTTGTCCTGTCCCTAGCCACTACTGAGAAGAGTTTGGCCCCGTCTTCTTTACATTCATTGAAGGAAGAGCAAAAATGTACCAGAATTTGAGAACAGAGACCAGCTGTCTTCAGCTTTCTTACAAGAGTCACTTAAGATAGGTGAGACCATATAATCCCATAATTTATAGGTCAGAGACTTCAGGTATACAGCACAATGACCTGAAAGTGATGCATCCATTCTAAGAACTACAAGTTCTGGTTTTCTTCCTCTTCACAGTGACAACATGACCCTGGGCTACCATGTCACAGCTCAGTAATATTCCCATAGTTGTTAGTGAACACATCCTAGTGATATTTCTGTGAGATAAAGGAGTACTATTATCTGTATGAGGAACCAACACACTGAGGCTAAAGGCAGAATTCATCTTGCATAATTCCTTATATTCGGACTCTGGAGTCAGCAAAAAGACAGAGACCGTTCTTGGACACAACTTATCTTTTCTTTTTCCAGGTATTTATGTAAGCAGGGACTCATCACAGTGCCTGTCTCCGAGTTAATGGTAAAAGGAATCTAAATTGTTCTCTCATATGCGGATTTTTGCATGGTAGAGAGCTGAATTCAAATAAGGCTTTCACACCCAAATCATCTGCTTAATTCTCCCAGCAACCAGAAAAGTGGCTTTGACTTTACAGCTATCCTTTCCCAAGACAGCTCTCCCCATATGTAGGTCCTCAGGGTTGTGGTATTGATTTCTATATCCCCAATGAATCAGTCAGTTTATGCATTCATTTCTAATAGTATAGTTGCTGATAACAAATTTAAGGCAATCAGAAAAACACTTTAGTGTCTTAGCAACAGAAAATATTCCCAAATTGGAAAATGGTCACCAACAGCTTCACATCATT
Organism: Crypturellus soui; assembly: GCA_032275445.1. Taxonomy (NCBI): domain Eukaryota; kingdom Metazoa; phylum Chordata; class Aves; order Tinamiformes; family Tinamidae; genus Crypturellus; species Crypturellus soui. The sequence continues at coordinate 1,506,255 of JAUBNY010000407.1, read as the reverse complement.
TTCCTTCCACTATCACAGAACAGAATGGTTTTAAAATCAGTTCAGACTTCTGAAATGGCATAAATCTATTAACTGCTAAGTCAACTTCTGGAATATTTCAATTTTGGTTTTTCATCATCTTGCATTTTGCTTTCTTACAACATTGGTCTTTAAACTGTACTTGCATGCCTGTTTTTCAGTAGTGGTCTTTAGGGACTTTGCAGTCTTTCCCAAGAAATGTGCCTTTTGGTCCGTGTTTACAGCCTCCCTCCTGTGGCATTAACAGGATTCTATGAGCAAATTCTTGGGTCTTTATACACTGTGTCTGCAAAAGAATCACCCAAATTTTCTCACCTTTTTTTTCCCTACATTTTAACAACTCGCTTCAGAGACCTCATGCCCCAATTTTGCTTTCTATCTCACAACAACCAATACTTTGACCTCTTCAGTATATTTGTGTTTCCATGGTGAAGAAAATGTTATCTTTTTTTCTTGTGGCTTACTTCATTTGAATGGTAAGAATTACACATTTCCTTCTTTTTTGCATATTTTTCTGCTTTGAATTCTTCATTTTCAGAACAAAGATATTTTGAAACCAAAAGATTAATAGATTCCTGTAGTTTGAGGATGAATGAACTATAATGTAGTCTGATTTACAGAAAATTTGACCCAGATAACCTAATCCTGGGCTCAGCATCTTGTATTTTCCTAATGTCTTCCAGAAAGGCACTCGGGTTTGAGATAAAGGATTCACCTCTTCATGCGGTAATCTGCACAAATAATAAATCATTATCTTAACGCCTTATATCTCATTTAAATTTGTCCAAATTTGACTTCCAGATATTGATTCATATTTAGATTCTGCTGGATTAAAGTACATTAGGTACTTATAATAGAATGCTGTTCAATCTTGTCTTTGACAGACTAAACATATGGAGCTCTTCAAGTCTTTTACTTGATGCTCTTCCTGAACCGAATCATGGAGGCTAATAATATTATGCTCAGTGTGATAACGGGGAAACAATGGGAAAGTGTTTTGCCCTTTTCATTCATTTTGCTTTGTTTTGGAGAGAAAGAAGAGAAGAGTGGGAAGCAGATAGGCCGGACAGGAGATAGTTCCTTGTGCAAGTTACACACAAAAATTTGGGGGTATAAAATTAGGACCACACATTTCCCATAGTTCTATAGTTGCTTATATTCCATTATGGAAAAACAGCTACCTAGAACACAATAAATTTCTAACTCTGCTGGAGGTTTGATCTTAGCAGGTCAAGAAGCTCACCTGACAGGAGCACACTGCAATTCCCTGCATAGGCTTGTCCTATTGTCAGACACAGCCATTTGCTTAGCATCATATCTTCTTTAACTGAAAAAATGAGACTATGCTCACAAGAGAAATAAAATAATAAAGTAAAAAATAATCATTCTCTAGGAAGAAGTATGCATCAGAAAGTATAAACCTACCTGGAGTAGTATTAAAACTTTACATACCATCTTATACTAATACAGTTTTATTAAAAATAGCACTAAAGTGTACTATATTAAAAAGTACTAAAGGTCATTATTTCGATTCTATCTATCTTGCCATATTTGATCTACTTGGGTATTTTGCTGTATGTGTTTTTTTTTTAATACATATTTATGCATAACAGGAGGAAAATATTCTTTATTTCTGTCTCTTTAAAGATTGTATAGAAAGGACAAGGACAAGATTCACGCATAGCATATATGCAGTTGCTAAAGATAGGATTGTAAAAGATGGCTCCAATAATAGTGTATTAGGGTGAACAGGACCAAGTTACAGTTTAAAATTACAGTATTAAACTTTTAAATAACACATTGCCTCATCTGAAATAGCTGATGTGTGGTTAGTTCTGTGTCCTTGTAGAATTTTAAAGCAAAACCAGAAACGAGCTTGGTGAGCCTAGACAAATACCTTGAAGTGCATGAGATTTTTCCAAGCAGGGCCAGCTTGTTTTTTCTGGGTTGTATAGCAAGTCAGCTGCACCACATGAAATGTATAAATGCATGGAAAATTCCAAATATTGCCAAGACTGTTTGATGTGATAATAGATCCCTCTTGACTATTGTGAACACTTCCTATGTCTTGCATTTTCTTAAACTGGGGTTTGACAGTTATTACTATGAGCTCAGTGATTTCAAGCTTGAGAGGTAGAGATCTCTACTCCCATCCACAGACAAAAAGGATAAGAACAAGTGTATGACTGTTTTTCATCTGTGTAAACTGTAAACAAATAGATGCTTCAGAGAGTAAAGATCTCTTGCTGTTATGCAGTGGTGAAGAGCAAAGCGAGAGTAGCTCCCATTTCTGCTAATCAAGTTTCTACTGCTGCACTAGCACAACTCATGCTGAGGGGGCAAACCCAGAAACAGGTGAACAAGAATTGCAGTTTGCCACCTCAGAGAAAACCATTTCACATCCTCTCCTTTCTCCTCGTCTCCCGTTTCACCTCATCCCCACTCCCATTGGCATAGCCCTGTCCCTTGTTTCTGCTCTTCAGCCAAAGTGAATTCAGCTCCTTCACCTAGAAAATAACTACACTTTTCCTTCTCTTTGATGGATTATTTTTCTGCCTGGCCGAAGAACAGCATATGGAGTCGAGTGAACACCAGAGCTGATGCTTACCCTGTTATCATGCTACACTCTTGGTGCCCTTTTCCATAGGAAGCAGCCCTTGCTCCTGTCCCCTGAGCTCACCGAGTAACACAAGAATATCAGTCAAGGAAAAGCATTAATTCCATAGGATGTGGCAAAAGTTATTCCAACACTTTAAGAAAAAAACATGTCTTTTCTCCTGGGAAAGATCCCTAAATAGGGGCTTATGCAGAATGGGAGAGCGTTAGAGAACTTGGCCACTCCATTGAGGGTCCTTCACATCAGCTATAAAGTAAAGCATATTATAACATGGTAAGGCGGCTCAGAGGAAGCACATGTATTTGAGTACTTTACGTGTTAAAAGGACTTGGCTCCCAAATGAGGAAGAGGTTTCGTACAGGCACTTGTAGATCTTGAGCTCCAAGGAGAAGGAAGCCCTTTAATCTTCTTACTTGTGAAAAAAGGACAAATCTGAACAAGGAAGTTTCACATAGGCAAACTGCAGGAAACTAACAGATGACCAGGAAAATCACCATAGGTAGAAATGAGGTCCCCAAAATCTTCCAGGTAGGAAGGGTTTATTTCTAGACAACAGGAATTCCATGCAGGCTTCCTACATGGTCTCAGGGCACCTCTGGTCTCAGCCTGTCTCAGGGAGCATGCAAATCTTGAACCTATAGAGAGAAGCAGTAGCATGAAGGGGACTCTAGTAGCTACCACTGACCTAGGCCATAGAAGGGAAACTTGGGCAGGCATCAACAGTGCTTCAGCAGCTGATGCTGAAGGAGCACCAGGGGAACTGAGCTCTCGGAAGCTAAACATGGCCAGCAAAACACTGCACAGAGTTGGAAACGCACAATCATCTGCACAAACAAGGCATTCGTGTATGGGAGATGGGGAGGTGCACATGAACAATGCGTGGAAGACACATTCACCTGCTGGCCACTCGCACGTGCACAGTGGGGAATGAAGTTAACGGCTGCAAAAGACAGGGAAGCAGGTAACATTTTACTTGTTTGTGCAGATGATTGATTGTGCGTTTCCAACTCTGTGCAGTGTTCCCTTTCCTTTCCCTTTTAAGGTTTTCCTTGTTTCATGCTCACACATGCAAATGGGCAAGTGCTGCCTATTCTGTACACACTAGGAGGAGTGTTTTCCTACTCCAAGTTTCAGAATTGAGCATTAGGGGTTTTTTAGGAGGGCCAGAGGCCATCTGACCACTTATTGTACATGTGGCCTGTGGGACACATGTAGTGATAGGCATGTGGAACCTTACCGGCATCCTTCATATTTTCAAATTACTTTGCATTACAGATGCAGAGTTTAACAAGAGTTTAGTAGATTCCTTGTTGCTTGCGCTTTTTGATACCAGATCAGACAGTCATCTACCAGGTATAGAGAATTGTGCCCACAGGAAAATAATAGACCAAGGATTCTTGAAAATCCCCTAGCCTATTTTTTTTTACTCCTCTTTGCTCACCTCTTCAGAGAACAAAACCTAGAGGAAAATGAGATTAACATCAAATTAGGTCCAGCAAAGGTTTGATATAGGGCTTTACAAACGTTTCACAACATTTCATGACTGCTAGCTGCTCAGTAAATTTAGAATCAATTTATTATTTCAGGGTACTTTTATGTAATGCGTCGTGCATTCTAGTTAAATAAAACCAAGTGCATGTATATGAAACAGGAGAAACCAGACTATTGGCATTCACATACACTTAAGCAGGTTTCTGTATCTATTGACTCCCATGATGAACATCCATTTTTGAAACTTTGGTCTTTTCATTGCCCCAAATGACATGTAGTTCAGTTTATCTCCCTGTTCATTAGGAAACATGCAAAATCCCTTCTACTTAGTTTTCATTTTTGCCCTTTTCTCTCTCCTTACTAGTGTGGCCCCTTAAGAAAGGCTGAAATCTGAAAAGCAGAAAAACTATAATAACAAATTTTAAAATCTTCATACCAATCTCTTTAGAAATATTTTGTGTATCTAAAGCACCCATAATTTGCAATCTACTGGCTTATGTTCATTTTCATTTCAAAGACTGGCCCCACTTCCCTTGGCCTGGACTTAAAAAGATGTGGTCTGGGCACAAACTTCCAGCATTAACTATGTTACTGGAACTAACCAAGACATCACGAGTCCTTTGCATCTCCTATTGCTGAAGCCAATATGACACAATGGCATTATTTTCCTTTGTAATTGAGATTACAGTTGTCTTTCACGTGAGGTAATTAGAGAAGTCCTTCTCAGAATACCGGTTGTCAGTATTGGGTGCAAAAAGACCAGATGCCAAATTCATTCCCATGAACATGACTATTAAAGTGAAGTGTGTAATGCTCCTTTGGATATGACATATGTGTAGTCACTCAACTCAGCAGCTCAAACACTTTCTCCCAAAGCTAGCTCTGCTCTGTTCCAGTTGGCTCCTTCAGGATGGTTTTGCAATACACCAGAAACTTCATTTACAGCACAGAGGTGTGTATGCCTGAACATATTTGCAGACCATGAGGGGATTTTGGCTGGAGAGATTTCTGATTTCTTTTTTTTTTTTTTTTTTTTGAAAAATTCTGTGTGGAGTTGGCAGCAGTGGCTTTTTTATGGCTTGGTTAAAGTGCCAGTTCAGGAGTGCTCAGCCTATGACTAGTGCTAGGTGAGTACTGTGCTAGGCAGAATCACAGAATGGTTGGGGTTAGAAGGGACCTCTAGAGATTATCTAGTCCAACCCCCCTGCTCCAGCAGGGACACCCAGGGCACGGGCAAAAATCCCGGGTAACCTCTGAATTTAGCCCAGTTTACAAAGAACTGATTTATCCTCTGTGCAGATTTGGCATGACTGTAAAGGCTGAGAAACGTACAAAACAAAGCATCTGATCGAGGAAGAAGTGCTAGCATGGGTAAGGACTATGTTTGGCAGAAACACTTTTTTAGCTGTCCTGGAATTCCTGGTTTTCTTTTTAACGGTACAGAAAGTGAGAGAAGAGAATGAAGGCTTTTCTGCTAATGTTAAGTTTAGCTTGTGGATGAAAAACTGGCCCAGGTTTCAGCTTTCACAGAAGGTTTGAGAAGTCTGTATCCCATGCTATTAAAAGTGATTGAATCTTGGAAGTTAATCTCAGTTTCACATAAATCTGAATATCTCAGAACTTTAACTCAAGTTATAACAAAAATGTAAAGAGATGTTGGATTCATGGGTATTTCTGTTTATAGAATCTTTTCCAGGCAGATTACATATGGGTTTAAGCTGTTCAACCATTATTTTCATAAGCATTTTTAAAGAGGTTGTCCTTCCTTTTTCCTTGAGCAATAATTTTAAATGGAGAGAAGCTCCATCTGAGGATATATGGCTACAGAAACAGAGCACTGCTATTTGAGGGAATTCAGGTCTAGATTTTTTTTCTGGCTCCTATACAGAATTGGTATCTGGATTCAGATTTCAAGCAATACAAAATTCCTGGTGCCCATATTTATGGTTTGGATTTGGGCTGAAGTTCAATTTTACAGGAGAAATAAGCGAACAGAGTATTACCAAAATCAATTTATGATAGGCCATTATTAACTTCTTTAGTAAATAGGGCCAAAAAAAAGGATATAATTTAAACTACCACTACTTTTCCCCTATTTTTCTCTGTCCCATTCCAATATTACTACATTCTAATCTCTCTAAACTTATGGAAGACTTGAAAAAATAATGTTTGGTAAGCATAGTCATATGCTTTCCATCAATATTTTATTGTGAAACACGGTGAGGAATTGTGTTGCAGGATGAAAAATCTCTCTCTCTAAACACCATTTTCTAATGGACTTTTTTATGTCCCATAAAATGTGCTAATTTTTACTTGTCCTCTGCTGTCAATGAAACAAACTATTATTTCTTTCCACAGAACCAAACTCAAAACAAGACTGTCTGAAATATCAAGAGTAATGATGTACATAGTCCCTTCTGGCCCCAGCATCTATTGAAAAATAATTGGATGAAATGGGGATGCTTACATTTCATCTAGCCTGCCATTGCGAGTAATTCCATGGTGCCTTCTTGGCCAAAGCTCAGCCATTTATGCTCTTGGTGAAAATCTGTTTGGATGGACTTAGTGTAGGAGTATGTCAGATAGCAATATAGTCAGACAAAAGCTATTTGGAATAATATTGCATATGCTGATAAAGCTTTTAACACTTTGTGAGCTACATCCTGATTGTGACTTCAAATTTCTGCTGCAGTGCAAATATTAAATGAAAATGTTACCAACCATATAATCAAAACTGGCCTGGATACAAATGGTAATGTGATGGATAGGGTATTTCAGATAGTGGAAAAGGTCTTTGTGCAGCATGAATTATCATGGTACCATGTAATGTCAGTGGAGCTATGATTTACCCAAAAAACTGCCCTTCGGCTATTGTCTTGCCACGAAATCATTATATGGGCTGTCACCTCTTAGACTGGATTCACAAACCAGGGAAATCAAACGGTTCACTTATCAGTGCTCTTAAAGGGATTGGCAGTTGCTACAATTTTTTAAAAAGGAAAGAATTCATAGAGAAATCAAAATCTAAACCAAGTATGTGCTTGTTTTTCCTTTGATTTGTTTGTTCTCTGGTGACTCTTTCCTTTTTTTGTTTATTGTTGATGGATTCTGAAAAGATGTTCTTTTAGATGTTCTTGAACAGAAGTTCAAATTGATCAAAGGTGAAGGAACACTGGGAGATGACTGGGAGATGAATTTGCTACATAATTTTGGAGGGAACAAAGTCCTTGTGCTGATTTCAGCTGTGTTTTGGGAATGCAAGCTACAATGTGGGAGGGAGGAAGGAAGGGAGTTAAAAACGAGGAGAGAGCAAATTATGAAGATTTTATCAAAGCCAGCACTACAGCAGTGATTCCCCAGACCTCTCTACTTCGTAATGAAGTGAGGGTGAACTTTAAAAGGAGGAGGTGGCCTTTCCTTCCTGCTGTTTCAGAGGTGAAAGCTGAGAACAACATGTTAAGTGGAACCAGTTCATTGCTTCCTTTTGTCTACTTGAATACGTGCTTATTTCCTTGGGAATAATTGCATTTTAAATATATATTTTTTGGTAGCTCAAAGTTTGTTTATGTTTTTAACAAACTCTATGATAATGGAGAATTACACAGTGCAACGTGTATCTGTCAACCAGTAAATTCTCCCATTAAGGGCTGTGAGGCATGAAGCTTTGCCTGTTCATGCCTAAGTTGTGCATTTATAGGCTGACAGGCGCAGGCTGAGGTGTATGCTACTGCTTATTAAGGGCAATTTGAAAAGGTGCTGTCTTGATTTTCTTATGGTAGTGGTGAAACCTCTGAAAGGGAATCAGGAGGAGGAGAAAGGAAAAGTGTAGTCTAGAGTGAAGCACCCTGAGACAACCCATGACTTCATATGAACAGGTCACACTATGAGTCATTATTTGGGGCAGGAAAACAGCAAAAGTGACATTGTGGTGTAAGGTCTAGACTCTCCTCCAACACACACAAGTGAACTTACGTCTCTACCACAATAAATGAACACATAAAATATAGAACACATGCATAAAAATGTAAACCCCATGGATTCAGACTGACTAATGCAGCAACTACAAGGTTCTCATGTCAATTTATGGTGCTACTCATCTTGCTCGTGAATTCAAAGGATCTTCCTGTTCCAGTAAGAAGGAACTCACTTTTAACATAGAAGAGTCCCATGTCTGTCCTATGTGACTTTAAATGCTTCATGGGTACTGTTTCTTGGTCATATGCTGGATGCTCTGCCCTCTCTTCATCAAGCAACTCTTAGCTCTAAAAATGCTTCCTGCAAAATGCTTTTCTTCCCTCCAAGTGGTCTATGCACACAGCTCACCTTTCAAATACTAGTCTTTTAATTTGTCCTGCATGGGATGCCTACCATCTCCCTGAGATCTCATCAGAAAGAGGCTTTCTGAAGGATGTGAGAGAGTCATGGTGGTATCTGTATTGGGTGAGCACAAGAGCTTTGTCAGAACAGGGCAGCTGCCACCAACAGTGGTGCTGAGGAGACCTCAGTGGAGCTCCAGTTCTTGGAATGCAGGATGCAGGAATAGGTGTAAAGGTAGCTGTCAGGTAGCTGACGTTGCTGGTTAGTTTTCAGGAAGGTTGCAAGAAAAAGGGGTGGTATCTCTTGGCATGGAATAAGGAAACTGAAAAATGTTATGTTCAGTGGGGAGAGCTCACAACAATGACAATGTAATAACAAAACCTCTAAGATGAATCCTGGTGAAGTTCCGTTTTGCTTTTTGTAAAACTGGAGAGAACTGATCATACAAAAACAAGTGCTTGTTGAGGTTGCTGCTGTACAGAACTGGCGTGTGGTGTTTTTCTATCAGCCTCTCTTAACTGTCATCAGAGTGCAATTTCTCTAGAGTCGCTGTGGGATGCAACAGATTTCTTGGAAAAGAAGGCTGTGTTGACACCCACAGGCTAGTAATGTTTTCACAAGAAGGAACATGACTTTACATTTGACTCTCTTGAAAAGAGATTAGCAACACTATGATTTATGAGAATTGCCAGGGTTTGGGTTTTTTTTTTTCCCTCTGAATCTAAGCTCTTGCAGGTAGGTGTTAAGTGAGTGAAGCATTTCTGGCAAGATTTATATGCCCATACAGTAGAATGGGAGTGAAATCTGACAGTCTAAAGGAGAGCAACTGACAAATAGAGGGGGTGGAAAAAGGCAGATTGGCTTGGATTTTTTCTTTCTTGTTCCTCTGCAGTCAAAACCTTTTGAGACTTTTCACTCTTGGGTTGAAAATTACATCTGCACAGACATTCCCCCTTCTCTGTCCTTTTGTTCTAGCAGTTGACATGAGTCCACAGCATGCATGTGGATAGCAGGCATAGCCAAGTTTAAAATTTCCTGAAAGAATGTCTCTTCCAGAAAGAGATAACAAGAATTTCCCCTAGAAACAAGATTCCTTCAATGATAAAGCTCTCTCAGAAGAAAGATATCCTTTCTCATTACGGAATCTCACAGCTGAGTAAGCAGTGTTAGGAAAAAGCGTGTCCTCATACAGCACAGTATTTCCAGTCTAAATAACAGCCTAAGATATTGCCCTCCAAACAGAAGTAAAACAAGCTTGGTTGCTTTGACCTAATGTGTGTCTACAGACACGATGCACAGCACACCCTCGCTCTTGCAGGACCATGGTAGTAGGCAGTTCCAGGGCTTTCTGGCTGGTAGCTGGGAGGCAACCTGTAACTTGCTAGATGCCCAGCAAAAGCTAAGGGATGAGACTCAGCAGTTGGTGAGTAATACATTGCAAAACCAAAATGGGCAGGAATATTTGCATTAGTCCCATAATTCCTACTGAGCTATAATGTAGAAACACAAAGCAAGGATATCCTTCAGCTGACAAATGATATTCTACTTACTGCCCTAAGGCACATTTTCAAAGGGGCAGAAATACAGATGCAGTGTAAATTATACATTTTAAGATATTGGAATTTGATTTTAAGTAAATCTCTCAAGGGACATCTGAAAAACATTCATGCTTAGCCACTGGATCAGGAGAAAAAAAGCACCATTCATGCCAATTGAGTCTCCTCTTCAGGCAATGAAAAAAACATAGACAGATGGGTAATGAACCACTTTCTGTAGGAAATGAAAATGGGCAACTGTGCCCTTTCTCTAACAACTATGGATTGACCAACATCCAGGGAAACCTATCGACTCATTCCTAAGAAATTTATTAAATATATGACATTTCAAAGGAAACTTTGTGATTGAAATGGCATCAATTCTGACAAAGGTGCATCACCAAGGAATTTCCTGCTAACTCTTAAGAAAAACACTGCACACTGGCTACTGCCTGCGTCAAGCAGTAAGGCAAAAAGTATGGCCTACTGCTTTGGACACAGTAACTATAGCTGGTCTCAAATCTTTTGAATTCTCCTGTCTTGTGAAAATTTTAAGCATTTAAAAAATATCCTGCTGCTATGTGGGAAGAACCTGGTGCCTTTCAAAGTTTGTCAGGAAACCGAGACAGACCATGTTCCCTGAACCCAGGCACCAAGGTCAACTGAAGAAGCTATCAGGTGTTTGCATCACTGACCAATCAGTTTATCTAAAAGCAACATCCATAAGAGGTAATGAACTTGCTCCATCCTAAAATATCATGGAACCAGATACAGATCCCTGTTTTGCAAAAAAGCCTAATTCTTCTGTGATTTAACAACTAATGTTTTGACTAACATGAGCTATTCTCTTATTTTGCTTTCAACCAGAAATTCTACCCTGGATGCAAGCAATCTTTCTACTGAAAGTCTAAGCAAAACTGGTGTGTTTCTAAAAGAGATGTATGTTTTGACAAATCAACATCTTCCAATAAAATAAATAAATAAAAAGTATCACTGGAAAATTCCCAGCTAGCTGTACTGATGAGTAAAGTTTTGCTTTACAGATAGAGTTAATAATAGTTTATAAGCTAAAGCGAAAAGGATTTTGGGTGAGCTTCCCAAAGAGGAAGTGAGTCAGTGTCTCGGCAGGAAAGTGTTCCAGATAGGCAGGGTTGGAAAAGTTACAAAACAACCCCCAACTGTGTGGAGTCACAGGGAGTGGACAAGGGATTATTGCATCCCAGATTGAAGAAAGACTCTAATTAGTAGGGGATTTAGCATGCCCCTCAGCCAATATATCTTAAGGTATGGTCCTCTCATCTAAACTAAGAGCAATTACACTGAGTCATCACAGGGAAGGCGTAATAGCTAAGGAAGAAGCAGGTGTTGTAGATGGGTGGGTGATTCAGTGGATGGTGTTATTCCTACTGAGTCAATGCTGAACCAGTTTGTAAGCAGGAAGATGGGGGCGCTGCGTGGCTAGAAGTTCTGCTTTCCAAATTCAGCGGTGTGTGAGGAATCTGCAGTTCCCTTAGTATGTTTTCCACAGAGTTCGCTGCCTTTAGTTGTTTGTGCAGAACATTTTCAAAAAGGAAACACAGAGAGGATTTTTCAAAGGTCAGTTTCAGTGAGGTTTATAATCCTGAACGTCCAGGTCATTTTTGAATAGGGACTGGTATGGAGGTATTTTTGAAAAATTTCAGGATTTTTGTAATTCTCCTCAAAACCCTCCCCATAGTTTCCTGGATCTCCAGGTTGGGCCATTACATGAAAGCTCTTGTGATCAAGACCTACATATGACTGTGTTCTCCAGGACACCAAAAATGATGATGGCATTCAGCAGATTTGCTTAACTGACAGTGCAAGCAAAGTCTCCATGGCCACTGTGTCCTTTGAGATTCCAGCGTTGTCTTCTGGGAGAAATATGTACCTGCTGCATCTGATCTGGCTTTCTTAATTCATTGCAAAAATAGGCAAAAAAAAAGTACAGAACATATCCTGTAATATCCTGTAACAAAATGATGTGATTACAAGGACAATCTTGCTTGCTGTTTGCTGTTCCAAAGCTCTTCTTGCTCATTCTCTCTGTATATATGTACATACACATGAACAAGTGGAAAATGTATACAACATATCACAGAGGTCTTCATTACCTTTTAACCTGTGATTTTACCATTTGGGTAGCTCTTTTCTCAAGGTCTTATCAGAATCTGGCGCAGTACCTTACTGTTTTGGAGGTTAGTTTGCTTTTTCTTCCACTCTTCAGTAATTCAACACTTATAGCCTCTTCTTTCCTTTTAATTAAATCACTTTCTCACTGGGTATCTTACAATGTTATAGTGTTTTTCTTCCAAACAAGAGGAAAAATGATAATATTGTTTTTAAGATATGTGAAAGGACCCACAAGCTCTGGTCCTTGAGTGCTTGAGAGGCTAGCAGATACTTATGCGTATCGTTGCAATATGAGTAAATAGATATAAGATTGGGATTGGCAAAGGTAGTTTTCCACTTTTTCTGGTGCATTTGGTGCACTTTCTGAGGATATCACACTTTCTGGGGACTCACACTTCACATTGAATAGGTAACCACTTCAAACAGAGTTAAACTAGATGACTTTCCTTAACTCATGCTTGACATTTCCACTTACTGTTTTCCACATCTTTTATTGATGTTTTATTGCTCTTGGGCTTTATCTGCCAAGCTTTTCATTCATTTCTCCTCTGATGCCTCTTCTCCCTTCACTAAGGGTCTGAGTGGCCACATTAGCTTTGTGGAGTAAATTCAGAGAACAGATTGCAGATGGTGGAGCTTAATTTTTGAAGTGCTTTGACATGCACTTTTTTTTTCCTAAGTTGCTATTTTTGTTATTAAAGGATTTAATTTTGTTTTGACTAAGAACAAAATCATCAGAACTATGTTTTTTGAGGAAAGGTCTCAGTGCAAGAGTAGAGGGGAAAATTTTATATTATGTTTCATTTAAAAGGTACATAGTTTTTTTTAAAAAAAAAACATAGTTTTTAAAGTTGAAATACTATATACATCAAAATTTAAGCACTGACCTGAATGAATTTATCTCACCACCTTTTTGCATTAGCTTTGTATAGGTGATTTGTTTGTCATAGAGAAAGTTTGTGTCAGAGCCTGAAACTGAAATAATTCCTCTTGAATGCTTGGCTGATGCTTTAGCCATGACACCATCATTGAACCTAATTCACAAGAAGAAGCAGCCACATCTAAGGATAACTGAGTCCCCATGGGATAGATATATGTATTAGGAGTACAGTTAGAAAGGATCTAGAGTATCCCCAGGGCGGCCTCTACCTCTTGCTTCATCATTTCATTCTTTTTAAAATAAGATATAAGATATGACCACATTTTTAGAGAAGAGAGAGAAAAAAAGAAACAAAGCCCAGCATGTCTTTTAGGAATTAATTTAAGTTATGCCTTCCCAATCTCTTTAATGGAAAAGATTTTGAGATGGAAGTTGAAACTCTGGATGGGATGTCAACTCTTTAACACTGTGAGTTCTTATCAAAGAAGTTTGGAGTTGAATGACATGGCTTGAATTCCTCTTAATCATTATTCACAGAATAAAGTGAAAAGGAACAGCATTTATCGATTACTTTTTTTCCTCATCCACAGTGAAGGTTTTCCGAAGTAAAAACAATAAATACAATCTTTGCTTTTAGAAAGCTGTTCCATTGTAAAAGTATTCCAGACCTGTTTCCTAGTAATAGTGTGAGAGTTAGCAGCTGTGCAAAAAACAGTGAAAATTCAGTCCCAGTTCCTTTACTCTAACGATCTGGCATAGAGCAGAGCTGTGGTTGTGAATCATTCAGGAAAATAAATTCTAATAATTGCTAAATCATTATGTTTAATCCCTGTAGAAAGCTCCAGATCTTCTGTTTTTCCTTCAATATTAATTTTTGTATTTATCTTTTTAATATAGGTCAAGAATGAAAATATTCAGGAAAAAAAAAAAGAAGTCTTCATTATTATCTTATACTATATTCCAGTCAGCCAGACTTGACAACCTACTTTTTTATTTCTTAACTTAAGAGTCTCCTGAATCACTGAAAATAATCCTGGGAAGGTCAGAAAAAAAAAAGCTAATGAGGCACTGATGAACAACAACAACAACAAAATAAAAAAGAAATAGGCTGATCATCACTGTAGTTTTTATTTTGAATCACAATGAAGTGAATAGTAAATAATAACCTTATGAACAGTCATAGTCTGTAGCAAAACATTATAGAAATTCTCCTTCACCACAATATTAACAGCAAGGAGCAGCTTTGGGTGTTGTACTTATAATGTCCAGCAAAGTGCTGGACCCTAAACTGCAGCTCCTTCGTGCTCTCACACAAGATACATACAAAAAACTGTCTTCTAAATAGATAACTGTGTCAGGACCATTGAGAAAGAGATGTCCTCAAGGATGGGCTCTCTCCCTTGTTCCCATCCCCAGAGCTTTGCTCCTTAACCTTTTCCTTTGACCTGGATTCCTTGTAGAGGTTTGGATAAACAGATCACATTTCCCAAGGCCTAAAGCAGCTCCTTGTGGGCAGTAGGGGAAGTTCAGCTGTGGATTTCTAGAAAAGAGGTTTAGCCCTTGAGATCGCATCAGCAATAGACACCCCTGTTTTGGATACCCTGCTTGAAGGGTGTTGTGTCTAGGTCAGGTGGTCTCTTCAAAATGAATGTGACAACCTGGAGAGTGTTCAGGGAGGATGCACAAGAACACTTGGACATGTGGAAAATAGCTTCACAAAGACAGATTTGGAAGCTTCATTTGTTCTGCCTCTTGATGAAATCAGCAGATGGCTCAGCCATAGTTTATTGGCTCTTTTAAAAAGGAAAGGTATTTGGTATTAAAAGGTTTTGTAAGAAAGACTGTATTTTTTCCTCAAGGAACATTTTTTCTTTCACGAGAAGCTATTTGGCTCAGGAGAGTTCATTTACACGAGAGAGAACAGTAATTCCCTTAGGGGTGTTAAGGGAGTGAGTGGTTGAAATCCTGCAGATCATGTTATGCAGAAGGTTACAGCAGGTGATCTTGACGGCAGCTCCTAGCCTTGGAACCTGACTGTTACGGTGGGATTTCAGAGATGGTTATAAAATCCTACCTCAGCATTCACTAAGAGTGTCTGGAACAAGTGCCAGGCTGTCCCATGAACTCAAATTTGTCTAAAAAAAGTTAAATTGAGCATGAAGGCAAATGACAATGTAGCAGAACATGGGAGGAATGGCTGCTGATATGTCACAGATATTTAATATCTTTACAAGTGATTGTGAACCAAAGATAAACAACACAATCGCAGTGTGCCACACTCAGAGAGGAGAAGGCAAATATCACTGCGAAATAACATGTCATCTGATGGCAGAAAATAGCCCTCTTATACTGCTTTCAAAGGTTATTCTCAAAACTTGCAGTCAGAATGTTATCAAGAATTTGAGGGTCAAGCCATGTTGTTCTAAAACTATTTTTGAGGTGGAGATTGAGGAACTTTTTGAAGATTTGTATAGAATGTAGTCACTTGTGGTGGGAGGGGCATAGGAATGGTCATTCAAAAGATTTTTCCCTGTCTAATGGCTCTAAAATATAACAATTAAGTTAAAAAAAAAAGGTTGTTAGGCAAGGAGTAGCCAATAAATATAAAAATATACCAAAATCAAGGATTTACCTAACTTCTATATACTTTTCAGATACAAAGACCATTGGTCAAAATGTTGAGAAGAATGTCCTATAACCACAGAATATTATAATTTTGTTTTATACTACACAGCTTCAGATAGATATACTAGATCTGTCTGAGCTAGTATATATCTGAATAGATACGCTAGATAGTTTTAGAGGCATGTATACACATAGGCAAAGAAAAAGGCTAACTTTTTTTTTAATATAAGCCCTATAATATTCAATAACCAAAGGAAAAAATAAATAATAGCAAAATAAAAGTTGCAGTGTAAATAATATTGGGAGAAAAAAAATCATCCTGATCTGACACTGGGAAAAGCATGATATTTGTATGGCATATTCTGGTGAAGTTCTGTGCCGTCTCCAGGTTATTCTAGTTTTAAGAGGACAGTTTCAGTAAGCAGTACTTGGTGTAGTACTTACTGCAGCAAGCTGTATTGCTAAATGATTTTTTGCAGGATAGAAAGTTCACAGATTATGACCTCAGCTACTTTTCATTGCATGAATGTGAGGAGTGGAGGAACTAACACCAAGCAGTGGTTGCGCTAGTATTGGAAGAACCAGCTGCCCTGTTGCAGCTAAAGCACTTATTTTCACTGCTGAGTAGTCCCTGCAGCAGTGCCAAGCTGACAGCATGTGTCAGATGTGGCTGTGCATGTGTGGCCTGGCTAGAGCACATCTGCATAGCGGCACTGGGAGCGACTCCTAAAAAAAGTGTGATGTGTGTGGATGAGTGGCTACTACCAGCTTTCAAAGGAGTCTTGATTTAAGGGCAATCATGACTCAAGACTTTAGAGAATGGAGCAGGCTGTAGACAGGGAGAGAAAATAACAAAATAAGAGCTGAGACTTAGGGAGAAAAATGCAAAGCAAAATTTTTCAAAAACACTGTTTTACCCTGCCTTTGTTAGAAATTCAAACAAATACCCACCAGCTGAAAAAGTATATTGAATAATTGTGCTTCAGACACTGTGCCAACAAAACACACATGGGCTGTGGTGATAAAAGGTTTTCTCCCAGTGGAACAAATCACTTATCAGACTATGATACAAAGTAAGGAAACATTTCAATTCAAGTGAACTTTAGCTTCACAATAGCTGCAGTGAGAGAACGCTGACTTTCAGCTGCCTTATTTGGAGGAGAACTCTCCAGACCTACCCACAGCCTCTACTTATCTGCTATTGTGTAATTTTTAATGTCATATTTGCTTATATGTGCCCAATAATGTGCATGCTCCACTAGAGACATATGCAACTACTATTTTGCAGCCTCATGTTTCCTTCAAAACTTCTGCTCCCCCTTTTCTCAACCACTTTGTTTCTCACTTTTTTCATATCTTGGCCATTTCCTCTTTTTCATTAATTTTCTTATTACTTCTTTCTTTTGTCTCTTTCTTTCCTTTCTCTTCTTTCATATTCAGAGTCTGACACACTGCCTGTGCATTGTCATTTTCTCTTTCAGTTCCCTTTTACTCTTTGGTAATTTTTCATGAAACACTTGAGAAAGAAGACATGATTTTTGAAAACCTTTTTTCTTTCACCCTGAGATGTCTGTTCTTCTGTGTCTCCTTTTTCCACTCTAGGAGACTTGCATTTTTCCCGAGAGAGATGGTCAGAGCGCCAAGGATACCATGAGTTAAGTTTTCAGGCACTGCAATAGACACTAAGTGTGTAAATTAGAGTAGGGGCAGGCAAAGACATCTAAATTTTTCATTATACTAATATGAAAATGCTAAGATTTCTCTAAGTATAACAATTATGCTGATTTGAAAAGCATGACAGAAAGAAACTCGCTAGATGTAACATGGGAAAAGTGGACCACCTATGACACTACGGAGGGTTAGAGAAAGGGAAGACAGACGTTCTTGTTACACCTGAATTCTGCTATCGTTCATCCTGCAGCAACAGTGAGGCTGGGCAGAGGGTGCTGCCCACTCCTTCGCAGCACCACTGCCTGCTTTCCTGCTCGCGGACTTCACCTCTTCTTGTGGCTTGTTCAGTGTGCGAGCCAGGAAGCCTACTGAAGAGGATTCCTCCTTGGGAAGGAATCCCAAGGTGGGGGAAGCACAGCAGAGCTCCTCACCTGGCTCCACCAGCACTTTGAGAACCAGAGAATCTGGAGGCCACCAGCAGAAGTGCTGAGTCCACCCCACACGCTGCCCATCAGAGGAGCCGGGCTCTGACACTGGCCACACGCACTGCAGGTGTCCCACAGCCACCTCTCCCTGCATGAGCTCAAGGACCAGAAGGGCTGGGAAGAGATGTATAAGCCTTGTCGTGAGCCGGTCCTGGCCTGGAAAGCCCCTCAGTGTATCTTTGGGGTGCTCAGCACCAGCTGAGCTCATTTACTCTCCATTCTGTTTTGTTGTGAGGATCTTGTTGCATTTATTCACAATGCATTATTCCCAGAACTGTGTCTAGCAACTGTTTCTGTCTGTTGCTGATGATACATTTTTTTTCTACAGCACAGAGAGTCCTAAAATACTCACATTTAATTATTCTACGAGAAAACAAGATAGAAAAACAACCCCTGCCATAACAGCAGGTGATACCACACTGGCATTATCTAGAGTCATTCTTAATTTTAGTCCAATTTAGTTTGTTTTACAAATCCTCCAGAAATGAAGGGAATCTTCAAATTCTACTTGAGGAGAACATATTTGGGACATTCAACATGTGTTTGATAGCCATCCATGATTTAATAGGCGCTGAAGTGATCCCAAACGCATCATCAGACATTCACAGTAAAAATAGACTCGGGGACCCTAACTAGGCTAAGTTAAGACTACATGAATTTTCTTCTTTCCTCTCCTTAGCAAAGACAGGGAGTGATAAGGTACCAGGTCACTCCTCCTTGTTGGAGCCAGAAATTAGTGCTATGCATGACCTTTTGTTACTTTGACACGCTATCATATATGCTTTAAGAAATGCAAGGCAGAAAAAATCATGTCCTGTAACATGATGTAAAGTCACTTAATCATTTTTAAAACATTCTTTGGGAATGACTGGATTGCTGCTTAAGGTGGGGCATGTATGCGTGAGTAAAGGTTTGCACTTCACCAGAAAAGGCCTCCCGGGTGTCCCAGGGCTGTTACAGCAGGCTGTTTCCTGCGCTGGCCTCTGAGCTCTGGGCACTGGGAGATCCTGGATGCTTTCCAACCAGGCTGCCAACTTTCAGACAAGCATGGGTAATTCTCAGGCTCACCCGGTCCTAGCTAAAGCGTCTGCTCCTCTGACACCACCGTGCTTTTCTCTGGCCATTCACTAAATACCCAGGGACAGTCCCAGTCCTGCCACTGCAAAAAATACAGGCTCCTGAGAGTCAGAGACAGTGAGAACTTACTCCACCTTGAAAAAACAAACCAAAACAACAACAACAACAAAAACAAAAACTCATAGTTTTTTTCTTCTACTACAAAATAAAAGCCAAATCATAGCAAAAACTCCGCTACGCTTGGATGAAACCCTTTGTTTTTGATGAGCTACTTTTCTGATGAAAAAGTTCCACAGGAACTTAAGGAAAAATTTCCTGACAGTGAGGGTGACAGAGCCCTGG